>OY744528.1:120701629-120744129 GCA_963556195.1 Sepiola atlantica | reverse complement strand
GTAGAAAGAAAAGTTCTTTTCAGTTGTGGTAGAAGACGAGTTCTTGCTGTGAATGTCTTACAACGAAGAAGCAGAGAATTAGGCTCAGATGAGCACCTTCAATGGAAGACATGTTATACTAGAAGGGCTACCCGGCATTGTCCGGGTGAGTGCATCACAAAAAATAAGAGTTAAAAGAAAGAATGTGTGTAATATACCTGACTAAAATATAACATTAATTCAAGCGAAGAAAGGAAAAAGAAAATGGCTCAGCAACAAAAAAAAAACAAAAAAAAACTACTGAATTGCAATAGAGTCGACTTTCTACTAATACTGACAATCTTTCTTTCTTCTTTCCCTCTTTTTGTTCTCGTCCAAAGTGCCCCTTTTCAAGGAGCTGGATCCCCCCCCCCTCACATTAAAGACCTTGTGTCTAACTTTTCCTCCATGGAATGGTAAGTAAATAGGGATAATACCTGGCATTACTTTCTCCTCTCTTAGAGGGAAAGGATTCGTTTCTTGTCACCCAAGGCATCTGCATTTGCGAGGGAGTGCCGACAGGACTATACAAGTATTTTCGTTCCTTTCCAGACTGCCCCTTTTGGAGAGCTGGATTTTTCGCCTCATTAAAAACCGACCTTGCGTCTAACTTTGCCCTCATGGGGAGTCAATTTGTTATTGGTCATGAATGGCATCATGATCACAACCACTCGCCATCGTGGGGAGGTAGATAATTATTTATCTCTCTCCCCCCCCTCTTTCATTCATGCACAAACTTTTGCAACTGCTTCAATAAAAAAAGAAAGAGAAAGAATTGTCGTCCTAAATACCACCGACTTTCTTATATCATTTTCGAATGTCCTTTTAGAACATTTTCCCATAACATTAAAAGAAATTAATTTTTTCTTGAATGTAAAAAAACACTGATTTCTGAGCCCCCCATCTTACTAATTTGGTCCTTGAGTAATCGAAATGAATATCATATTACCAAAACCTGTTCGAGGTGATACTAAACCAGAATATATATGGTTTCTGAATGTATCTTTGATAGTTTCTGAGTTTTAGTAAGACATACACACAGACAACTGCTCTTTATATATTAGAATAGCAGGAATACCCGACGTTGCTCAGGATTGAATGAGGATGACTACTATGTACTTTTTCACTATGCTCACACCACCATATTATTTTATTTGATTGTACTGCCCCCTCCTTCTGTTTCGCCCTCTAATATATTTGGAAAAAGCTCAAATGTTAGACATCTCTCTGAATTAGTGTCTTATACATGTTTTAAATTTCATGACTTTTGGATATACATATTTGAAGCTTTAAAGCGTTCTATCCCCACGTAGATATTTGGCACATGTATACATATGATTTCAATTTTATAAAAATAGGATATATTTTAAGTTTTAAAGTGTTCTATCCTCATGGGTCACGTAGATATTTGGCACATAAAAATGTATACATATGATTTAAATTTTATAAAAATAGGATGTATTTGAAGTTTTAAGGGGGTTAAGCTCTCATAGCCCTATTAGGGGTGCACTTAGAGATTCGAGAACACTTCCATTGTCTTCCCCAGTAAATTTGATTTAAGAATCACTTTTAGATTTTTGTAGATTCTCTAACCTTTCTTTCTTTATGGAACACACACACATGGATATTGAGTTTTATATATATATATATATATATATATATATATACAATGAGATATATTTCTACTAATTGGTATGGGAAAAATAATTTTATTTAAGTAAAATCTGTACCATGTGGCATGATTGTGGATTTTGCCCATTTTGACATTTCTCTTTCATTAGTTCCTATACGTAGTGAGTAACAGCATTAAAAGGCCTCAAATTCATTACTTGTGCTTTTCCAATATGGCGTCACAGATGGCAGCGACATATGTTAAAATGCTCATCACACCCAAACTAATAATCGTGGGTTAGAGTTCGGAATAATAATGACGGTTGATATCAAAAGTTGATAAAAATCTGATAACGGGAAGTATTTTCAAAATGGCACATAAGCATATCAAGAAATTAAAAATGAAATAAAACAATCAATCAGCAGAAGCTGTTCATTTTAGTTCATCAAACTTGTCTGAATAAAAATATGCTATATATATATATATATATATATATATATATATATATATGTATACATATGTATGTATAATTATTTTTATATATACAGACGTGTACAAAATCTGCGACACTGGCATGTGATAAATAAAAATAATCATATATATGAAAGCTCTATTTGATATTGAGAACTTTTTATAAGTCCGGTTGAAATTATTTCGATTCTTATCCTGTGGATGTTTACTTTACCTGGATTACTAATATATATAGGTAGAAGGGTGAAAAGGAATTAGAAAAGCGAAAGGCAGATCTTTTTTCAATTCAGTTGCTCAATGAAAGGTATATTCCGCAAAAAGGCAATTTATTCAATTAATTTTTTTTTGTTAAGCCAGGCTTTTCAAAGATCAACATCTTATCATCAGAGAAAATTGCTGGGATAAATAAGTTGGCAAAGGCCAAGATTTAAAATTTGAAAAAGTAAAACAAAGATTGTGGGGAAAAAAACAAGGCAAAACACTGCCAGAATGATTACCTCTCCCCCTCGCTCACTCCTCTCGACCCTGTTGAAGTCCGACCCCCACCCTCAATCTACATCCTTTAACCCCCATAATATTTAATTTTAACTGCCATCCCCTTCTCACTCTGGAATAAATTATCGTCACTATTTTAACCAAAGTGTGAATTAAATTCTCTCTGCAATCATTAACCTATTTAATAATATGCATAATTAACTTCCATATTTCTTATTCTGGAATTCATTTTGATTCAAAGTTTAATTTTTCTACATCTAAAAACTATTAGCATCCCGAAACAACATATTTTACTTCAACCCAAATCTTTACCCACTTTGGGGATTGCCGATTCAATACTCAACGTCAAATTACCATTTCCTTATTCTAACTTTTACTTTCGGATTCTAACTTTATCGACTATTCCCTCAATTATATATTTCTTTATCTGTTAATCCATAATTTTCCTTGCGGTCTAAGATTTATTTTTATTTTTTATTTTTTTTATTTTTCAAAATTTTATTCTTATCTCTACCCTTCAAATATATTTTGCCTTATTATAAGTAATGTCATCTGATTGAACATCTAACCCCCCCCCCCCGGCACATTTTGGTATTTTAAACTCTCCTCCCCCCCCCCCGCACTCATTGACACCCCCCCTCCCTCTACCCCATTTCTAGTTGAACCCTAATTCACACTAGTCTCTGCTTTCATCTTTAAGCGACCCATCCCTTATAATCACAATCTATGTTTAAATTGCATTAACTATCACACCCGCACCCTTTTCTTCCCTTACACCACACTCCTTCTTAGCTTGCCGGCTGGTCTCATATGTGTTTTTGCCATTCTTCAAACGGTCCTGTTTGTTTTTCAATGAGCAATCTGAAGTTTTGGCCTAACCTTTTAATAGACTTATTTTATGATTTTCGGCCCAGGAAGTCTTTTTTAAAATGGCTAATATTTTCCACCTCACGTTTTACTGAGCCTTGTTGCATCCACGAACGAACCCTCTATTGAACTTTTAACCGTCTGGATTCTATCTACTTTTCACCTCACCTGGATTTTAACTTTGAAACCCCTCATTTTATTTCTCGTGCCTTCTAACGACCTACCTACAAATCACTTTCACCGCTGGACTTTTTGACACCGGATTTTTTTGCAATCAGACATTTGCTTGCATTCTGGCAGCGTTTTGCCATGTTTTTTTCTTCCCCACAATCTTTGTTTTACTTTTTCAAATTTTAAATCTTGGCCTTTGCCAACTTATCTATCGCAGCAATTTCCTCTGATGATAAGATGTTGATCTTTGAAAAGTCTGGTTTAAGGAAAAAAAATAATTGAATAAATTGCCTTTTTGCGGAATATACCTTGCATTGAGCAACTGAATTGAAAAAAGATCTGCCTTTCGCTTTTCTAATTCCTTTTCACCCTTCTGCTCTATCCTGTATATTGAGCTGTATACTTCTCACAATAGGTTTTACCTTTCCTAAAAGTTCGCTTTTAGTTCTCCACTTATATATATATATATATATATATATATTGTAGTCAGTATTGCCTGAAACTTTCTGTGGATGCTGATTTCTATGAAATATATACTTATATTTCTTTTAGTTTCAACACATCTTAGGGAAAAAATGGTAAGTAGGAAAAAAGTTTCATTTAACTCATTTGATTTTTTTTTTATAGCACATCAAATATTTTTTGGGTTGGAATACAATACCGATTATAAACGACGACGTTCATACTTTTCCCAATGTAAAAGTGAATGCAGTCGATTTGACTAACTTAGCCAATCGCACAATCTGCTGTAGCATCCATTACTACGCGTCTAATCCCAAGAGCAACATGCCCTTTAGATTTTTCAAACGAAAACTAATTTTTATTTTGAAATAAACAAGTTGTTGCCATTGCACGAGTGAGATGGGCCTAAGAAGTTAGCGTACACTACACATACATATTTAAAAGAAAAAGGAAATAGATAGAAAAAAAAATTAATTGAGAATAAAAAAATAATTACCCTGTATTTTCTGGAAATTTAACATTTCCTCCGAGGACGGCAAGAGCAATGCTATTTCCTCTTTGGTAATCTTGCTCAAATGGTGATTCCAGAAAGGCCAAAGCATACAACAGACATCCCAACGACTGAAAATAGAAACAGATAAAACAAATAATCAGTTACAACATAAAAAGAAAGTATTAAGGAAAATGATGGGACTAGAGTCCGCTGACAAAAATAAACAGGAAACGCAAGCGAATCTTCCGAGGGGAGGGGGTAGAGAGTCTTTTTCACTTGCTGTGTTTCTCTACATTTTTATTGTAGCGTTGCTGCTTTGTCGGTTGTTATTGTGTTTCCGTTAGTGTCCGGCTCGCGGGGTAACGGCTTCACATACATAACAATTCAAATAGGAACAAAGAAATAAATAAGAGAGACAAACAGTTGATGCGTGCGCTCCGATCGCTTCCTTCGTAAGAGGTCAATCGACACGTAAGCATTTATTTATATAGCATGAGAAATATACAAGGGAGATAACTACAGAATGACTAATGTAAGGGAGGTAATTAGGATACTACTTGTATCTCGGGTGAAAACATTGTTGCCGTTTCCAAATGCACGAAAGGCACGACACTACATTTATGTTTGACTTCTACTGTCGAGCTGTATCTCATTTTGTTTTAACTGTCCCTTCTTTATATGTGTGTATGTGATAGTGCACCGTATATATCATAGATGCGAGAGATAAACACTATCCCTATGACACGATCACAGGTAAATTAAGGCTTACACTATCCCTATGACACGATCACAGGTAAATTAAGGCTTGACCTGGTGTTACAACATACACCAAACTATTAAATATGGCACAGTACAATAATATAAGCTGTGGAACTCTGAAGAAAAATCTGAGTGTCACGATTGGCGGGGGTGCTCCTTTGATGGCCAAAATGGGGGACGCTGTTGGGATCCTGTGAATGTTGGTCTCTCTAATTGCAGGTACGAGAATATCATGGACCAAATACAGTTAAGTAGAAATGACCAATGCAGCAAACCAAAAACAACCGGAGGAACCACAAAGGAAAATAGGCTCGTGATGAAAGGCTACTATAAAAGCAACCCCACACAAAGAGACTACCTGAATCGGATGAAGGGTCTATGGGGTATGTCTACCGACAAGGAAAGAGATGATTGCGGATCACACAAGACATTTTTAAGAAAGGATGGTTCTCAGAGTTGGAACTAATGGAAATGAAACGTGTAACAGGATATCAGGAAACACGTCCAATATTTATTTGTAAATATTTTACAAAAAATATAGAAAATGCGGCACAAGGCCAAAAAGCGGGCGGAAAAAGAGATCGGTCAATACTAACTATTGCTGACTAATCTAACTTAGCTAGTTTCATTTATCATTAACCAAGATACCTCATTTATACTCTGTCACTGGAATCTTTTGCCAAGTTTTAATCATCTGGTTATATGGTGAGATGAACGAGAGGATGGTTATCTTTCTACTATTTTCATTTTATTGTCATTATTGGTATCTTGCTGCTTATATTTAACATCCATATTATAATACCCACTATTTTTAGAGATGGTTTATATATGCTACTTCAATTTTGAAATAATTACTTTTGCTACTAGAGTTATTGCTAAGCCTACGTTCGATACATTATAATATGTCACTGGATTGGGGAATTATCAAAACTAAACTTGGGAAAAAACAGGGGTGGGGGACAAATAAAGAAAAGGGGGACTTAATGAACTCAGAGAAAGAAGCAACAGAAGTCGAACATTAAAAGAAAAGCCCTATAACAAGATCAAACACAAGATTTCTCGAGTTATTTAAGAGATTTTGTATTGGAATGGTTTACAACAATTTTGGGGTTTTGCATTCTATGCTGGATATCCGTAAACAGCAAAGATAACGCTTTACTTTATTTTCTTGTAATTCTTAAATTATAGAAATTTAAAAGAATAATAATAAAAATGGTAATATGGGATTCATGGCTGGAAGCAGGAGTTTATAGGGTATTGCAGCAGGGTGTTAGAGTATATATCGGTTCTCATTCATTTTCAGACAATGTTGAGTGTGTATGGTTGTAGCATATAAATGTGTATCATATATATATGATACCCATTTATACATATTACCTTTTCTAAACACAGTATTAAATCTTTAAAAAAATAAAAGTCATCTCACCCAGATGTCTGTTCGTTCATCGATGTGTGCTCCATTTTCAACATTAAATAACTCTGGGGCCCGATACTGCATCGAGCAACGTTCAGCTGCAATATCCTGAAATAAGAAAACATAAATGTGAAAAGAGAGAAGAAAAAAAAGAGCTAATATTAGATTTTATTTTGGCAAAATTTAACGAACATTTGTGTTGCGAGCTCTCCGGATCTTAATCATTGTTGAAAAAACTCTCATGTCACTTAAAGTCTCCATAGTTAATGTCCAATATGAACACAAACCACCCGATCCTAGCATGTACGTGATCTATGCCTCACATAAAAGCCATTATCAAAGCTAATAGAGATTTTATTAAATAAAATTACAAAACAATATTTTTTATTCTTATCTTCAAAAATGTTTTTCAGTTAAAAGACATTTATTTCTAATTTTTCTCTCTCTCTCTATATATATATAGTATTTCATAATGTATGTGTATATAGATATTTTTGTATATGTATAAATCTTTCCTCACATACGTCACATAACCGGTGTGTGTGTGATATCCACTGGTTAAGTTGGATAATTCACAGCAGAACTTACTTGCAAAGATCGTGCCTCTTGCATTGTCCGGATATCCACTCGTGCAGGGGCAGCGGAACCAAGATCCATAAGTACAGGCGAATTGTCATCGGCAAACATGACGTTAGCCGGCTTCAAATCTCTATAGATGTAAAAAAAACACACAAAAAACAAAACAATTTCTGTTAGCAAATAAAATATTACCATTATTCAATTTAATATTAATACATAGTTTAAAAACATTTTTGTGATACAGAAAAAAAAAGATGTTGTTCCTGTTTGTCATGTAGTGTTCCTGGTGCTCATCGTCCAACCGATATCTTTGACCCTTGTTCTCAAGTGGTCCTCAGGCCTTGATAAGCAGTGACCATTTAATAAAACAAACAAAAAAAAAAGACCCAACACAATTATGGAGAACTGTTTTTTCCGGAATCAGGTAAGAGAAATCTTTTGGTATCGCCAGACACAGGCTCTCTCTTATCACATTTAGATTGTGGTCTACCAGTTTTAGTAAGACTACTGTCTTTAAACCAAGGACACCTGATTATATATATATATATAAAGAGATGAGGACGAAAACATTTGTCAATTTATTTTGGTAGCATGATTAGCCACAGAATTATGACTGTTCAAAGTTTGTTGGAAATTAGAAAACTTGCCGTCTTGTATGCTATTGGTCTACAAGTCAATTTTCACAGTGTATAACTAAAATGCAGGCTTTGAACGCCAAACTGGCTTGTTTATGCTGCAAAAATGGGTAAAAACAGTGAAATTTTCATAAAATTTAACTTACAATATCTCAACTATTTATCAGGTTATATCTATGAAATTAGTATGTAAATAAAACTTAATCTTTCCTCTTTCTAATGATATCATTTTTGGATGAGGTGATTAGTAGGGATAACAAACTAGCCTAGAGTGGAAATGGGTAATTATAATGAAATTCCCTTCAATTCCAACTTGCGATATCTTATGTATTCTTTTTTTTTCTGATAAAATTTGTATGTAAACAAAACTTAACTTTTACTCTTTTTTTTCTCTTGTGTCATTAATAGATTTTTTTTTAAAGTTAAGTTACTATTTTTTGGTGTCAGAGGATTTATTTTTTGCATTACAAAAATGTTGGTGTTTTTCAAATTTAGGGTGTGCAATTTTGTGTATATATGTATATAAAGATAGTCTCATCTTAAAGAAAAAGGGGCCACTCATCAATATGGTGGGGGCTTAATATAGGGTTTTAATTTGTCTTTCAATAAAATGATCAAAATTTAAAACTTTATTGACTTAAATTTTTGTCTTATCATTAAATTGTGTTTCATCAGTTTTTACATGATGCAAATGATAACAAACTAGCCTAGTAATACGATCAATTTTAAGATGATAACTTTAATATTTACCTGTGTGCATAAGGAGGGTCATTGATATGCATGGCTTTAAGACCTTCACAGATACCAAGGAACACATCCCACAATCGATCTTCAGGAATTTTGTCTCCTTTTCGAGCCAATAGTTCGATTCTGTCCTGAAGAGATCCTCGCTGGAATAAAAATGATTTTTTTTCTTCAAAACAACAAATATTATGTAAATTTTTAGTTTTTTCAGTAGTTTTGCATTCAGTTCAGATATTATTCAAATCAAATGCAATATGCAAATTAGTTAACTTTAAGATGTCGATCGCATATGCATGTTCAGTATATTAAAGAGCTACTGCTTTTCTATTTTTAATATGAATTTGGCGTTTTAATCTCATTGTCAGTGAAAGAAATGGCCCAACTTTATGAATAGATTATATATATAACACATCACTCAATAAGTCCCGGGCCTAATAAAGTAATAACTTTTAGACAAAATTCGACTTTAGTCATCAACATAGTCTCCTTCTAGAGTGATACACTGATTACAACGCTTCTCTAACAATTCGATGCCTTTTTTGTAGAACGGTTTGTCTTTGGCCTCAAAATACGCCTCAGTTTCAGATAACACTTCTTCATTGAAGTCTAATCTCTTTCCCTGGTGCATTCTTTTGCGATCTGAAAACAGCCAGTAGCTGCTGGGGACCACATCTAGAGAATAGGGTGGATGCTGAAGCAATTCGAAGTGCAATTCATGTAGTTTTGCCATCGTTGCAATTGATTTGTGACATGGTGCACTGTCTTGGTGAAAGAGCACTTTTTTTTAATTCTTCATTTGTGGCCGTTTTTTGGCGGTTTCTTCCTTTAAATGCACCAATAAAGCTATATAATATTCGCTATTGGTAGTTCTATATGACAGGCCCAAAACTTGTTGAGTGATGTGTTATATATATATATATATATATATGTATATATATATATGAAATAGAAATACTTACTGAATAATAAGGCATGACAATATGCATCTCGCTGCATATGTCAGTATTTTTTGCATACCTGCCGACCGGTACTAAAACAAATTCTTCCAATGGAATCAAATGTGGATGTTTGAATAATCTCATGATTTCAACTTCCTGCATGGCAATGTGTTCATCTTCTTTGGAGTGGCACTTAATACGCTTCAAAGCAAATGTCTTGTGACTGCGAGCGTCTTCGATCAGATCGACATAACTGAAACCCCTGAAAAGAGTCAAAAACATTCATCTACATAATAAAATAATGTTGCTTTTCCCCGTCTACATTTAGACAAAATAGAAAAAATAAACAAAAAAAAACCTTCACATGCTTACCTGTCCAGCTACGCATTTATCCTAAGCCCTTGTGCGTGTTTCTAGACATTTAAAATTCATTTATTCTTCATTCCATTTCTATTATATTTTACCCGGCTATTCAGACTCTTCCAAACAAACCTTTCAATGAGAAGGTAGTAGCCACTTTCACTCGCTACTATTTATCTACTAACACCGCCACCAGAATCATTGTGTGCTAGTTTTCAATTGTTTAAAAACTTCACAAACACCGATTAAGAATACTTAACAAACGCTTCAAAATAGTAGTGAATCTCATCTCTAAAAAACAACAATTGTTCAATAAGACTACAGATTTATGCAGTCGTAAACTTTTCCCCTTTTTACTTCCTACTCGAATTTACTTCTTTCTATGAATTGATACTCTGGTATTTACTTATTTGTTTAAAATAACATGACTATTTAATCTTTTAAATGCACAACATTGGCATACTTTATACCTTAGCGTGGAATACAGGAATATCAGATTGAATGTCAGATATTCCGAACGGTCAGTAGTAGTGAGCTAAATTATTTCATAACTTTCTTACAAATTTCTTCTTTGCTAATTGCCTCAAATGAGAATGATTTCACCTTCCCTGTCCGAGAACAGATTATGTTTATGTTATCACTAAACATAAAAAAACATTGTCATCATAAATTAGATTTTAAATTAAAAATCTTCGACTTAAGTTATCGAAATATTTTTTTGCAAAAATGGATTACAATATTTTTCACTGGTACAGTTTTTGAACCAGACAAAACCGACTTTTGCCGACGCAAAAATACATAAACAGCCAGAAAAGGCAAAATGAAAAGGAACCGGCGTCGCCCAAGCCCAATGTCTGCATGAATAAAATTTTATGCATAAATTTTATGAAACAAATAAAAACAAAAAATTAAGTAACGGTTGATTCTTTTGTCTCGTCACCACTTGCAACGTCAGACTATTTATGGATAAATCCTATTTTAATCATGTAGATTACTTAGCTTGAAATGGCGGCTTAACACAAAATGTCACAAAGAGTAAAAGTGTTTTTGCTTTAAAACAATTTATGTACTATTTAGTATGTTTATTTACCTCCAGCAAGAAAGCCATGTTGCAAAGAAAAAAAAACTTAAGTCTAAATCCGTATGGCAAGAAACAACGGTTAAGTCCATGTGGCAAAAAAGCCCAATAAGCCTAAGTCCGTGTGGCAAAAAACAACCTCTCCATGAATACAATTTTATCCACAAATTTCATAAAACTGATAGCATAAAGTCTAAATCTAAATCCGTGTGGCAAGAAACAACAGTTAAGTCCATGTGGCAAGAAACAACAGTTAAGTCCATGTGGCAAAAAAGGCCCCAAAACCTAAGGCTAAGTCCATGTGGCAAAAAAGGTCCCAAAACCTAAGTCCATGTGGCAAAAAAACAACCTCTGCATGAATACAATTTTATCCAAAAATTTCATAAAACTGATAGCATAAAGTCTAAATCTAAATCCGTGTGGCAAGAAACAACAGTTAAGTCCATGTGGCAAAAAAACAACCCATGCATGAATACAATTTTATCCAAAAATTTCATAAAACTGATAGCATAAAGTCTAAATCTAAATCCGTGTGGCAAGAAACAACAGTTAAGTCCATGTGGCAAGAAACAACAGTTAAGTCCATGTGGCAAAAAAGGCCCCAAAACCTAAGGCTAAGTCCATGTGGCAAAAAAGGTCCCAAAACCTAAGTCCATGTGGCAAAAAAACAACCTCTGCATGAATACAATTTTATCCAAAAATTTCATAAAACTAATTAGTATTGATCACATGAATTGTTTTAAAGCAAATCTACTTGAGCGGTTCGTCGAATTTGTGACCTATTTGTGTTTACACAATTTACAATCCATTATTTATGGATAAATCCTATTTTAATCACGTAAATTACTTACAGTGAAACGTCAACTTTATGAAATCTGTGGATAAAATTGTATTCAGGCAGAAGTTGTGTTTCTGCAACACGGACGTCTTAGGCTTGAAATCATTCTTTTCATTTTCACCCACTCATGGGGAGACAGGCAAATAGGGACAGATACAAAAACTTAATTTATTTTTTAAAACTTTTACTTTATATAAAACTAAGGTAGTTCGAAGTCGAATTTCCTTCAGAACACGTTTACAAATCAAACAAACATATCACATAAAATTTGTACATTTTGCCCCCATGTTGTCAATGGAAAAATAAAAACCCTGGAAATAAGTGGGATTTTTTTTTTAAAGTAAATAAATCAAATATTTTAGGCTTTAGTGTGGGGGTTCACTTTACTATATAAATTTAATGTAAAATGATCACCCAGTTCTTAACCACAGCATAGTTAAAATAAAATTCTTGTATTGTTTAGGGTTAGTGTTTGGGTTAATGAAAGGCATGTTTTGTTTAATTTTTTTTAAGGATCGTGTTTTTTTATGCTGTCGACTCAGCTCTTGGCCACGTCCACATAGACCGGACCTACCTGAGGAGCCTCATTAGATCTCAGGGACGTCCACATAAAACTTTGTGTGACGTCATCCAATGCTGTCCAGGTTCCAGAATCGTCCTTCCTGTCGATACAGCATCTCCTGGTATCCAGGTTCCTCATTCTTGTCGATCGAGCCTTCCTGCTGTCTAGGTACCAGTTTCCCTCCGTTCCCGCTATTCAGGTTCCAGGGACATCATTTCTGTCCTTCCAGCCATCCTGCTTCCAGAGACGTCAACAAACGTTTTTCTCCATTATTTTCTTTTGGTGCAATAAAAAAAAACTCTATTTTACACTGTTCATCTGTGTTTGTCCTTTCTCCTTTGCCATTGCCGTATTTTTGCCTGTGTCTACTTCCTTTGTTGTACGACCGATCACCGAGGTAACCGGCCCCTGCAACAGTTACTCATTCTGCCGTACATTATGTAGTCAAGAACTGAATGATCATTTTACGTTAAATTTATATAGTAAAGTGCACGTTCACTATAGTCATTTCTATGATATTGACATGTAAGACCCCCCCCCCCCCCAATACAATCTTTTATTTTTTGTTGACAGCATGGGGGCAACATTTGATCACTTTTGATTGACTTACCCTTCTCCTAGACTTGAACGTATATAAAATCGTCGATTGTTGATAAATATTGTCTCTTTTCCGCAGACGCAACCCATTTTGAGGAATTTTAATAAACTTAATCCAGCATAAGAGTTCATGGGGACGAACATTGGATGTTTGTGTTTGTTTTTGTTTGTTTTATTTTGTTTTTGTTAAAAAGTGTTGACACGGCAAAACAAACTGGAGAAAAAGAAGAAAGAAAAACAAATTAAATGTTTCGTCATTTTTCAGATGAGGATTGATAATATGGATTATTCGGACTACTATTCACAACGTTTCGGACGATGTAACCTCCGACCTTCTTCAGGTGCAACTTGGTTCCAGAGTTCTACAAAGATGTACCCGAAGAAGGTCGGAGGTTCTATCGGTCGAAACGTTGTAAATATAACAAACAATAGAAGAAAAGTCCGGATAATACAAATGTTTTTAACATATTTAAGGTATCAAAATATGAACATACTTTTCATGTTTCGAGATTTTTAGATGAGGATTGATAAGTTATACTGTTTGGCTTATTCGGACTACTATTCTCATCTTGGATGTTATTCTCACAACGTTTTGGCCGATGTAATTTCCGACCTTCTCTTTGTAGAACTCTGGAATAATCAGTTCTAAGTGACCGTCCTCTGGAAGTTGAAGGTTCAATCGTCAGTACAGGCGACACTAAGAATATAATAACAATTACTTAAAAGCTTCAAAATTAATTGTCAATAAGTTAATATACAATTAATAAAATTAAGGTACTTCTACATAATACGAACCAAGTTGTTTTTTGTTTTTTTACCCTAAGCTAACCCTAAAAATCGGTTTAGTTTGGTTCGCATTGTGTAGGTGGAGAAGCACCAAAAGTAAAATATCAATGTCGGTGCTTTTTAAGAATAGGTATCCAGAAATTTGCAATCGCGGAGAAAACCGAATCAAATTCCGATGCTTCTACACAATACGAACCGAACTAAACCGATTTTGCAAACTAAAACTTAGTTTAGGGTTAGGGTAAATTTTTTTAAAAAGTTCGTTGTTCAGTGAAGTTCGTTAACGTTCGCCATTCTTGGAAGTGTTCGGTAAAACTCGGATTTTATGACGTAAGTACCAGGACCGGCGGGACAGTTATAAAAGTGGGGGATGGGGGGTCTCCTAAAAAGTGTGTGTGTGGGGGGGGTTAAACACATGCATATATAACTTCATTATTGATGACTAAAGTGTGTGTGTGGGGGGGGGGCAAGTGCCGCCGTCTATGAGTACTGAAACTTTCTTGGATACCTAGTCCTAAAAAGTCAATTTCTTTCTTTTTTTTAAAATGATTATATTGAAGATTTTAGCTTTAAGATGGCTGCCATTGAAACAACATTATCTCAACTAAATTAATTCTAGTTTTATAACAATTTGATTCAATCAATAAATTAATGACCAAGCAATACCATAATAATTAGGCTATATTATGACGGTATTGTTTGGTCGGTGCTTCTGCTGTTTCGCTCTAACATGAAAATATTTCAAGAAATGTATAAACTTTGTTATGTACTTACATGTTAGCTGAAAATAAGATTGTACAGAAAAAATTACGCAAATTCATCCAGTATTTATTAAATTATAAGAAAAGGAAGGAGAAAAAAGATCTTACGTATCGGTAGACATTTTCACTTATGAAATAGGCAAGGGAGATAACTCAAATTTTGTTTACTGGTTTAACAAAAATGGCTACCGAAAGATAAAATCGCTTTTTATTTTTTATTTAATAAATACTGGATGAATTTGCGTAATTTTTGGTGTACAGTCTTCTTTTCAGCTACCACGTAAATACATAACAAAGTTTATACATTTCTTTAGCTATTTTTTGTTTTAAGAGAGGTCTAACATGTCGGGGCGAAACAGCAGAAGCACCGTTTGGTCATTACATTATTAACTCAACCAAATTGTTATAAAACTAGAAGTTACTGTTGTTTCAATGGCAGTCATCTTAAAGCTTAAATCTTCAATATAACAAAAACAATCAATAAAAAAGAGTGAAGTAATATTATAATTTAATTAAATAAATCAAATGACAATTGGGTAAAAAATAAATGTCAAATGTCATTTTTTAAATATAAAACGAAGTCATTTTTTTCTTAAAAAATACCAAAAAAAAAAAAATACCAAAAAAATAATGAATTAAAATCAAATTATTTGTTTGTTTTAATGTTAATTTTAAAACGATTGAAATTTCTTTGAAATAAAAAAAAATGGTCAGTAAATAAAAAATATTTTGAAAAGGTAAAAAAAAAAGGTGTGATCAAGAAATGTCAATTCACATAAATAATGACACATTATTTACTAAAAGTGAAATAAAAAATAAACAGATAATTACTGGTTTTGTTTTTAAGGAGAAAGAGAGAGACAAGGTTATTGCTTCCAGCCTTAGGGTCGAATTTGGCCGGTCGGCTCAAGTAATGGTAGGAAAAAATACGTGGCCAACATTTTCAAGATGAAAGTAAAACAGGTAAACTCGAGATTTAATGTTTTCGAGTGAAGATTTGTTGCACGTCGACCTCACTCCACCTCCTCCTCCTCCTCGGCTGACAAAGACTTCCGGTTAACACGTGATCATTACTTCCGGTTCGAACGAAACCCACAAGAGAGAATAAATAAAGCACCAAGCAACTACTAGGATGTAAACCTTGTAAGATTCTCATTCTAGGATTTGCGTTGCTAGGGCACCCGAGCGTGACAACGGCCTTGACCCGACCCCTTTTGCTTGAATGATGTATGGTTCGGTTCGACCTTCATAGGCCATCCTCTCAAACATCACTCGTTTCTTCGCCGAAGTCACATCTGCCGGGGAATGCGAATTGGTCGTAGTTTACACGTATTAAGTCCGGATATATTTATTTTGGGGGGTCATTTATAACGACAGCTAACAGAACGAAAATGAGGTGAAAAAAACAAATGTGCAACAAATCAATGTTACTCTTCTACCTACCTCTGGATAAGTTTACTTGTGTTTTAATTTATTTTAAAGCGTTTTTTAGTTCGATTTAAAACTAGTGTCGGGACGTCACGTGATCAAATGGGTCCATTTTGTTTTTTTCAATTTTAACATGCTGTCCTGACACTAGTTTTAAATCGAACTAATGACGCTTTAAAATAAGTTAAAACACAAATAAACTTATCCAGGTAGTGTAACTTACTTTGCCTTTGATAACATTTATTGGGTATCTTTTACAATAATCTGCAGAGTCGCGGCCGGGGTCCAAAAAACGAACGAGAACGGGGTAAAAAAAATATATATACAAAAAGTGATGATGACCTACGTCGAGAATAGATATTTTCCTACTTACCTATGACATTTGTTTGTATTTTTACGTAGTATAAATGGTTGTTTTTTTTGTTTTTTTTAGATGTAAAAAAAAAAAAATCTTGTTTTTTGGGGGCACGGATTTTTACTAAAAAAATGGCGCCGATGAAACTATTTTCCAGCCTCGCTTAAGAACCCCCCCCCATATTCGTGTGACAAAAATATTGATTTCTAATAAATAGCAGTTGAAACGGCTTAAAAATACAAACAAATGTCACAGATAAATTGGAAAATAACTTTTATCGGCTACAGTTACTTTTATTTGTTTTTTGAGCGTTTTCACTCAGCGGATTATTGTAAAATATACCCCATTTATTTGTTGCATACGTATCTGTTTTTGTTTTCATCCCTTTTTCGTTCTGTTAGCTGTCTTTATAAATGCTCTATTTTTTTTAAAAAATAAAATCTTGAAACAGTTAGCTCTAATAAGAAGCTTCCATTTCTTATCGACTAGTTTTGTCTGTTTTTTTATTTGTTTGTTGTTTTCGTATTGGTGACAAGTCAAATTAGTCCACTGTGCAAATTATGCTTGTGCTGCTTTGATGTGCGTTTTCGAGACTCGAGTTGTTTAATAAATCACTAAAAATTACAAATCTACGGGGTGAAAAAAACAAAAACCAATAGGCAACAAATAAATGTTACCAAAGGCAAGATAAGTTACTCTTCTACCTACCTGGATAAGTTTTTTTTTAATGTTTTAAATTATTATTCAATAATAAAAAAAAAAGTGCTCAAGTCTGTTAAGTTAGAACGTAAAACATAATGCGTGATGTCTCGATAATCGCTCAAAAATCGAAAATTAAACAGAAACACAGCTAATCTCACCAATCGGGCGAAAATGTAATGTTCAACCGAACTGTATATTTTTATTACCGGTATTTTTGTTTAATTTCACAAAAAGACTTATCCAGGTAGGTAGAAGAGTAACTTATCTTGCCTTTGGTAACATTTATTTGTTGCCTTTTTGTTTTTTTCACCCCTGTTTTGTTCTGTTGGATGTTGTAACATCGCAAAAATCTAATATAAAATGGGCTATCTTGAAAATGTTAGATTTCAAAGATGTGACCATTTTTTATTGAGCGTTCAAGAAAAAATTTTAATTTGTTTTCTGATTTTTGCGGATTAATTTTTTTTTTTTTTAGTGCTCTGGTAGCAGAACGGTACCAAATTGAAAGCTAAAACCTACACAATCGAAAAATGGTATCCTCCTCGTTGGTCGCAGCTATTTATTTACTTCCTAGATTGCATGTGTTTACTTCTGACAGCAAGGATCAGTGGTTACATTCGAAGTTGGGGAAGGTTGTCTAATAACTATTGTTAAAATTTCACAAAATTCAGAAGTATCTGAATTTTCACAAAAAGTTTCTCCCGTTTGCTAAAACTAAATATA
The DNA here is from genome assembly GCA_963556195.1 of Sepiola atlantica. NCBI lineage: Eukaryota > Metazoa > Mollusca > Cephalopoda > Sepiida > Sepiolidae > Sepiola > Sepiola atlantica. The sequence continues at coordinate 120,726,281 of OY744528.1, read as the reverse complement.
GCCCACATTACAACCCCTTACGCCTAGCAGATGTGTTCCAAAATTCCTAATGATCAGTTAATTAGTTTAGGAGTGAATCCTGTACATACAAATATATAAACATACCTAACTTTATATAAATATATAAAATATGTGAGACAAATATAGAGAGATACCATTTATTTGTTTATGTTGTTTGCGATACTTTTTAGAACAAATTCAATTATTCATACAGAAAAGCATTTTACTTAAATGCTAGTTGGAAATGATTTTCCTTTCACCAATGTGATTCCCCCAAATGGGGGAGGGACATATATATTTTTTTTTAATGTAATTATTCACAAACACGTGTTTCGTCGTTTTTACGACTCATCAGCATATGTGTTTTATTTACTCCTCCCCAGGAGTTAGGCACAAGGCCAGTTTTATCTTACTCCCACAAGTAAGATGTGACCCAAGATCGGGTCGGGAAAGTGGGGTTTGAAAAGCCAGCGCCCAAGAAAGTGAGCGCTCTGGCCATTGAAAATTGCCTGGGCAGCCCCGTCGGCATTCCCCGGTAGGGGCGCCTCAGGCAGTAAGTAATAAACTTACTCCTCCCCAAAGAGGGGAGGCAAAGCCTGGGAGAGTGGACCTCCTAGAACTGCACAGGACAGACCCATTGACCGTCGGAAATCAAGGCCCGAAGGCCAAGACAATACCAGCATGGGGTGCAGTATCCATCAGAACAGATACTACACTTTGATCTTAGCATGTGTAATCAAAATAAGATAGACAAACAAAATGTCAAGATTATACGGAAATGCTGTTATTAAGGAGACAAAAGCAAAAGAAGTACCTTGGTAAGAAGAAGAACCTGTATTTTGCTTTTGTGGATCTGAAGAAATCTTTTGACAGAGTGTCAAGAGAGGTTTTGCATAAACTAGGGGCAAATGAGTGGTTGGTGAAGGTTGTTCAAGCAATGTACAGAAATGCTCAAAAGTCGTGTTAGAGTTAATAGCACATATAGTGACAGCTTGATTGCTAAAGTAGGACTACACCATTGTTCTGTACTGAGTCCGTTGCTTTTCATATGTGTCTTAGAAGCATTTGTGTCCAGAGAGGTTTTGTATGAGTTGTCTGGAAGAGATGCTGCATGCTGATGATTCAGTATTTGCCTGTGAAACAATCGAAGACCTACTTGTTAAGTTAAAGACTTGGAGGAATGCTATGGAAAGTAAAGATATGAGAGTGAATGTTACCAAGACGAAAGTGATGATGAGTGGTTGTAGTGTTGGAAACCTCTCCCCCAGAAAGAGGAAAGTTCCCCTGCTTAGGTTGTGGAAAGGGAGTCAGGTGCAATTCAATCTTTCGTGGTTCTTGTAAGTGCTTGCTTGTGAAACAATGGCAGACCTATTTGTTAAGTTAAAGACTTGGAGGAATGCTATGGAAAGTAAAGGATTGAGAGTGAATGTTATCGAGACCAAAGTGATAATCAGTGGTTGTAGCGTTGGAAAGCTCCCCAAAAGAGGAAAGTTCCCCTGCTCAGTTTGTGGAAAGGGGGTTGGGTGTAATTCAATCTTTTGTTTAAACCCTCCTTTGTAATTTGTCAGAATCTTTTTGTTTGTTGTGTGTGTTTTAACAAATTGTCCAATTTAATTAAATTTACTCTGATGTAAATCATTTGCAGAATGAATTGGATGAATTAGAAATAATGATAAACAAACGAATTTACAAGGATATCAAATATACATCTATGCTGATGATTTAGTACTTGCCTCTGAAACAATGGAAGATCTACTTGTTAAGCTAAAGATTTGGAGGAATGCTATGTTACCAATACCAAAGTGATGATCAGTGGTTGTAGTACTGGAAAGCTCCCCAAAAGAGGAAAGTTCCCCTGCTCAGTTTGTGGAAAGGGAGTTAGGTGCAGTTGAATTTTTTATGGTATTTATAAGCATTGGTTACACAAGAAGTGCAATGGAATTACTGGTAGTTTGAGAATGGGTAACCCGTTTATGTGCAAGAAGTGAAAAAGAGATGAATAAGAACACAGATGTAGACAAAGTATATTTGGATGGCGAACTTGTTACCTTGGTGATATCGTTGGAGCATAGAGTGGAGCAGGTGTTAGTGTGATTGCAAGAGTTAAGAGTGGATGGAGTAACCCTAACCCTAACCAGCAGAGAATTACCACTGTCGACCAAGCAAAGAGTCTATCAGGTATGTGTACGCAATGTGACGATGTAAATGAAACCTGGCCAGTGACAGTTGAGGACGTTTACTCTCCCTCTCTTTATATATATTTATTGAACATCTGGTCAGCAAATACTCATTTGGCAAACATTGTTGAAATTATTAACAACTCAGAAGGATTGCATTTTTTTTATTAACCATTTTTAACCTTTTTATTAACCATTTTTTTAAACCTTTTTTTAAAATCATTTTTAACCTTTTTATTAACCATTCTTTTTATTAACCATTTTTTAAAACCTTTTTATTAACCATTTTTTTTAACCTTTTTTAAAACCATTTTTAACATTTTTATTAACCATTCTTTTTATTAACCATTTTTAACCTTTTTATTAACCATTCTTTTTATTAACCATTTTTTACCTTTTTATTAACCATTTTTTTAAACCTTTTTTAAAATCATTTTTAACGTTTTTATTAACCATTCTTTTTATTAACCATTTTTTAAAACCTTTTTATTAACCATTTTTGAAATAATTTTTTTAACCTTTTCATTAACCATTTTTAACCTTTTTATTAACCATTTTTTTTAGTAACCTTTCCAGGGATCGAACCATTTTTCTAAATTCTGGAGATAAAGAATAAAAGGAACTCATGATGTGGACATGTTTTAAAGTTTGCATTGTGGGTGTCTTTTGAATGGAATGAATGTTGCAAATTTGTGGGTTTTATTCTTCATCTATGTTGGGCAGAGTGAATTGAAGTGTAAAAAAAATCCAACCCCAAAAAGACAAAGACATGTTAAATTTAATGGGTTTTTTTTATTAAAATAGAAGGATATAAACAGAAAAAGAAAACATTTGTATAAAAAACAGTAGATTTGGAACATGGCCTTTTGCCAAACTTATGAACAAAACAAAAACAAAAAAATATTTTCCCAAGATACAAAGTGTTTTAAAAAAAGTATGTGTGTATGTGTATACATACATATATACATACATACAAACACATACATACATATATACATGTTGCGAAATAGATAAAAGGTGAATAGCCGCGGATACAAAAGCAATTCAAATCAAACTCATATGCATGTCTGATATTTCATCTGTATTCATCGAAAGACTTCTTCAGGGTGAGATCTGATCTTAATGAATACAGATACAAATCAACTAGATATGAGAAGGTAAGACGGGAGGAAGGCGGTTGAAAGGAGGGTAGAGCAAAAAAATGGAGACAGATTAGAGAGGAAGACATGCTAGGTTTAGATAGACAGGAGGGTAGGAATGGATATGGGGAGAAGGGTTGGTGTGGGGAAATGTTTAATGTGTGAGATGATTAGGTACTAACCATGAAAGAAGCGGTCAGTGGCGAATGATGATAAGGCGAGAGTTTTCATAAAGTTAAACACCATTGTATTGAAGGAGGGGAGGAGAACGTGGGGAGGAGGAGAAGTTTATATGCCATAAAATAAAATAAACCGAAAAAAACTTTTCGCCCATTATATATATATATATATATATATATATATATACATAATTATTAATGACAATATATGTATTAGCATATACTATCAGTTTCTTTTACTTTGTAGTCTCCTTAAAAGATTCAGCTCGATGATTTGTCTCAAAGAGATTTTACCGGTCTTGTTCAGATCAACATATATATATATATATATGTTGATCTGAACGAGACCGGTAAAATCTCTCTTTGATGATTTTTTTCCTGTTTTTAAAATTTGTTTTTTTCCGTTTGTCTTTCACGGCATCTCATTTTTATATATTGTGCATTTTACCCTCATATATACATATATATACACACACACGCATGTAGCTTGCAGTTGACTTGTGGAAGACCTGATAGAACAAAGGGGTTGAATCTTTATGAAAAGAAGACTTGTCAGAGAATGATTCATCTAAAGTCAACCTAGATGCTGATATCCAGTTCGAGAGACATCTTGTAGTTACCTCCCCTTTTCTTGATCAGAAAAAGGGCTTTGGCTCGAGAGAAAATAAATGACTGCTACATTTTGTTGCATGTGGTCGATTTACCAATGGGTCACCAAGACGACGCCAGCTGCCAAAGTGATCATTTGAGAGGCAGCATCTGCACTTCAATGAGGTGCAGCTCATCTCAGCTTCAATAATCGGCCACAACCCTAACTTTAGTTTCGTGAGTTAGTATTTAAGAAAACGTGTACTGTGTTTTTCTTATAATTTAGATCAAGTGCCGTTTTTTTTTCATGCTTGTCTGTTTAATGCATTTGCGTCAATTATTTAAATATGTATTTGTATATTCTATGCTTATACCCCCATTGTCACTGCTGATTTAGTTTTTATTATACTCAGCTAGTGTTCGGAAGAGATGGAGAAAAATTATAGGCTTTTGGAGAATCCATAACTTGAAAAGTCTGATTTTCATAAATGCTTATACTAGTGAACGTAGTATGCCGTAGAATAATAATTAAAAAAACAAAAACATTAACAACAAAGATAGAGATAAAAAACAAGAAATGTTTTGAAAATCGATCGCATAACTTTAGGATGATGTTCTATTTGTATAAATAATGAAAAAAGTTCACAACAACATGGCTGAGGAAACAAATACTGATTAACATTCTTTATTGTAAGCATCTCACACGTACAATGTGTGTGCGATAGTCCACTGTTATTTCTACATATGGGATAGATAAGCACTATCCCATGTGACAGGATCACAGGTGAAATAAGCCTGGGCCTGGTGTTGTCAAAAATGACACCAAACAAAAGTAAAGAAAGATCTGAGTGTCATGATCAGCAGGTGCTCCTTTGATAGGCAACATGAGGGACCCGGTCACCATTCTGCGAATGTTGGCCCTTTTTATTTCAGGTCACAGAATACAACAGACCAAATGCAGGTAAATAAATATGATCAGCTCAAACCAAAGACCACACAGAGGAAGAAATGGACCACAAAGGAAAGTAGACTAGTAATGGAACACTATTACAAACGCAACCTCCACACAAAAAAAATACAGAACATAATCCCAAAGTTGGTGCCATCTATTTTCCAAACATCTTGTACATGATACAAGATACATCATTTTTATAAGTAAGCTGCCCAGCCAATATACATTTGGCACAAGAGTTTCTCACTAGTTGCCTCCTGTATAAGGTAATTCACTTGACCTTCGACTGAGAGTGGAAGGCCTCGGGGTTTAGTCTTGGAGGCAAGAATTCCTCGCATACGGTGTTCAATCATCTGCACATGGGTGAGTGCTTGCTCGTTAGTTATCTCGCCGGAATTTACCTGATGTGAGCGCTGCATTTTATTGGTCTTTTGCCATTCGACCAACGGATCATAAATGAACGGCTTCAGGATACTCATGAGGGGGTCCATTTGGTTGCGCAATACTCGCAGCGTCACTTCACATGCCTGACGGAAAATACCTTCATAGCCCATGGGACCCATGGCTCCAATCATGTTATTTGTTAAACGGAAAGGCACACGTTCTGGCCATTCGAACGTCTCTCCCTTATTGAAGAGACAATTGAAATCGACATGGACACAATCTCCTGTTGTAGAATCCATAAGAATGTTTTCTCCGTGTCTGTCTCCAAGACCCAGCATGTATCCAACCATGTCCATAACTGCCGATGTGCGTGCATAGGCTAACCTTGCATTATACCAAGCGGTAGGATCTGAGAATGTCCGTAGAAACCATTCATGGAAGACACTTGGGTGGAGCGTAAGCAACTGTCGAAATAGTTCCATCTTGCGATCAATCGGGGCCTGTAAAGACGGAATGTAGGATTTCAGTTCTCGGTTACTGATCTGAAGGCCCTTTTCACGGTACAGCTTACGCAGGATGTGCTGTAGACCACTTGTGTTATTCACCCACTCGATGATCCCGCATTCTTCATTTAAAGGGATCACTGTGTAGGTACGGATCAGTAGTTGCCGTTTCCGGGATTCAGGATCTCTACGAAGAAACTTATTAACAATGGTGTTGAACTCCATCAGACGGCAATCTTTTCGTAGGTCATCTTTCGGTTTGCACATCATCACATAAAGATGCCCGTCGCTACCTCTAATGGTGATTTTCTTGGGTTTTTGCAGCGAAGCTAAAACTTCGATCGTGTCCTCGAATGTACTGATGTAAACCGAGTCACCAGGAAAAGGGTTATGGTCAGTTTTGTTGCCCGTACTGGTCATCGGTAACGTGACCGTCATCGACGACTGTAAAGGTACGATAATCTGACTGAATTTACTATCGTCTAAAAGCCGTTTAAGGGGTTTAAAATGCTGCGAGAGGCTCAACGGTTGGATGTTTGTACAATGCCGCTCGGACAATTCCAGTAAACGCTCGGTTAGTTTAGTCGCATCCATCAAGAATTTTCCCAGATCCTCATTCATAAGCTTGGCTTGCTCAAAAATCTCCTGACATCGTTTCACACGTTTGGGATACGATGATTTAGAGACAGCCATAAGCATCCACATGGCCTGAGCGGGAAATGTATAGAGCAATTTAGCGATGATTTTAACGAGCTGTATAAAAACGTCCGAGTTGGCATGACAGATACGAGATATCAGCTGAGGAAAAGCAGTGAATAGCTGATATGGTGCAAGTTTACGACTGAGATGGTCAATAACACTGTTTAGGCTCTGTAAGATGGTCTTTTGCGATGGCAACCTCTGAGCGGATGTTTGGTCTCTCATGCCAGACTGGACCACCGTGCTCCCATAATCGAGCCAAAGGCTGAGTAATCTCGGAAGCGACTGGTAAATATACTGATTGCCGTATTGGAGGGAGGTACTGTAGTATTTCACGACGTAGATAATAAACTCGCCTTGTTTCAGGGTGTTGTCACCATCATCCAGAATATTGTTCTTCATCTTGTCATAATATTTGGCCAGATGAAAATAACCATCTTCCCACTCTCGGCACAAACTGGTCGTCTCCCTGTACAACCGAAGGATAGTGTTGCTGTCCATGCTGGAGGTCTCGTCACAATAGCGAGCGTAAAGAAGCTGCGCTTGCGCTGAGGTAAATAATTTCTCCTTGGCCGCTTTTGTGTTCTGTTGTTTTAGTTGCTCCGGAAAATGTTCCGCCATTCCTTTCTGAAGACAAGACAATGCCTGGTCGTTCTGCCCTTTTTCCCAGAACCACTTGGCCTTTTCCAAGCAAAACTCTGGGAGATTATACGACGCGGCTTGAATAAGTGACCCGTACGCCGTCTGCAAGTAACCAGCTTCTCGAGCAAACATAGCCGTGCTTAGAAACCACTTACCGATTTGTTCCTTAAATTGATCGTGATTTGGTAACAGAGTTAAAAGAGTTCTTCGGAATGTCAAAATCGGTTCCTGGATACGGAACGATGGCTGCATGAACTTTAACCGTGCGTCCCACTGGCTGAGAAGTTCATCGAGGCTCATTTTATCAGATTCCCCACTGCAATTCATTCTTTGTACATCGGTCGGAAAGTTAAAAAGAACTTTTTGCATCTGTTCGATTTCGTTGAGCATGTGTAAACGAACAACATATTCATAGCCTCGCAGGTATGAGCCGCTCTCCAAACTGGCCGCTGACAAAGGTCCCATTAGTTCACAACGGACGCTATTGAGGTGTTTTTTCACCAGGTCTTCTTTGCCATCTCGAACGGCAAGCAAGATCTTTCCTAGCCCGACGGCCCAATTATGGTTATCTCGCTCTAGTTTCAAATTCGATTCGAGTCTGTCCCAATCTCCAAGCTTTGAGGCAGCTTCAACCCGGTACGAGTTGAGCTGTGATCCCCACGCTGGCTTATTAGCTAAAACGCCATCAGCATGCATCAACGCCTTGTTCAACTGGCCAAGTTCTATCAGACTCCTTAACCAGCCATGGTGATGACTGATCTCGTTAGGTTCGAGTTGAACTGCTCTTTCGTAGCAAGCCTCCGCATCCTGATATTGACCCACACTTTGATGCGCAAGAATCTGTTGCACGAGCGTCGGTTGCACCTGTCTTATAGAAGCCACACCTGCAACCCCATCGGCTTCGTCCATAGCAACATATAAACGTTGTAGGAAATCCAAATGATCCTGGATGGTACACTCCTTGTTGCGGATAAATTGTTCGAAATGCATCAGTGCTCTTGTATAAGCATCACAATTAAAGCATGCCTCGGCGAGCATATCCTGAGGAATTTGTTTCAGAAACGTGTTCACTGTATTATAGCCTTTGTCCTTTAGGTAGACCGGTTCCTTTGACGACGGCATTTCAGATGCTTTCAGCTGAGCTCGGTTGGTTCTCCACTTTGTTAGGTAATCAAGAACTGAAAAGACGGTTTGAGCACTCATGTGTCGAAAGTCAGCGACGCTTCCTTGACGTGTGTCCGATTTCCGAACTTGGTTCAACACCTCCATGATCTCATTATACAAGTCTAGAAGGTCTGGTTCGGCACCGTTGAGTAGAACTTGAAGAATTATATGTGGTAAGATATACAGAGCAATTGAAGTGTCATGCCGAGCGATTGGACTACAAGCCTGGAATACTTTAAAAGGGCGATCCTGAATGACCCGAGATGAAAGATAGACGGTCCAGGTGCTTATCCAGTCCTTGTATTTGGAGCCCTTGGCGCTACCATAAATTGGTTTCTGCAGGTTTTCCCAACTGCACAGAGAAGAAGAGACATATTTAGAACTGAGAAGAGGTTGGAGGATTTCTTGGACGTGTTCAGAAAACCGTTTCCACAGTTTCGTACCTTGAACCTCTCTTTCATCGCACTTATCACTGATCTTGTAAATCTGAAGAAGGTCTTGGAGAGCCAAGGAAGCACAATCCTGGACTCTTGTCTCTGTCGACGCAAGAAACGCACGGATTATTTCATTGATCAGACCAAAGACAAAATTATCATCTTCGGTACTCGTTTGGAATTTGGCCAATTCTTCTTTTGGATTATTTGACATGAGTTCCAGTCTGCCTGGATCAATGGCGCCAACTTCTCCCAAGCATTCTCCAGCAAGACAACGGATCTTCAAATCGGACACTCTGCAGACTGACAAGAGTACAGATATCAGTTGTGATATGATTGCGTCAGCATTTTCATTATCGAGCATATATTGATGCAATTGTTTGTGATTCGAACGGAGCAGGTTTCTTAGCTTTGACAAAGCGTGAATCTGAACGTCAACACTCTCGTGCGCCACCCCACGGAGAGAGTGGGAAATTTTCGTTCGGAGATCAGATTGACTCGAGAGATCGCTAGCATATTGCTTTAGCGATAACTGAACATTCAAAAGTTCCGGAATATCAGGCAGGTAATAAATCTCATGGAAATGACTGCAAAATGCTTCTTTATTTTCGATGAAAAGAAACTCGAAAATCCAAGCAACTTGGGCAGGAAGTTGCTGGATGAGGGGCAACAGTGTTGCAGAGATGGGCGACAGCATATCGCCGAGGGCGGGGACTTCTACGTGTCTTACAAAGGCATTCCAGGCACGACAGGAGATCTCTGGAAATCCGTTGTCTTTAAAACGCAGACTAATTCGGAGCGTGTTCATGATTTTGTGACGAACAAACGTCACATGCTTGGGCCCCATTAGCTGGATGATAGATGTCAAACTTTCTAGCGTGAGTTTTTTCTCTTCTATGGGGATGCTTGAAATCAGGAGCTGCGAGTCGAAAAACGCCAGGACACCGAGTAAGCGCGGCTGCAAATAGTCAGCCATGTCCTCCGTCGTCTCGATTTTTCCTTTGTAGTGTTCGTCGTAGGTGCTCAGTAGTTTGAGGCCGTTGAAGACCTTCGTATAGCTGGCACTTAGGTGAAGTAGTAGCTCGTTGTGTACACGCTGAAAATCGATCCGTAGTAAGTTGCTCAGCTCAATCTCAGTTTCAGCGAGGTGAAACTGAAGAGCTTTCTCGATTTCCCGCTTGCTGTGGTGCCTCATCAGGTACGAGAAGACATATTTCGTGCAAGAAATCAGCAGCTTCATGCGGCTCGGTATCTGAAGATTGTTGGCGAGTAGTTTTATCAATGTCGAGGCTTTTGGTGTTGCCATAGCAACTAGCTGCGGTAACAGGAAGCGTTCGGTGCTATGAAGAAAAGCTCTAATATCAGCGTGCTCAAACACGTTACTAACCTCTCTCAACATCTGTTCCGGTTTTTTTCCGGATCCTTGCATGGCACTATCATGCATGATACTAACCAAATATTTGCATATTGGTTGGCGGTAATTCAGGAAGATATTAAATGGTTTTGGTCCAGTCTTCCTGGTCTTGGAGAGATCTAAAAGTTGCGTATAAGCAATAGCACTTGTCAGTGGAATTTCAGACAGCATATTCTCCAAGAGAGTAAGCACAACATTCAAGAGAAGATCTCCTTCCAAGGATCTTCCAAGAATTCCCATGATCATTATTATGGAACTCTGCAAGTGGACATTTTTTCTGGATTTAGAATCAATTAATGCATCTTTGAGTTTCTTAAATACAATCTCTGCAATATTGGTTCCAGAATTCTCGATCAAATTCTTAAGACAGTCACTGAACAAGATGGTGGTATGGTAATCCGTTTCATTAACGAGGTTGAAAATGGAATCCAGCATCGATAAACCCCATTCATCAGTTGTCTGCAGTTCAACATGGCAGAAAACACGTTTCAAACTGAGGTAGAACAGTTTCTGCAGCGACGCATCTTTCTGGTCTAGCAGTTGGAAAAAGGTCCAAAAAAGTTTGGAATTCTCGCATTTCGATGATTTGAGTGAAAATCTATTTTTCATATTCGGATTGGCAGAATTTTTGCATTTCTTGCATTCAAGTGTGAAATTCTGCAGAACGTCTTCTTCCTTCCGCGAATCGGTCAAGCAGGAGAGTGTAATTCGGGATAATACTGTTTGACGAGCCATGACACACGCAAACATACCGAATATTTCGGCTAGGCATTTGTGAATATCAGGATTGTTTATCTTTAAAAGGTGGATAACATAGTCGTTCACTAGATAATTGTAATTGCTTCCAATTTGGTTTAAAAGCACAGGCAACGAATAAACTGCTTCAGAAGTTAGTTTAGCCTCTTTAAATTCAGATAATACCAATGTGTAGATACGACTCCGCCACTGGCTGCAAATTTCTTTTGGAAAGAAAGACAAAACACGGATGAATAAGCAAGCAGTAGATATATCAACATAAGAGTCAAGTTTGTTTGCTAACTCAGCGTAGCCTTGTGCATTCGACACATGCAGATCTCCCCATGAGGACTCGCTAGGTAACCAGGGTATTGAGAGCATGCCTGCAAACTCCATCTGACATTCAGGTAACAAAACCGTTGATGACGTCACCATCTGCAAGGCAGCGATAGACCTGGCAATAATTTTCAAGCCCTGATTCAGCAGATTCCTTCCACACGGAGAGAGAGGGCAAAAGGAAGAGGTTACCAAAAAATGTCTCCAACAGGAGGAGATGTCCAACAGCTCCTTTTCCGTGATCCACTCTGTGAATTGCAAAGATGTTATTCCTCGAGTCTTGTATTCTTCACTTGACTTTTCTTGCTCAATCATGTCTTCCCAGGCGTGAAAGAGCAAAACAGACATTTCGATTAGAATCTGAAAAGCCGTTAAGTTCCACGAGATCTTCTCTGTTTCATCGTAGGACTGTATGCTATTGAGGAACTGAAGAGAGTCTTGAAATTTCTGTTTCATCTTCTTAAAAAGACGACTTTTCTCTTCTTGAAGAATTGGTTTGCCCTTCAAAGAAAATTTACCCTTTTTCGAGTGCAGGAACGGCTTTTTGATTTTGGGGGGAATTTCTTCACAATTATCGGGACAGTTATTTAAATATTCTTGCAACTCCCATAGAATTAAAGTGGACAGATTTTTTACCAGAAATTGGCTATTGCTTGTTGTGCCAAACATTAAACACAGATTTTCTTGCAGGCATGAAATCAGCGGCTGGTGCACGGCTCCAAACACATTGACCATTTTCCTTAGTTTCACAAGAACATGGTTCAGAAGTCGGCTCACACTTACAATTATTACTTTCGATTTTTCCTGCCGCAAATTCCTTGTCCACCCGGGCAGATTAATAATCACTGTGAATCTTATTAAAATAAGTTCCAATTTGTTACAATCGAAATGAGTGCCCAAATTTCGACAATCGGCTTCCACAACCGCCCGTACAACGAGGTTAGAGGCATCTTCAAGCGTGTCTATTTCCTCAGCAGTTATGACTGTGTCATCAGAATAGAGCATTGTGGGAAGGGCGACAAACACAGCAACAAAATATTCAAGCACATCCAGACCAGGAAGACCATAAGAGAACAGAAGGTTAGCCATAACTTTCAAAGAGACAACTTTTAGAGGAATCTCACCATGTTCAACCTGAGTCGTCAAGCTTCCCCAGAGGATGGCCATTGAGGGAACCGACCAATCTCCAGGCATATAGTGCATTACCTGCAAGATGATTTCAGTCATATTAACTTGAAGCATTTCGCAGGTGTCGACTCTAATTTCTACCGTAGCTGGCATTATCTCGGTTTTTCTCTCCGACTTTGGAAGACACTGACCTACCAATTCCATATTTGTCTGAAAAACTTCAAGTAAGAAGGAAGACTTGTCAACGTCGGTACCGGTTTGATTCAGACTTTCGCTGATCATAATCAGATTACCTGAGCAATAGATGAGCTTTTCGATGCTTCGACTGAACAGGTAGGGTTCGTTCAGTTTCATGTGCTTCAGTAGTTGCACCAAAAGGCCGATACATTTGTCGTGGAGTTCGCTGCAACCCGGGTGGCTTAATAGTCGAAGCATCTGCGCCAAGAACCAGTAGACGAACGCCTCGCAGGAATTGATTTCGTTTCCGTCTACCGGCTCTTCGTGGTTGAATTTGTATTCGTCGAGGAGTTGAGAAGTGAAATTGAGCAGAGAATGACAATTGGAAGCGCCTTTGCCCGAAAGCTGTCGCGATATGGTTTCCACATCGTATAAGGATTTGGCGATATGCACGAGAGCAAAGCTAAGCTGATTAACCTCGTTAGTTTCTTTATAGTTCTTTAACAATTCGAGAAGTGTTAAATCCATCTTCACTTTGGTAATTCCGGTTATCCTTTCAATAATCTCATTATGTAAATAGTGTTCACAAAAACATTGTCAGATTTCAACAAGTAAATATGTCCCGTAAGTTACGGTCATAAAATGTCTTCTTTCTACGCGTTCTATTTCGCCACGGAACATGATAACGTTCTTTAAAATAGGAAGAAATGTATACGATCCTGTTTTAAAAAGTCCTTAGGAAACAATTATCCATACCTTTTGGAAAATGTTGTATTTCCTTACTTGTCGTTCTCAATGTGATGTTTAATTTTCATTAGCGCCATTTTTTTTAAAGATTATTTCTTAGAGTTATCTCCCTTAGAAAAAAAAAGATTCAAATTTTACATCGGAACGGAAATGTGTTCGCAAAAAAACAAAAACATGTGTCTTATTCTCGTATTTACATATTTCTAATTGTTTATTTGGGCATTTATAACGACAGCTAACAGAACGAGAAAGGGGTAGAAAAAACAAATAAAAAAACAAAACAAATAGGCAACAAATAAATGTTACGAAAGGCAAAATAAGGTAATCTACGGCTCTCCGGAAAGGTTCGCGATCCCGCTGACTTCCGGGTACAGTAAATTTCAAGTACGGATGATCATAAATGATAAAAGAAACTTTTTTTAACGGAAAATTTAGAATTATATTTTTAGTATAATAAAATAAGTTGTGAGCAAAACAAATTAGCAAATATATGTTTGTTTATATTTTTATGAAAGTATAACAAAGAATTTGTCTGGTTGTGCCGAATAAAACAAAATTATTTCGGCAATATTCTTTATTGTATATGATTTTATTATTCTTTTTAAATACTTTAAATTATGTTGCTGTTTCACAAAATACAAAAGACATTTGCTTTAAAAATTACTATTAAAATACTAAGCTATTTAGGTAAATTGTTACTATCTTACCTACCTTAAAAAAAGTTCAAATTCTACTTTTTTGTGCAAATACATTTAAACAGCCTAAAAAAATATCCGCAAAGAAGGAATTAAATTTTTTTTTTAATATTTAAGATTTTAGCGTGGGGGATCACTTTCCTTTATAAATTTAACGTAAAATGAGCACCCATTTCCTGGCCACGTAACGTTAAACGAGACATGTAACCGACTTGAGTTTCTAATTTTGTGAGGGGAGGGGGATTTAAAAATAAATAAAAACACGTAAAAATTTAGCCAATTTCGTTTATTTTTTTTTGGTGGGGATATTTATTTCATAAAAACGTAGAGATTTAGGTAATTTAGATTTTGTGGGGGCGATTTAAAAAAAAATTAATTTAATTTTTTAATTTAATTTTTTTAAATTTTGTTGCGGGTGGGGCTGTTTATTTATTTATTTAATAAAAAAACGTAGAAATTTAGCTAGGTATGTGCAAAAATGGCCGCCTCTTGTACGGACTATGCTTATTAAAAAGGGCTTATCATTAATTATTTAATTAGTTTCCGTGTAAACTTTGATTGTGTTTGAAAGATAAAAGCCTAAACTTAATCTCTAAACGAAAAAAACCCTGCATATTTACGTGTGAAAAATAAATTATAATGAAATATGTAATCACGGCGACTGAAAGCCCTAAAAATTCAGTGAATTTTGAACTTTGAAAAAATTACTTGTAAAAATCTCTTGAAAGATAAATATAAGCTTTTGGGAACTATTTCAAAGATAATTATTTAATTAATGTTATAAGATACTGAATTAAAAAAAATTCCCACATTTTACTAAAAATTAGCAAAATTATCCCCCAAAAGTCATAAATGAGTAAAATCCGGCGTCACATAATCGGCAAACGACTTCGTTTACCAATTGACTATCGCTATGCAAAATATATGGAAGACAAAAATGTCATAATTTACCATTTTTAACTTTATATATATAAATGGTTTTGTAATAGTTTATAGAAGTTGAAAAATTATTAACCATTAATTTCTTTTTAAGGTTATAAACAAATTTAAGTACCCTTATTTTGTTATAATAAAAAAGGAAATGTTTATTTAATTAAAATATTTGTGAGTGTACACAATTAAGATCTTATTTTATTTTTAACTAAAAAGGTTCATATTTAACTTGGTATTAGTTTTTAATTTAGTAATACTCTGAAATTATTGATGACGTCTGTTTACCAATGTTTTTCCTTAGAATTTGAAATAAAACTTTTTAAATGTTAAAAATTATTTTTACGTTACGAACTGCGTCAATTTTATTATTTTTTTTACATGATTTAAAACTTTAGTTACTCGATTTATTCTTAATGTGTGATTCTTTTTAAAATAAAGTGTATTTTTTTTATTTTAAGTGTGAAAAAGTAAATTAAAGTCAATGACTACACTGACAATTTATTAATTGAAAAAAAAAAGTTAAAACAGTTATTTATTGATAAACAGAATTCAATTTTGAAAGAAAATGTTATGTTTGAATTCGCTTTATTTATTAATAAATAATTGTTTTTAACTTCTTAAATAGTTATTAATGAAAAAAAAAGACAAAACAAATACAAATCTTTCCAAATAATTGACGATGAATTGTGAAATTAACGAAATTGTTGAATCTCTAAAAATAAAAATTTGAGGGCGGTGTAAAAGTGAGTCGTTGTTGGAAGGCTAATCCCAGCTGGTTATTACAGAACGGGGCTACCATACCAATGAAAGTGAATCGTTAGTAGAAATTATCCAATTTAAAAAAATTCTTTTTTTAGTTAAGTTCCTGGGTCTCAAATTTGTCAATTTTTGGTTTATTTTCAAGATTATAAAAAAATTTCTTGCGCTGATGATGCCAAGTTCATGTATAAAAGGGAAATATAATTATGTCGCATTTTTTATTTTTCTAGAAACTCTAATCATTAAAATCACATGAAATATTTTTTGCAATTATATTATTTTTTTAGTGAAAATATTGATCAAACAATGCTTTATTCAATAATAATATCGCTAATTCAAAAAATTAATTTTTCTTCGAGTTATAGTGATTTTGTTAACACGGTATTTAGGGGTCTTTTTCGTAATATATAAAAAATATTTAAGAAAAATCTTTTTAATTGTTAACATCTACAATGCTTTATTTTCATAAAAAACAACAAAAAAATGAATGCATTTTTTTTATTGATATATAAAAATATAACTTTAGTAAAGGTGTATTTTGTTTTAAAAAATTAATACATTTTCACTAAGATTAAAAAAAAATGGTTTTATTATATTCCGTGATTGTTGATTAAATATTGAAAATTTAATTAAAATTGGTTGATTTCCTGAATTTTAGTGAATTTTTAAGTGAAGGGGGGTCAAAATGTTTTGACATTTTGGGAATCGACCATTGATTTTGCACGTACCTAAATTTAGCCAATTTAGTCTTGTTTTTTTTTTTTTTGGGGGGGGGGGTCTGCAATTAACGAATTATAGAAAAAAAACCAAAAAACAACAACAAATAAACCACGATGGAAAATACTTAAAACATTTGGTATTTCTGCAGTTTACGGACCGTGCTGAAATAATTACGTTATCATTTAGAAAACCATTCAATAGCACGGTTCGTAAACTGCAGAAGTATCAAACATTTAAAAATAGGCAGATGCGCATAACAAGGAGGAACGCTGGCTTCCGGTGGAAAAAGCTCGAGGAAAGTGATACAACAATTTTTTTTATTCATATTAATTTCAGACTTTTCTTTCATCATATTCTAATAATTAACATAATATAGACTATTTGAAAAAATAAGTTATTTGATTGTTTTCAAAACTTAAAAAAAATTTTCATTGAAGAAAATAAACAAAATGGAATAATCTTTTTTTTCTCAAGAAATAATATTTCTGAGCACCGGAATGTGTTTTTTTTTATTTAATGTTTTTTTTTTTTTAATATTTAGTGAAAATAATGTTTTTTGGGAAGGTTAGGGTTAGGGTTTACGGTTAGGGTTTAGAGTTAGGGTTAGGGTTTAGGGTAGGGTTTAGGGTTTTTAGGGTTAGTGCATTTCCATTTCTAAGAAAAAAGTTTGATTCCGGAAGTTACTCCATTTCCAAGAAAAAAGGTTTTCACTATTACAAAAAAAATGTTTTGAAAACAATCAAATAAAAACAAATAAATTATTTTTCAAATAGTCTGTATTATGTTAATTATTAGATTACGATGAAAGAAAAGTCTGAAATTAATAAAAGGAAAGTCTGAAATTAATATGAAAAAAAGAAATTGTCGTGTCACTTTCAGGCATCCGTAGACACTTTCTTCGAGTTTTTTTCCACCGGAAGCCAGCGTTCCTCCTTGTTATGCGCATGTGCCAAAAATATGTAGGCCAGTAAGAAAGTAAGTAAAAAAAAAATGATTTCAGCACGGTCCGTAAACTGCAGAAGTACCAAATGTTTTAAACATTTTCCATCTTGGTTTATTTGTTTTTTTTTTAAATTTATTTTGCTGTAATTCGTTAACTTCAGATTTCACCCCCCCCCCCTCCAAAAATAATTTGGCTAAATTTCTACGCGTTTTTATTTAATAATTTAAAAAAGAACAAATTGAAAAGTAAAGTTGGTTATTCCCTCCCACCCCCCAAAACACGAAAATGGCTACATTTTTAAGTCGGTTACATGTCTCGTTTCACGCTAAGTGACAAGGAAATGGATGCTCATTTTACGTTAAATCTATAAAGGAAAGTGATCCCCCACTATAACATCTGATTTTTTTTTTTTTAATTCCTTCTTTGCGGATATTTTTTTAGGCTGTTTAAATGTATTTGCACACAAAAAAGTAGAATTTGAACTTTTTTTAAAGGGGTAAACTGCGCTGGGTAAGATAGTAAAAAATATGGTGCTTGTGCATATCAACCCTGACATTGAAATATTTAAAGAATGTATAAACTTTATTATGTATTTACGTGTTAGCTGAAAATAAGATTGTGCAGAAAAAATTACGCAAATTCATCCAGTAGTTATTAAATTATAAGAAAAAGAAAAAAAATGATTTTATGTACATTTTGACATTTTTGTAAACAATGGAGACCCCGAAATCATGAAAATATGAGTTATCGTCCTTGACCACTGGAAAATGGTGGAAATATCTACCGAGTGATAAAATCGTTTTTTATTTATTAAATAAATACTGGATGAATTTGCATAATTTTTGGTGTACAGTCTTTTTTTCATCTACCACGTAAGTACATAACAAAGTTTATACATTTCTTTAGCTATTTTATTTTTAAGAGCGGTCTAACATGTCAGGGTTGATATGCACAAGCACCAAAAATACCGCTATTTTATTATATTTTCATAAAAATCAAAACATATGTTGCTGTTTCACAAAATACAAAACATTTCAAAACTTTATTTATATCAATAAAAAGAAGCCATGTCAGCATATTTGATTCATAAAAAATATTTTTTATTAAAGATTTGTGATATTTCCATAAAAAAAAAACAGAAACAAAAGACATTTCAACATATTTGATTCATAAAAACAGATTTATTAAAGATTTGTTATATTTTCATTAAAAAAACAACTTATTTTAGTATACTAAAAATATAATTCTAAATTTTCTGTTAAAAAAAAAATTATTTTATCATTTATGATCATCCGTACTTGAAATTTACTGCAGGATAATCCGAAAGTCAGCGGGATCGCGAACGCGAACGCAAACCCTTCTGGAGAGCCGTCCACCTGTTCAATTAGAACGAAAAAAAAAAATGGCTGTTCATGAGCCCAGCACGGGGATCCTTGATAATTGGTGAAAAAATCGAAAAAGAAACAAAATAGTGTTGGAAACACATCCAATAAATGTCACCAATAAAGTATTTTGCTTAATTTTCGTTTTTTGAGCGATTATCGAAACTCTGTAATTTCAGCCATTTTTCTTTTTTGTTCTAACTGAACAGGTGGACATCAGGTTTGCTTTGAACAACAACAACAAAAAAAAACTCTTTAAAATAAGTTAACACACAAATAAACTTATCCAGGTTAATAGAAGATTAACTTATCTTGCCTTTGGTAACATTTATTTATTGCCTATTTGGGTTTTTAAACCCCTTTTTGTTCTGTTAGCTGTCGTTAAAAATGCCCGTTTATTCTCTAGCAGTACTTATCAGAAGTGCTTCGTTTTATTAATTGTTCAAGAAAAACAACCTGTCCTCGTGACTAAAAAAAACATTTTTTTTTACCGCAAATAGGTCACAAATAAGTAGGTGAAGCAATATAAATTGTTTGAGTATTTTCCCAACGGTATTTACTTTATTGTTTACTCGTGTTAACTCTAGTAAACAATAAAGTAAACATTACTATTACCGACATAAATTAATTTATTTAAAAGTTGGGAAAATATTCAAACAATATTCAAACAATTTATATTGCTTCACCTACTTATTTGTGACCTATTTGTGGTAAAAAAAAAAAAAAAAAATGGTGCTGGTGCAGATTAGGACTCAAGCTAAAATCGACTTGTTAGCGTCAGGATTAGGTTGGGTCCTAATCTGCATCAGTACCGTTTTAACTTATTTTAAAACGTTATTTTAGTTCAATGAAAAAGTACACTCAAGTCTGTTAAGTTAGAACGAAAAACACAATGGCTTATGCTTGTGCTCCTTTGATATGCGTTTTCAAAACTCGTGCTGTCTAATAAATCTCTAAAAATTAAAAATCTAGGGGGTGAAAAAACAAAAAAAACAAATAGGCAACAAATCAATGTTACCAAAGGCAAGATAAGTTACTCTTCTACCTACCTGGATAAGTTTTTTTAATGTTTTAACTTATTTTAGTTCAATAAAAAAATGTATGCTCAAGTCTGTTAAATTAGAATGAAAAACATAGTGGCTTCCATCACGTGGTACGTGGAGTCTCGATAATCGCTCAAAAATCGAAAATTAAACAGAAACGTAGCTAATAAATGCAATCAATTGGGCGAAAATGTAATGTTCAACCGAACTGTATATTTTTATTACCAGTATTTTTGTTTCATTTTCAATTTTTGAGCTTAAAACACAAAAAAAACATATCCGGGTAAGTAGAAGAGTAACTTATCTTGCCTTTGGTAACATTTATTTGTTGCCTATTTATTTTTTGTTTTTTTTCACCCCTGTTTTGTTCTGTTAGATGTTGTAACATATCGTCAAAATCTAATATAAAATGGACTATCTTGAAAATGTTAGATTTCAAAGATGTGACCATTTTTTATTGAGCGTTCAAGAAAAAAATTCAATTTGTTTTCTGATTTTTGCGGATTAAAAATTTTTTTTTTAGTGCTCTGGTAGCAGAACGGTACCAAATTGAAAGCTAAAACCTACACAATCGAAAAATGGTATCCTCCTCGTTGGTCGCAGCTATTTATTTACTTCCTAGATTGCATGTGTTTACTTCTGAGACATAGAACAGCAAGGATCAGTGGTTACATTCGAAGTTGGGGAAGGTTGTCTAATAACTATTGTTAAAATTTCACACAATTCAGAAGTATCTGAATTTTCACAAAAAGTTTCTCCCGTTTGCTAAAACTAAATATAGCCCACATTACAACCCCTTACGTCTAGCAGATGTGTTCCAAAATTCCTAATGATCAGTTAATTAGTTTAGGAGTGAATCCTGTACATACAAATATATAAACATACCTAACTTTATATAAATATATAAAATATGTGAGACAAATATAGAGAGATGCCATTTATTTGTTTATGTTGTTTGCGATACTTTTTAGAACAAATTCAATTTTTAATTTGTTTTCTAATTTTTTGCGGATTAATTTTTTATTGGGTCTCTGGTAGCAGAACGGTAACAAATTGAAAGCTAAAACCTACACAATCGAAAAAATGGTCTCAAATCCACGGTCTACCTTTTATTTCTTCATGTACATTAATTTTTAATTTTCATTTATTTAAAATAAACGAGAGCGGTAAACAATTTTTTTAGTTATTGGTTAACTTCTTAACATTAAACTTAAGTTAAAAGTGGTTATATTATTAAAATTGTTAGAATCGGGTCGTGTTCCGACTATAAGCGAGTTCATAAAATCAAGCAATTGTTGCATGCAAAAACAGAGTAATAATTAACAAACAAAAGGAGGTAGTTCAAATAAGGTTTATTGAACGTGTGTGTATGTGGGATGATGACGTGTGTGGTGTATGTATGTGTGTCGATAGAAAACAGTTCTTGAAAAGAGTATGTGAAGAAATGAGTCCGGCGTTGGAAATTCCTTGAAAACCGTATACAAAGAAAATGAGTTGAGAACTCTTACCGTTGTTGAACACGTGTTGACGGAGCGCTGGTGTCTAGGCGTCGTTCAGCGAGGCCAATTGAATAGAGAAGAGAGTGATTTTCCATTTACACCGGTTTTTATAATAAGAAGGGCAGATAACTCTGGTGTGGCTTTTCAGCGCCACCTGTCGGTGAAAAAGCGACACCTAACGGCCAACCGGTGCAATTATGTTTGAAAGGAGGAGGTAACTGCTACAAAATGAATATTAATTATTACAATGCACAGATGTTAAGCTTTGAGGGGTAGAGCGTAACATTGTGGTAGACTATGAGTCACGAAGACATAGAAGAAAAAACAAGAATAGAATGGGGTAACAATAATAATAACAATTGCACAACTTTTATTCTCGGACTGAAGATACAATTTTGAAAGAACAAATTTGGCGCCTAATTTTCATGTCACGTGATACCTCTGCTGCGTAAGTATATAATACTGTTTTTTTTTTGTGGTATTGATAATTTAATACGGACGCTTCTCTGTACAAGCACCAAATTGTCTTCTTAAAAATTAACTATAAATTATAATTTATGTACATGAAGACAGAAAAGGTAGATCGTGGATTTGAGACCATTTTTCGATTGTGTACGTCTTCAGCGTCCCAAATTCACCTTTCAATTTGGTACCGTTCTGCTACTAGAGCTCCAAAAATTAAATAAGTAACATCCGTTTTTTTTTACAAGTTTCAAAAGCATAGAATACCCTCAATAGTGAACCAGGGGGAAACCCCATAGACCGGTATTGTCTGGGCCTTCGGGTTTTGATTTACGCCGGTCTATTAGTTGTCTGTCCTGTGCAGTTCTAGGGGGTTCACCCTCCCAGGCTTTGCCTCCACTCTTTGAGGAGGAGTAAGTTTATTGCTTACTGCCTGAGGTGCCTCTACCTGGGAATGCCGACGGGGCTGCCCAGACAATTTTTCATGGCCAGAGTGCTCACTTTCTCGGGCACTGGCTTTTCAAACCCCACTTTCCCGATCCAATCTTGGGGCACATCTTATTTGTGGGAGTAAGATAAAACTGGCCTTGTGCCTAACTCCTTGGGAGGAGGTAAATTAACCCTCAATAGTGAACCAGGGGAAAACCCCATAGACCGGTATTGTCTGGGACTTCGGGTCTTGATTTACGCCGGTCTATTGGTTGTCTGTCCTGTGCAGTTCTAGGAGGTCCACCCTCCCAGGCTTTGCCTCCCCTCTTTGAAGTGAACATGCAAAAACATGACTTTCACCTTCTTATGTTGCATGAGTTCAACTTAGGCACAATGCCTACAAAACTTTTGCTAATATCAGTAGAGCATGCAATCAGACAGTAGGAAGGTGGTTCCAGAAATTCTGTAGCGAAGATGAAAGCCTTGAAGATGAAGAAGGTAGAGGACGGCCGTGTAACCGTGACAATGGACAATTGCAAGCACTTGGTATCAGCACTGCAACAGTTTCACGCCATTTACAGTCTATTGGGAAGGTGAAAACATTTTCATGAATAAATGTATTTTTCTGAAATCGGCCATTATTTTTGTAACGACCTAATACGATTTATTTATATCTACTCTTTATTTAGGATCTATTTAAGCTTTTAGAGTAGCGACACAATGTTAATAAACCGGAAACAAATGGTGTTTAGTCTGACCTTAGTGAGGCGTTTCATTCCATTCCTGTAATGCACAATCATCGCTAGTGTTTGATTCTGGGTGTGTTTCGATTATCTTGTTTGTAATTTATTAAGAAACAAATAATAAAAATGAAATTGGGTGCTTGTATTTTAAAAGTACGAAAAAAAGTTTTTTTTGTCTTTTACTGTATGAGAGGTAAATAAGGGGCAGTAACTCTTACTTTGACTATTGTGTTGTGACTTGTAAGTGTTCGGATCTTAACTCTTTCAAGTTTGAAGACATACTGTACTGTAGATCAGACAGTGCGAAACAGATTGATTTTTTGCAAGCACACAGACTTATTTCTGGTGCAGAAACCTGCAACTGTGGCCATAAGATGCGACCTGTGACATCACTAGTAAAAACTGATGGCTTCAATTGGCGTTGCACATGTGCAAGTAAAACGTCGATTAGACATAAAAGTATATTTGACAAATCAAAATTACCTATTCGAGAAATATTAAAATTTATTTATTTATGGGCGCGTGGAAAAGCTGATTTTGCTTATGGGCGCGTGGAAAAGCTGATTTTGCTTATGGGCGCGTGGAAAAGCTGATTTTGCTTATGGGCACATGGAAAAGCTGATTTTGCTTATGGGCGCGTGGAAAAGCTGATTTTGCTTATGGGTGCATGGAAAAGCTGATTTTGCTTATGGGCGCGTGGAAAAGCTGATTTTGCTTATGGGTGCATGGAAAAGCTGATTTTGCTTATGGGCGCATGGAAAAGCTGATTTTGCTTATGGGCGCATGGAAAAGCTGATTTTGCTTATGGGCGCGTGGAAAAGCTGATTTTGCTTATGGGCGCGTGGAAAAGCTGATTTTGCTTATGGGCGCGTGGAAAAGCTGATTTTGCTTATGGGCGCGTGGAAAAGCTGATTTTGCTTATGGGCGCGTGGAAAAGCTGATTTTGCTTACATAAAATCAGAGTGCACACTTACGAGTCTCAACTCAATAGTCAAAGTAAGAGTTACTGCCCCTTATTTAGCTCTCATACAGTAAAAGACAAAAAAAAACTTTTTTTCATACTTTTAAAATACAAGCACCTGAAATTGAAATATATCACAAATTAAACATCATAATATAGAATATTGCCAAAGAAATTGTCTTTTGTCCGATGGACTTTTACACAGTGAACTAATTTGACTTGTTATCACATCGAAAAACAGATAAAACTAGTCGATAAGGAATGACAGTCTCTTTCGGAGCTAACTGCTTTAAGATAACAATTTATTATTATGTTACATATTGTTATTTTATTTTAGAATTAATTTATTTAAAAACAATACATAACATTAACAGACACATATTTTTCATATAGTCAGGATAGTAAATATAACATTGAAAAGCACAGCGTTAGTCACTTATATTTCTTATACCGTTCTCCTTCGACCCAGAACTGTACCCTGCTTGACTCTGAAAGCATAGATACAGCACTCTCACTTGAGTGCTCAAGTACATGTATTTAGGGATTTTAATGCACATCACTGTGACTGGCTTGGATTCTCCAGCTATACAGACGCAGCTGGTAACTCCACGTATAGTTACTCCATAGCGCATTCCTTCTCACAGACTGTTGCTTTCTCGACCTGTTCTTAACCTCACTGCCCGAG
>OY744528.1:120639129-120696629 GCA_963556195.1 Sepiola atlantica | reverse complement strand
TTATTGAAGGTGTCTATCGTCATGCACCCCCTTCTCCGCCATCTTTCTATCTGCGTCTCTTCCTCTCTGAAGGAAGGTGGGAACGGGCGCCTCACTTCCTCTTTCCCTAAAATAAATGGAATTTTCGTTATCTCTAACTCCCCATCTGGCAACTGTCTCCTCGCTGTGGTGGCAAACGGTGCTGACTACCAAACATGACCAATCGAGACAATCCGGCGCCTTTTTCCTGTTGTTTGAATAAGTTTGTTTCTACGTCAAATATATACTAGTTTTATATCTCCACTTCGTCTCAACGCAGGGCCTAGCATCATCACCAAGATGCATACTAGCGCATAACCAGGGTACTCGATCCCCATGGGGACCCGGATACTTTGTCACACTATGAGAGGATTGAGAACGACGATGGAACAGTTGGATGATGGTAGGTTTGGAAAATATGATTATTCACAGGACCCACTCGACAGATATTTGTTGAAATTGGACTTGAAAACAACCATGTTGTAGTATGTAGAGAAACATTCCCGTGGTAACGTGTTCCACAGGTAGGAATTCTTGGAAACAAACTCTGTTCATGGAAGTTCCGTTTGATTTTAGTTCCATGGAAATAATGATAGAGTAGAGAAAGACTAGCGACGTCCAATCTGTGAGAAACAGAAAGGATCATCCTCACTAGATTGCCAAGTCGATTTCTTTTTTAAAGACAAGAAAGAGTTCTCTGAGTGGCACCTCCCCAGATGTGGCAGCAAGTACTCCATTTTAGGACGTATCCGACTCTTAGATAGAAAATTGTATAAGGAGTCAGATAATTTCTGGAGCAGTAGAATGATCCAATTATTTTCGTAGCAACTTTAAGTGGGAGATATCCAGTTCACCAAAATCTCTGGATTGGGACATAAATAAAAATTGCCTCAGTTTAGAAAGATTTCTCCTCCACTGACCGAGAACTGCTCCCTGTTTCCCCGACTGTACCGACATGCAGAGGTTTAAAACTAATGTAAACAGACATCTCGCTACACTGCTCCCAACTTAGGATAACACCCAAAACCTACACCCTAATTCTCAGTAGCCCTTACGTTTACAGTGGCGGCCTGCCTTGTTTAGGGTGAAATATGTTTTTAAAAAAAAGAAAAGATGCTACACCTTGATTCTTGATTGGAGGTCGGATATTGTAAGAGAAAATCAAAATTTCTGTTTCAAACAATAAATAAAGTAAAAAACTCGAATATAAATTATTTGTATAATTTATTTTCTTTAAGAGTGAGATCATATTTTTTTAAAAATTATATACATACACTTTTCTCTTTATAATTTGTATTCATACACAATCATTCCTTGCCTCAATTTCTAAGATGAAGCGTCCTCGTCGTCTTGGCTGTTCTTATGCTTTGAACATTTCAAATATTGTACATACATTTTTTTATAATGAACATTTATTTTGTTAAAACGATTTAAAAAAAAAAAATTTTGACTTAAACTTTTTTTTGTAAAATTACACTTTAGGGGTGCTGCTAAACCACACATTTTAAAAAGTCTTTTTTTTCATTTTTATTAATGTGTCAACACTTATCAAGGTCAAAATACCACTCAAGTTAATGAAATGGATAGATTGAGAGTGGAATGATGATGAATACTATGAGAGGATTGTTGAAAATCTCTACATGCCACTCACTTAAAACAACAGCCGACCCAAATGAACAGAAATTTTTCCCCTTTTTCAGAAACAACGCTCATTGAATGTGAGGACTAAAGGATTGAATAAGGGTTAGAGTTAGGGTTAGGATTAAAGGATTGAATAAGAGAAAACGAGGTCTTTTCTCTCTGTACTTATCTAATCTTAAACAATTTCACTCCAAAACAATAGTATAGTGATAAGGAAGAATTTGAGAGAAAGAGGGATAACTAAAGACCTGGCCAGAGATAGGTTAGTTGGGAAGTCAATTTTTAAAAGTCGTCCACCACATGCCAGCATGTAAAACGGACGTTAGACCGAAGAATATGATGGTGAGTATAGTTTTTTAGGAAAGTTTAACATTTAAGTTTTAACGCTTTTATGCGAATTATAAGGTTGCCATGTTTTTCGAAACCAAGAAAAGTTTTCATTTGTAAGAATACTGAAGTGACTTATTAAAAAAAATCGAATTTCTCTTTTGATTATCGAAGAATTCTCTTTACAGGTGTGCTTGAAAATGCATTTGAAATTCGAGTTGCACAATTATCACATTCTAATCACAATTGAGCAGACGATCTCAATGAATCCTTGCTTGCTAGACAATAAATACCAATGACCAATACATGTAAGGATAGACTCATTTTCATTAATATCGGCGTGAGATTTTACATTTTTATGACCAAATAAATACCTGGAGGGCTGGCGAGGTTCTTAAGAATTGGGGGTTTAACGGTGCCCCTAAAGTGAAGTTATACCATTTTTTTTTCTCGTAATGAAATAGTTTTTAAAATATATTTAACAAACATTAAAAAAAAAAAAATTACATTGAAAATTTAAATAATTTTTTAATCTTTTTCGTTTAATGCCGGCCACTATTGGAAATTGTTTATGACCAAAATTATTTCTCCTTTTATTTTTCGTATTGCCACCCTGACTTATGGTTAGGGGTAAGGAAGGGTATGCGTTTTTTTATGTCATATTTTATACTGAGCTTTGATCAGGAACATTAACTATATAATAAATTGTTCTGGATCGTTAAACATAAATTTTGCCATAAAATTGCAATTAAATAAAGTCATTAAAAAATACCCTTCCCTAACCCTAAGTCCGGGTGGCAATACGAAAATGGATAAAAAATATAAAAATATATGGAGGATAAATAATCTTGGCGAGGCCATAACTAAATTTCTATCATCATTAAATTTTTTCATCCAATCTTTTGTTTCTGTCAATCAAAACTTTTCAGAAAGTTATCAAAAGAAATCTGAATGTTATAGTAGCCGATGTTTGAATGGAAATAATCTTAGAATTTTAAAATGCGATCCTTTTGATGGAAACTTAAACAAGATGAGAAGTTATTTCAAGTGAAAGAATTGTACATATGACAATCAAGATGAGGACAACAGTTTGAATACAATAAATGTTTTGTTTTTTAAAATTCAATTTTGAAATTTAATTCCCTGATTCAATGAAAAACATCTGATGTCTTGAGGTAAAAACAGCTGAAAGTGATTCTGAGGATCAAGATGAACGTAAATAATATTGTTTTTAAATGCCATAAAACTTGCTGAACATTCACTTTTAGTAAATCGCCCCCTGAAAAGATTTTCAACAAAAATCAATGGGGGGGAGTGCCGTTGAAATTTAAGTGAAATTGAACATTGAATGCCTGGAAACCATCCGGAGATGTGCATCCAAGCGAATACCCCCCCCCCCCCCCATCAAGCAGCTGCCATACTCTGAACGCTTTGTTTCCCTAGGTTTGGATTGGCTATGACATCTAGCAACTGACTTAGTAAACACCTACAAAATTATTAACCATCTTGCCAACATCAATTCGGAGCACCTTTTTGATCTCCTTGTGTCAAACACATGCCTTCAAAGTCAGAAACACAGCACAGTTTCCATAACTTTCGAAAACATTTTGCTCACACTCAGAATTGTTGAAGCATGGAACACATTGCTTGGATCAGTTGTTGGCTGGTGGGACACTGCAGCCTTTAAAACCTCCATGCTTCTAAAATTCTCCGAAACTGCACCCGATGTTACCCTTCCTCATACATTTTTGATGAGTTGCAGTGCAGCTGACGAGCAATGCTTTCATCATCATCATCATTATTATTATTATTATTATTATTATTATTATTATTATTATTATTATTATTATTATTATCATCATCATCATCATCATCATTATTATTATTATTATTATTATTATTATTATTATTATTATTATTATTATTATTATTATTCATAGCAGTCTCAACTTTTGGATGTTTTTAGTTGGGGTTTTGTTTTTTGTTTTTTTGAACATCAAGTCAATTCCCTTGACCTTAGATATTCAAGCTGTACCTTAACACTTTCGCTGTTCCTAATAGGCAAGCCTTTTGCAGAATATTATTATTATTATTATTATTATTATTATTATTATTATTATTATTATTATTATAACAGCCAAATTATTCATTCTATGACATCCTTACAATCTCTGTAAAAGATTCAGAGAATAAACCAATTCCTTCTGTTTACACAACATGCCCGTATGCATGTAACTATATAGGATGTACATCTCAACAAATGGTTCAGTGGATCAAGCAGTACGTTCAATCTCATGTGCATAGACACAGTCATTTTAATCTGCAACTGAATATTTCCAATTAAAAGTTTGGTCAAAATTTACTCGAAATTCCTTTTTGCACTGATCACTACACTGATGGCTCTGTTAAAATCTTGAGTTATGATTCCGGTCACCTTTTCGTTTAAAAGTTTGGGAGGCAATTTACATTTCCTTTGTATATAGAAGCAATTTATTTAATCTCTAAATCGAATCATGTTGCAAATTAAATTCAATTTCATCTAAATTCCAACGTTATTCCTCTGATGACAGTTAACCGGAAGAAGATCTTCCCAAGGGAGACAATTTACTCAAATTGAACCCCACATTTTATTAGCTATTTTTTTAATGTACCCATCAACATTCAAATATTTGATTTGAAATTGAATTCCCAATTTTTTTTATCGACAATGATTGAAGAGTGATCAAATTGTAAGGATCAAATTGTAAGGATCAAATTATAAAGATAAAGAAAATCCAGTGTTCTGAGTATAAATATTGTTAAAAAATCATTTATAAATTTAATTTTTAGATGTTTACAGACTATGGTATGGCATGATTAGAATATGGAATAGTAGATAAACATAAAAACAGACTAGTAAAAATAATAACACAGACACATCTCTAAAGCTAGTCGATATTTTGGTTGATTTAAATTACTGTAGACTGGCTTTATTGAATTTTTAAAATCTCATCTACGCAAAAGATTAAGGTTGTCTGAATCAACCGAAATATCGATTGGCTTTAGAGATGTGTATGTGTTATTATTTTTACTAGTTTGTTTTCATGCTTGTCCACTATTCCATATCCTTAACATTCCATTTTTTTCTGAAATTTAATTTCATGTTTTTAAAGATATGAAGATTGAAGTTTTAGTTTGGTCTGATTTGGTTTGGTTTGTTTAATGGTATATCACCTCTTTAAAAAAATTTAATTCCAAAACAAAATGCCTTTGATAAACGATTTCGTTTTAAATGATTCATTGAATACACAGGTTCTTATTGTATCCATAGTCAGGTAAAGGGGGGGGGGGAATCTTAAAAAAACAAAAACACAAAAAACCCTGATCTGGACCCTAATTGAGAACTTTTTAAAAGAAGTCTTAAGTTACAGCTTTCCAAATCCCAACACTTTTATCTCTTCTACAATCACTGCCAATGATTTGGAAATTCGGAAGAAAATAAAAAGATTTTAAACTTGATCCTCCACAAATCAGCTTATAAGATCGTTATTGAACCTTGGTGGTGGAAGTCTGCACTTTCTGAGTGCTTTTACTTATTTCTTATTTAAAAGAAAAAAAAAGATGAAAGAAATTACTTTAGCCATTTTTGTTGTTCAGTGTTTGTTTCTTAAGATATTCCAGTCACAAACCGAACTGAAATATTTGGTATAAGATGGAAGAACTTAATTGCCTCATTTTGCAAGGATATTTTGCGACCTTTTTTTCCTTCTTTTTTTTTTTTTCAAAGAAATTTTGGAATGAAACGAAATTAACTTTCTTCTGCATTTGGTGAAGATGAATCGGATTTCTCAGCCGTAACTGCTAAACTTTGTCTCTCTTCAACACTGACACGATTTCTGGTGAAGAAACCAAACTGCAACAAAATAAAATATTATAATAATAATAACAACAATAATAATAACATTAATAATAACAACAATAATAATACCAACAATAACAATAATAATAATAAAAATAATAATAGCAACAATAACAATAATAATAACACTAATAACAATAATAATAACACTAATAACAATAATAATAATAACAATAATAATAATAACAATAATAACAATAATAATAACAATAACAATAATAACACTACTACTACTAATAATAGTAAAAATAACAATAATAACACTAATAATAATAATAACAATAATAAAATAACAATAATAAAAATAACAATAATAACACTAATAATAATAATAACAATAATAAAATAACAATAATAAAAATAACACTAATGATAATAACAATAATAATAGGATAGTGTTACATACTGCGAGCTTGAATGGAGAGAATGGTTGTGGAAAATTACATTATTTCCGAGGAAGGAGATTCTGTCTCTAGCTAGCTAGACGCACAAGCAGAACGAACACGAAGAAGTCACCGTCCCCCAAAAAGCCTCAGTGAGGGTGGGGGTTGGCATACAATGTAAATTAAATTGGTGCAGCACAAGCCGTCTATGCCTCTCTCCCTCTCTCTCCTTCCCTCTCTCTCTCTCTCTCTGATCAGAGACCATGTTGTAAATTCCCTCTCTCTCTCTTTCTTTCTCTGATGCAGAGATCATGCTGTAAATTATCTCTCTCCCTCTCCTCCCCTCTCTCTCTGATGCAGAGACCATACCGTAAATTCTCCCCCCCCTTCTCTCTCTCTCTCTCTCGCTCTATCTATCTATCTATCTATCTATCTATCTATCTATCTATCTATCTATCTATCTATCTATCTATCTATCTATCTATCTATCTGGTTTCCTGTAATTGTGGACTTCTGTTTGAACTAATAAATCTTCCATTGAAATCATTTGTTATCTTTGTGTGAAATCCGTGTTGAGACGACCTGGCTTATCAACAGCGTATACGATGTAATGCACACGTCACGACGACACAACATCGTAACAATAGCTAAACAGATGGCAAAGACAAATATGAATATTGTTGGAGAGAAGTGCATTCGAAATGACAATGGAGTGTTAGCAAAAAATGAACAGAACAAGAGGGATGCTTGAAAATGCTACCTATCATGAGCGATTGTTGAATACTGAGTTTTCATGGGACCGAGAAAATCTAGAAATTGCAGAAGAAGTATCTGGTCCAGCCATAAGAATTGAGAAAGAAATGATCCAAAAAGCTGTGAGTAAGATGAAGAGGATAAGGCTGGAGGACTCTCAAGCGTTGTTGCAGAAATGTTTATGGCTGCGGGTGAAACAGGCATTGGGATGATCACAGACTTGACAGATCAAGTTTGTTCTGAAAGATTGGGATCTTAGCACAATTTTGAACTCTTAAAAGAGTAAAGAATAACGCCTGGATAGAGGTAATTACAGATGCTTAAAGTTGATGGATCAAGTTGATGGATCAAGTTGATGGATCAGGTTGATAGATCAGGTTGATGGATCAAGTTGATGGATCAGGTTGATGGATCAAGTTGATGGATCAAGTTGATGGATCAGGTTGATGGATCAAGTTGATAGATCAAGTTGATGGATCAAGTTGATGGATCAAGTTGATGGATCAGGTTGATGGATCAAGTTGATGGATCAGGTTGATGGATCAAGTTGATAGATCAAGTTGATGGATCAAGTTGATGGATCAAGTTGATTGATCAAGTTGATGGATCAGGTTGATTGATCAAGTTGATGGATCAAGTTGATGGATCAAGTTGATGGATCAGGTTGATGGATCAGGTTGATGGATCAGGTTGATGGATCAAGTTGATGGATCAAGTTGATGGATCAAGTTGATGGACTAGGTTGATGGATCAAGTTGATAGATCAAGTTGATGGATCAAGTTGATGGATCAAGTTTATTGATCAGGTTGATGGATCAAGTTGATGGATCAGGTTGATGGATCAGGTTGATGGATCAAGTTGATGGATCAAGTTGATAGATCAAGTTGATGGATCAAGTTGATGGATCAAGTTGATGGATCAGGTTGATGGATCAGGTTGATGGATCAGGTTGATGGATCAAGTTGATAGATCAAGTTGATGGATCAAGTTGATGGATCAAGTTGATGGATCAAGTTGATGGATCAGGTTGATGGATCAAGTTGATGGATCAAGTTGATGGATCAAGTTGATGGATCAGGTGATCCTGAAAGTAATTGAGAGAATAACTGAGCAGCAAATGAGAGTCAAATAAGCAGAGATAAAATGCAGGTTTTATGCCTGGGCAAAATACCACTGGTGCTATATTTATTCTGAGACAAATGCAAGAGAAGTATCTTGGTAAGAGGAAGAACCTACATTTTGCTTTTATGGATTTCGCGAAAGCTTTTGACAGAGTGTCAAGCGATGTTGTATTGTGGACTTTGCGTAAATTAGGGGCAATTGAGTGGTTGGTGAAGATTGTTCAAGTGGTGTACGGAAATGCTCAAAGTCGTGTTAGAATTAATCGCACTCTGAGCTTTAATATTAAAATGGCAGTACATCAGGGATGTGTACTGTGTCCATTGTTTTTCATTTGTGTCTTCGAAACGTTGTCCAGGGCGTTTTGTATGGATTGCGATGAGATGCTGTATGCTGATAATTTACTATTTACCTGTGAAACAATGGAAAACTTTCTTGTTTAGTGGGAGACTTGGAGGAATTCTATGGAAAGTAAAGGTCTGAGAGTGAATGTTACCAAGACCAAAGTGATGATCAGTGGTTGTAGTGGTGGAAAGGCCCCAGAAAGAGTCAAGTTCCCCTGCTTAGGTTGTGGAAAGGGAGTCATGTGCAATTAAATATTTTGTGGTTCTTGTAAGTGCTTGCCTGTGAAACAATGGAAGCCCTACTTGTTAAGTTAAAGACTTTGTGGAATTCTATGGAAAGTAAAGGTCTGAGAGTGAATGTTACCAAGACCAAATTGATGATCAGTGGTTGTAGTGTTGGAAAGCCCCCAGAAAGAGGAAAGTATCCTTGCTCAATTTATGGAAACGGAGTCAGGTGCAACTAAATTTGTTGGTACTTGTAAGCATTGGGTGCACAAAAAGTGCAGTGGAATTACAGATAGGCTGATAACTAGTTTATGTGCAAGAAGTGTAAGACAATGGAGACTGATGAGAACTCAGATGTAAAGAAAGTATATTTGAATGGCGAGGTTGTCCAGTAGTTTTGTTATTTTGGTAATACGGTTGGAGTACAGGAAATAGCTGGTGCGAGTATAGTTGTAAGAGTTAGAAGTGAGTGGAATGGAACTTTTGTCATTACTAACCAGCAGAGTGTTACCACTGTCAACTAAGGGAAGAGTCTATGTGTACACATTGTGATGATGTATGGAAGTGAAACCTAGCCAGTGAGCATTGAGGACATAAATTTCATGAAGAGAAGTGATATGAGAATGATACGATGCGTGTGTAATGTGAGTTTTTAAGAAAGGTTTAGATCTGATGAGCTCAAAGGAAGATTAAATTTGGACATCATAGGATGTGTGCAGAACAGGAGACTTCGTTCGTATGAGCATTGATAAAAAATGTTCTTGGGTTAGTAGAACCGTTGAGGTAGCAGGGTCAGTTGGCAGGAGAGGGCCAAGTACAAGATGAGAGGAAGTGATAAGCATGGACTTGAGAGAAAGAGGGATAAATAAAGGCCTGGTCAGAGATATGTTAGTGTGGAAGTCAATTTCTTAAAGCTGTCCAACATATGTCAGCATGTGAAACGAACGTTAAACTGAATACGATGATGAGCATCGTTTGGTAGCAGACAAAATAGTTATGAATGGAAAAGGAGGAAGAGCACCACCCAGACCACCACCGGAATGGCACAGAGACCATTGGAATCGTGAGGAGGTTTATTGCACCTTAAATTTGAGAAAATGTCAACGAAAAATCAATGATAAACAGCTGTTGCGATAACGTAAAGTGATTTGTAACGGTCAACTTTTTTTGTAATAGTGTAATACGTTTGTCAAAAAAAAAAAATGCCAAATCAAAGTAAAGAACATTTTAGGAATAAACTGAAGGAATTCGGAAAAAATGGAATAAAAATAAATTTACAAGGACATTTTGTTAGATCTGTATATTCCTATTATATATTCGGTGAGGTTGTAGGTATTAACATATGTATATATGGTGCTCGATAAAAATGGCACAGGCAAAAATGGCACACGTGAATAAATAGGAAAATATAGCACAAAGCAAGAACAATTCGGTAACGGAAAATTAGTATTGTTAAGGAAGAGCGGGTTAGGGGGGAGGGCTAGACTCCCTCCCATTTAGTTTTAAATACAGGCTAAGCCCCCCCCCCTTCCCTCCTCAATATTTTAAAGTAAATATTTATTCTGTTTTGAAGCAAATAAAATCGACTTTTCTAAGTTTTTTTTTTGGGGGGGGGGAGGGGAGGTCTCACCTTTAAAGTTTTCAATAGGGGCTAAGCTCCCCCCACCACCACCAATATTTAAAAATAAGTATTTATTCACTTGGTAAAAGTGCAGAATAGTTAACAGTCGACAAACTTCTTAATGTTTTCCCGCTATGTATTGTATCCAAAATTTTGATAAACTCATGAGATTTTTATCTATATTTTTCCCTTGTGCCATTTTTTTTCAATTTATCCACTTTTGCCATTTTTACCGGTGCCATTTTCACAGATGCTATTTTTACTGTGCCACTTTTACCTAAATTTATATATATATATATATATATATATATATATATATATATATATATATATATATTTATATATATATATATATATATATATATATTTATATATATATATATATATATATATGATTATTTTTATTTACATAGACATGTACAAAATCTGCGACACTGGCATGCCGATGTTATCGATCAACAGCTATTATAAACTGAGATCTCATCAGGCAGAGTTAGAATCCAATCTTAACCGTAGATCATATTTGGAAAGAACCTTTGGAAAGATTCTTTCCAAATATGATCTAAGGTTAAGATCGGATTCTAACTCTGCCTGATGAGATCTCAGTTTATAATAGCTGTTGATCGATAACATCGGCATGCCAGTGTCGCAGATTTTGTACATGTCTGTGTAAATAAAAATAATCATATATAAAAGCTCTATTTGATATTGAGCACTTTTTATAAACCCGGTTGAAATTCTTTGGATTACTACCCTGTGGATGTTTTACCTGGATTATATATATATATATATATATATATATATATATATATATATATATATATAGTGTAAGGGGCCGACAACTCTCTTTTTTAGTACATAATTTCTAATTTCTCCGAAAATGGACGTGAATGTGTAAGGAGATGATGAAAGCAGGGGATTATGTAGCAGTCACCAATAGGGACTACTTTTGAATGCGTAATCACTGTCCCTGTGAGCTGGCTTGTCCAATCAAATCACAGGGTGCAGTAATATCGTTAGTTCCCTAAGGGACTACTTATGTCCCCTTAGGGTTCGAGGAAAAGGATCAGACGACCTCCTAGCACCAGCTTGGACACATCGCTCTCCGCCACCGTCGCCCACCAGCGAGGAACGAGGAAACGCTCTCTCCCGCCGCCGTCGCCTCACTCGACGACTACTACCATCTTCACATGAAGAAGTCCACGGGCAGCCCTGAAAACTCTTGTATTCTTCCTCTTCCTCAGACGGACACCGTCCCACTCTCTTCTACCTATACCAAACGGTATAGGTAACCTTGAGTTAATAAAACTCCTTTTTGTTATAGTTACAGAAATACTTTTCGTTGTTCCGTTTCTTTACGAGAAGATAAAAGGATAACGCCTTTCATCCCTCTCATCATTCCCCTTACAAATGCGCGATTTATTTCTGAATTCTATCGCGTTAAAAAAACAAAAATAAGAGAAAAAAAAAACAAGAGAAAATAAATTAAAAAAAAAAAAAATGTAGTAAACCAAACACGATAACTGTTCGTTTTGAAATGAAAAAAAAAAAATTACTGTTGATTTTCCCAAATTTTATTTTCTTCAATAAATCTTCTATTAATTAATTGGATTTGCATTATTTCTTATTAAAAAAAAACAACAACATATTTTTCATTTTTGGAGAAATTACGTACTTCAAAGTGAAAAAAAAAAAGAGTTATCGGCCCCTTACACTGTTGGAGCTCTTCTAAAATGAAAACAAATAAATTTCGGCTCGTCTCTATTCTGCAGAAGTGCCTTTATTTTTTTAAATTATATATTTTCTTAGTCGTGTGGATGTAAATATACGGAGATATTCGACCCATTTCTGAATATCGACAGCGGGAAACTTGATATATTTTCACATTTAAAATAATTTGCTTCAATAAAAATCTACACGTTCTCTTCTTCTTTAACGTATAAGTTTATCTTGTTAGATTTTTTAAAG
Source organism: Sepiola atlantica (assembly GCA_963556195.1). NCBI lineage: Eukaryota > Metazoa > Mollusca > Cephalopoda > Sepiida > Sepiolidae > Sepiola > Sepiola atlantica. Next base: position 120,684,331 of record OY744528.1, on the reverse strand, counting down.
ACAGACCCAACTAGCATTTAAGCTGACAAATCAAACTTTGCTTCTGACTAGCTAATTTTCATTTGTTATTGTTGTACCATGTTATTGGCAATATAATAACATACTTCGCTACAAGATATGAAAAAAAATTACTTAATCCGGCCAAGACTACTGATAACATGAAACATTTTTTAGATAATCATCGTAAAACCACAGTTAGAAAGGGGAATAACTCATATTTTTAATTGACCATTATAATTAAAATTGTCTGCCTTAGAACTAAATTTTTTTTTTCTGTATAAATTTAAAAAATGTGTCAACAAATATAAATTAAGAGATCAAAATGACTTCACTGCATCCTGGGCAACGGCAGGTAGTACTGCTGGTCTATTTATACAATAAACTGTCTTGATATTATTGTTTGCCCTCGCGATGTGACATTGTAACAATACGTTCTTACTGGTAAAAGAAAGAGAGAGAGAGAGAGAGAGAGAGAGAGAGAGAGAAAGAGAGAGAGATACATACACACACACGCACACACGCACGTACACATACATACACATACATACACACACACACACACACACACCGAGAAAGGTCACATTCCTTCACTCGATCCCTAGGGACCTGCGATCAGCGATTAAGAGGCGTCTCTCTTTCTAGTGGCTGAGTTAGACACAAAGTCGGTTTTTAATGTGGAAAAAATCCAGCTCTCCAAAAAGGGACATTCTGGATTGCGAAAAAAAAAATTAAATTGCCCCAGTCTAGAAGGATTTATCCTTCACTGACCGAGGACAAAACACATGTGACACTTTGATCCTGACCTGAAGCAAAATACATTATTGTATTGCCGATAACATGGTACAACAATAACAAATGGAGATTGGCTCAATACATTCTTCAAGGAAAAGGAAAGAGAGAGAGAGAGAGAGAGAGAGAGAGACACCGAGAATGATAGCATCCCTCCACCCCATCCACAGGGACCATCAGTCTCTCCTTCTGCCATCTGCCCCCCTCCCCCTCGTTGTTATCTTCATCATCATCATCTTGCCAACCTTACACATTCCTCCTATGTGATAATTAAGCATAAGGAAAGCAGCTGTACATTCCTCAATTCACTGGGTATCAGATTTTGACTTGGCCTCAAACATCCGATACTCAGACCAACCTAAGTTTGACACAAGGCTATTCAATATTGAGTGATGATAGTATTTATTTACCTCCTCTCCAGGAGGTTAGGCACAAGGCCAGTTTTATCTTACTCCCACAAGTAAGATGTGATCCAAGGTCGGGTCGGGAAAGTGGGGTTTTAAAAGCCAGCGCCCGAGAAAGTGAGCACTCTGGCCATTAAAAATTGCCTGGGCAGCCCCGTCGGCATTCCCTGGTAGGGGCGCTTCAGAGGGGAGGCAACGCCTGGGAGGGTGGATCTCTTAGAACTGCACAGGACAGACCCATAGACCGGCGTAAATCAAGCCCTGAAGGCCAAGACAATACCAGTCTATGGGGTGCAGTATCCATCGGAACAGATACTACACTTTCATCTTATTGATTTATCTACCTCCCACAAGGTAAGATGTGACACAAGGTCGGGAAAGTGGGATTAGATAAGCCAGCGCTCGAGAGGTGAGCACTCTGGCCATTTAAAAATTGCCTGGGAAGCTCCGTCGGCATTCCCCGGTAGGTGCGCCTCAGGCGATTAGCAATAAACTAACCCCTTCTCAAAGGGTGAGAAGGCAAAGCCTGGGAGGGTGGACCTCCTAGAACTGCACAGGACAGCGTGCAGTATCCATCGGAACAGATACTACACTTTGATCTTAGCCAAAAGTAGAATCGCGTAAAATAAGAGGAAAGGGTGTGTCTAGAATCGGAGCACGGCATGAGTATGAACAAGGAAAAACAGAAAATGTTTATTTAAATTTGATACTTCAGTATTATGCACATCCGTATATAATTTGTTTTAGAATTAAATTTCAAGCGGGGGGGGGGGGGGAGCCTGAAGTTAACAAACTCTCGCGGAGGGGATGAGTTTATTTAGGTCGCAATCTGTATATGATGAAAAAAAAAAAAGCATGAATCAACTTCAGAAGTAACGCCGCAATTTCTCGCATACTTTTTCAGATGACAATTAGGATTCGCAAACACAAGTTATTTTTTTAGTTTACGGATACAAAATATTTTTACGATGAAATGACATTTCTTCAATATACTATTGATTAAGCGCCAAATTTATAGATTATGAACAAAAAGAATTGAAAATATTATTAGTTCAATTTTTAGCAGGGGATTCAGTTTTCTATTTACATTTAGTGTAAAATGATCCCCCAATTGATCTTTGGCAAATTCTTTGGCCTTTTGGCTAGGAGAAAAGTGTAGAATCTGTTCTGATACCATACTTCATCTTTTCTATCCTCGGTAAGTGAAGGGGAAATCTTTCTAGACTGAGTCAATTAAAATTTTTGTCCTAATCCAAAGTGCTACTTTTGGGGAGCTGGATTTCCCCCACATTAAAAACCCACTTTGTCTAACTCTGTCCTCGTGAGGAGGCAAGTAAATACAGACTGATCTTCGGCAAAAACATCCAATTAGTTTCAACTAGTTTGTCTCCCTGTCCTAATTGAAAACTATTTCTAGTCAAACATTTTTTAATTGTTATTTTAATTTTACATTTGTTTCATTATCTGCCATTTTTTACACACATACTTGCACATACTTACACCAGAGGGCGTTTCAGATTTAATTATCCCCCTTTTCGCCATGCTAGGTGGCGCTGAGATCGACAGTATAAGAGGGGAAACACAAAGAGAGTTTCTCTCTCTCTTTTCTCTTCCTCGCCCGAAAACACATGCACATAAAATCCAAGGTATGTGAGACATTTTCTCTCAACTTCTTCACACACACCCGCACACATTCTTTTCAGACTTATATATACACACACATATATATATACACACACACACACACACACACACACACACACACACACACACACACACACATATATATATATATATATATATATATATGAGTATATGAAAGGATAAAAATAATCCGACGGTATGAAATTAAAAATGGAAAAGCGGAAGACCTTTTTGCTCAACGTTTCGCCCAAATTTCACGTGGGCTTTGTCAAGAGCGGACGAAGAATACAAAAATGACAAAAGACGAGAAAGTCTGTAAATTATGGGGAATATATATAGTGGTTGGGTTCATGTTGAGATAAAGGGTATGCAAATAAAAAATAAAAATAAAAATAAAAAAATTAGAAATAAATATATATATATATGCACATAAATGTGATCGAAACATATATATAACACATATACATACATATATATCAAATATACATAGAAGTAGCATTGGAAAAGAAGAGGAGAAAATAAAGAGCAGAAAGGGGTCCAAAGGATATTTAATTTTTAATTTAATTTAAATTAAATATCCTTTGGACCCCTTTCTGCTCTTTATTTTCTCCTCTTCTTTTCCAATGCTACTTCTATGTATATTTGATATATATGTATGTATATGTGTTATATATATGTTTCGATCACATTTATGTGCATATATATATATATTTATTTCTAATTTTTTTATTTTTATTTTTATTTTTTTAATTTTTTTTTTTATTTGCATACCCTTTATCTCGACATGAACCCAACCACTATATATATTCCCCATAATTTACAGACTTTCTCGTCTTTTGTCATTTTTGTATTCTTCGTCCGCTCTTGACAAAGCCCACGTGAAATTTGGGCGAAACGTTGAGCGAAAAGGTCTTCCGCTTTTCCATTTTTAATTTCATATATATATATATATATATATATATATATATATATATATATATATATATATATATATATATATATATATAAAGTTAGAAATAAATAACTAAAGCCAATAATCCAGTCATTTTACGTTGAGAATCATCAGACGTCGTTCTTGGTAAGACTTGTGGTTTCTGAATGAAAAATAGGAGCAATCACACCGCCTTCAAGAAGGAAGAAGGTGGACAGAATGGGAAAAATGAAAACGTGGACTTAGTTCAAGGTCGCGGGGTGTATCTGGTTACTATTTTGGAACTCGGGTGAATGCCGATCATCCTTCATCTACACCAACCCAGCATGTCGGGAGTGATGACCTAGTTAGCTCAGGTCTTATAATCTGAGGTGTTGTGTTAAATTGAAATAAAACTTAGGATAAATTGAAAATATGGAAAAAGGGACAATATTAATTTAAAAGTAAGGTATGGTTAAAATTCTCGTAAATAAGATGGTTTAAAGGAGAAAAATGTTTAGTGTTCCGTTATTGACTTATAATTATAAATTTGACTCCAGTAGAATTATTATTTCTACTAAAGTAGGGCTTGGGTGGGGATGGGTCAACATCTTCGTCTCTATTAAGGGATGGTTTCATAAACGCATCACACATTTTGAATTCTAACGGCTATGGTTCGTTCGAAAAAAGAACAAAAACAGTATTTTCACGTCACAAAAGCACCAAATATTTAAAAATAAGCAGACGACATCTAAACATTAAAACTGAATGAAACGCTGAACTTGCAAACTGGTTTAAACGCGATGAAATTGCCCTAACTTTAATTTCTAACACTAATTCCTAATGCTAATCCTAATTCCTAACCCTGCCCTAACCTTAATTCCTAACCATGAACCCGAAATAAACAAAAATAGTCAATAAAAAAAAGTTGACAAAAAAGAATGTAAAAAAAAAAACTTGCTTAACATTTCACTGTTATTATCACTGTTATTTCTTCGTTTAAAAAAGTATATTTCTTTCGTACAAATGTTTAATAAGAAAAAAAAAGTATTTTTATTTAAACACTTATTTGAAACTTTGTTAAAAAAATAAAAAATAATTTCATAGAAAATTTCTTGCTTGTTTTGTAACACTTGTAAATCCAGCCTTCCTTTTTTGGACGCAGGTAAGTCAACGGATTTTTCATTCGGCACTGTACGGCGTTTAACGTAAACATCCGGAAAGCACCCATGCCGAGGGACTTTTAGTGCAGGTCGCAATGTAAAAAAAACAACACCAATAATTAGAACGATAACAAAATGGCTGACTTGTGTTCTTACCTTCCAGAGGACGATACCGAGAATAATGAGGAAGAAGAGTCCGATTATAATACTGATGACAACAATCCACCATCGAATTTTCTCGCGCAAGCGACTAATAATGAATGATGTGGTAGCCTGAAAATAAAATAAATCAAGTGTTGAAATTCACATGAAAAGACATAAGAGACACAAGTGAATATGACTGCAAACAGTGAAATAGATGAAATACTAGAAGGAGGCCAGGATCCCTGCGTAGTCCCACTCTCTTACTTTCACGAATAATGAGTAAGTGTTGATAGATTGTTTAACATTAGGGGTTTTTACCCCGCCCAATAAGCCAGTATTGTCCGGGCCTTGATTTACGCCGGTCTATCGGTTGTCCGTCCTGTGCAGTTCTAGGAGGTGCGCCCTCCCAGGCTTTGCCTTCTCACCCTTTGAGAAGGGGTTAGTTTATTGCTAATCGCCTGAGGCGCCTCTACCGGGGAATGCCGACGGGGCTGCCCAGGCAATTTTTAAATAGCCAGAGTGCTCAAATTCTCGAGCGCTGTTTTCCCCCCCACTTTCCCGACTTTGTGTCACATCTTACCTTGTGGGAGGGAGATACATAGAATTAGTTTAACATACGTTTAACTTTTTTCTTCTCTTCTTTATTTACGTTATTTATTTACATGACTCTTACGCTTTTGCTTCTACGACTTTTTCCATCCCCTCCTCCCACTATTTCTCGTCTAATACGCTTTTCCTCCCACCATCTAAAGCATTATCCGAGTTTTAGACGATCATAACCTGTTGGGTCAGTATTTGTGATATATTATTAAATATCTCTTTACGCACCCCCTCTCTCTATTCTCTCTCTTTCTTACTCTCCCTCTCTCTCTCTTCCTCTTTCTCTCACTCTCTCTTTCTTCCCCCCCTCTCTATTCTCTCTCTTTCTTACTCTCCCTCGCTCTCTTCCTCTTTCTCTCACCCTCTCTTTCTTCCCCCTCCTCTCTCTATTCTCTCTCTTTCTTACTCTCCCTCTCTCTCTTCCTCTTTCTCTCACCCTCTATTTTTTCTCCCTCCCCCTCTCTTATCCGTTCTCTCTCTCTTCTCTCCCCTCTTTCTCTCTTTTAATCATTTACATCATTCCCCCCCCCCCCACACACACACACTCTTTCTCTTCTCATTCGCCTTTTATTCACCTTTTGTGTCCTCCACTGTGTACGGTGACAAGCAAACAAGACACACGGAGTTCTAGTAGTATACTAGATAGATAGATAGATAGATAGATAGATAGATAGATAGATAGATAGATAGATAGATAGATAATTGGCCCAAGGTAGAGTGAACACAATCTATCTCTGAAACGATGTTTGAAAGAATTAGGTCAAATTCGTTTTTTCCTCTTTATCCATTCCAAATGTGGGCGATCCGCACCCTGTACATTCCCGTCAACATGCATATTCGCATGTCTTTCAGACGCCTTTATTGGTCGTTTGATTATGCTTAGATTGTTTTTTAACCCAATAACATTTTTAAAACGACACAAACAAACTTTATCAAAATCTGTGTGTCAATTGTGACAATACTCTTGCATACATGTGTCAAATTTCTCTTGGATTGACGTTTTTCCGTGACTTTGCGTCGTTAAGGTTCGGTCAGCTTTTGGAAGCGCCCGAGAGTTGACGAAACTATTAACCAATCAGGTTGTAGCAGACATTAGACAATCAGGTTGCAGCAAGAAGACGATAACTTTTGAAAGAAATTAATTTCTACGATCTGCAGCGCGTTAAAAAAATGAATTTTTACGATCTGTGTCAGTGCGTTGAATCTCCCGAAGGACCCATTGAGTCTGTCAGCTACGATCACTTCTCGCGAAAGACTAACCCTAACCCTAACCCTAATCCTAACCCTAACCCTAACCCTAATCCTAACCCTAAACCCTAACCAAGAAAATATTAAAAAGAAAAAAAAATGAAATTCTTATACCTGTTATAGTAATAAAGAAATGCTCTGCTGAACTGGCCCCTGTCCTCTCCAAACTCTACAATAAATGCCTAGCTGAATCTTGCTTCCCCGATAGTTGGAAAATTGCCTCTGTGGTACCAGTCTACAAGAGTTCTGGGAATAGAACCGATCCTCAGAACTACCGCCCAATCAGTCTACTGCCGATCTTTGCTAAAATCTTTGAATCCTTAATCAATCTAGCGATAGTACAGCACTTAGTTAATGCTAAACTTCTTTCTGACCGCCAGTATGGATTTAGACAAGCACGATCTACTGCTGACATCCTAACGGTCATCTCTGAACACAGGTATCATACACTCGACAAGGCAGAAGAAGCTAGGGCCGTAGCGCTTGATATATCCAAGGCCTTTGACAAGGTATGGCATAAGGGGCTTCTCCTGAAAATACGCTCATACGGTATTATTGGGCAACTACTTAATATAATTAGATCCTAAACAAAAGAAAAATCCAGGTTGTCCTCGATGGCCGTTCATCTAAGCAACATGACATAAATGCTGATGTACCCTAGGGATCTATCCTTGGACCTTTACTGTTCCTGATCTATATAAACGATCTCCCTGATGACATAGAGTCTGAGATTGGTTTATTTGCTGACGACACCACGCTTTACTCTCACCATGTTGGGAAAACAGACGCGATAATATCAGAGGCAATGGCAGAATCCTTAGAAAATGACCTCCAGGATTGGGGTCATAAATGGTTGGTAACTTTTAATGCCGCTAAGACAAAGCTCCTTTCCTTCAACAACTACAAGAAACCTGTCCAACCACCGATTGTCATGGCAAATAACACCTGAGAGTTCATCATTCAAACTCCTCGGCCTAACCTTCACAGGTAACATGAATTGGAACAAATACATTGAAGACATTACCAAGGCTGCCGCAAAGAAGGTTGGCCCCCTCTACCGCGCTAGTAAACTTCTCACACCTGACATTATCCTGAATCTCTACAAAGCCACCATCCGCCCATGCATGGAGTAAACTAACAAGAAAGTGATTAAAAAATTGGTTAAAAAAATTATCTTTTGAAACTTTTTGGTGCACAAAAACACAACATTTTATTTTAAAACATTTGATTAACAATTGTTCCTTTGACAAGAAAAATAAACATCTAATTAATAACAGTTGTTTAGCTATGGTTTGTTCGTTCTTAATTTTTATATATTTATTTTACTTTTATTTTCTTCGTCTGAATTTATCGTTTGGCAATCTTCGCCTCGTCAACTTTCAGGTGCTTCCGAGACATGCCCGAACGCTGACGATGCAAAGTCACGGAAACGCGGTGCGTTTTCTATAAGAGTACCAAAAGATCATAAATTAGAAAAAGGTTATATCAATTAAGATCATATAAATATAATAGTGATATTAATAACAGGCAAATATTAGATAATAAAAATGAAGTGATGAATCTATATATATATAATAATGACTACAATCTTGCATTAATATATTAAGATTTAATTTTGGATTATAAAAATTATTTTTTTAAAGTTAGAACATACTATGCTTAAAATATTAGGATTTAAAAAAATTGGGATTAAAAAATAAAAATAAATCACAGGCGTTATTTATAGATAAATATTTCGGGAGAAAGCCCGGATTTATCCCAAAATATTTAATCGAATCCAATAGACAGATAAAGGGAGACAACCCAATAAACAGATAAAGGGAGACAATTCAATATTCATTTAAAATACTACTTTTACAGATAGAATATAAAATACATCATTTAAGGTGGATTAATATATACAAAAAAATTTTTTTGATAATTATTCTATGGATATTCATCGATAAATAATTAATTTAAAGATTTACATTACAAATGTATCAACACATATAATTAAAAGATTTAAAAAACTGATTAGATTTTAAAATATTATAAGGCAATATTTTACTGGTATGCTTAAAATGAGATATATTCAAATGTTGAATATGATTTAATAAAGGGAGTAATTTACTTAAGATGTTGGTATTATATAATTTTAGAAAGGTATGTGAAAAGTAAAATTTAAAGAATATATGGGTAAGTTATAAAACAGAGAAGATTTTAAAATAAACTTATTATATAAGATAAGTGAATTATAGTATTGAGCGAAAAACATTATAGATTAGGAGGGGGTATATGTTTTGGAGTTACTAATTATCTAAATTTGTATCTTTATTGTCTAACAGCTGACGGAATTAAAAAAATTAAAGAATATCAACTTTTAAGGAGGTAGATTATTTAAAATTATGGTATGAAATAAAATTTAAATTGATGTAAAAAAATGAATTTTAAAGATTAGTATTACGTTAAAGATCAAAGGATATTTTAAGGAAAGATCTCATTATATTAAGCTAGTTAATTTCAGTTTTAGAAGGAGGAGACATATCACTTGGAGTTAACAATTCGCTAAATTTATATCTTTTTATGTGTACATGCTGAAAGGAGTTCGTTTTTGGAATTGATTATATTTTATTTTTAGTGGAAGTAATTATCACCACGGCTTGTGTGGTAAAATCTTGTGTATTAAGTTGAGATAAGGGTGAAGAAGGTGTAGTATTATTTAGTTCGTTAGTCTGGGACGGCAATGCAGTTACTGTGCAAGCATAGATTACATATAATCATTATTGAGAGGGCCTTGTCGTCTATTTTGGAAATTACAGTTGTTAGTAGGGCTAAAGGGGACGGAGTTGTCTGATCAATTAACATTTTCTTATTCTTAGACGTTATTATTGTTTGGGCTAAGTTGGGTATTGTGGATTAAGATAGAAGTTTTATTTAAGATATATATATATATCTGTGTGGATACTTCAAAGATTTTTCTATAATTTTAAAGAATTATGTCGCGATATTTGTTTTTACAATATTATTATATGGAGATTTGAATAGTTACTTTTGTGTTAGATTGTTGAGGGCCATTCTTACAGGTATTATTACTATTATCAGTCATTCTATTCTTAGTTTTTTTCTTTTAGTGTTATATTATGTGTGATTATACTCAATGGACCTTTGCAATAAGGTACGAGAATTTTATTTATATGTTATTTTATCAGAGTATCCTGAATTAAGTAAAGCATTACTGGAAAAAAGGAAAGTTTAGATATTCTGTTAGAAACTGAAGATTTAATGATTGATTTTGGGTGGTTAGAAAGTTTATGAAGATAATGTCAGGTTAGGTTTATGATAGGGGCTATAGGATTCAAAGTTCAAATTAAATGTTACGTCAAGGAAATTCGATATTTCCCCCTGGTCAATAATGACAGAGAAGGCCAAAGTTTTAAAAAAAAAGCATGCAAATCCTTAATGGTTTTATTGTTTAAAATTTTTTTTTTTAACATAGTTCACCCCAGACAAGGCAGGCCGCCACTGTAGACGTAAGGGGCTACTGAGAAGAAAGAAAAGGGAGAAGGTTCTATCCTTAGAAGCAAACATGGCGTCATCTCTGTACAATCCTCCTTGGATATTTAAAAAATTATATTTAAGTTCATATAATAGGTATACGCCTACTAAATCGGTAACATGGGCAGAGTCCGATGTCTCCCCCCCTCCATAATAATGTCATAATTATTAGGGGTACATTTTAACATGTACCGGAAAAGATATGTACAAAACTCAAAAACTACCTTACGCCAGAAAAACTCCAGGAAGTTGAATTCCATCTTTCACAAATCAACATTAAAAAAGTTGCACAGCATAAACTTAAACCAAAAAAAAAAAAAATAAAACAACATTTACAAAATCAGGAAGATAAATTCATTAACCTTTCTGACTTTGAAATAACTCAACCACAAAAATATTTTCTAAACGTAGGACCTAACTGCCATTTATTCCCAAGATACCAAAACTTACACAAAAAACAGAAATTGAATTACTATATCAAAATATACTAAAACTTCAGGACGATAATGAACTTAATAGAAAACCCGAACTCAGCGATTTACTAAAAGCTGAAGCTACTAAAAATACATATAACATAAAACCTAGTACATCTTTATTAACAAAACATTTAAAACTCGCCGCTCACCAACTGCGAAATCATCCTGACATCATTATAAAAAGGCCGATAAAAGTAATATGTATGTCATACTTAATAGATCTGACTACTACGCAAAACTAGAAAGCATTCTCGAAGACCATAACAAATTCCAAAAAATAAATTAATTACTGCTAACAACGCCGTTGGTGAGAATGAAAAACTACCCAAAATTATAGGTGACTTCAAACCCGGATTTATTTATGGAACAGTACAAACGCATAAGCTGAACTTTCCCCTTCGTCCAACTATCTCTCAAATATCTACACCCACTCACAAATTATCAAAAACAATCAACAATTTAATATCTCCATATATTCCCAACAAATATAGTATTAACTCCACAAATCAACTAATACAAACCCTAAGAAGTAAAACACCCGAACATGGCGTTATTGCCTCCTTAGATGTAGACAACCTCTTTACTAATGTACCTGTTGAAGAAACTATTAATATACTCATTAATAATATTTATAATAACTCTAATAACCGCCCCCTAAAAATTAACCCTAACACCTTACGTAAAATTATGTTGGCTTGCACGACTGAAGTTCCCTTTTACAATCATCGTGGCAACATTTATATCCAAAAAGATGGCGTCGCTATGGGGTCCGTACTTGGTCCAACCTTCAGCAATTACTACATCTCCAACTTAGAAACTAAAGTCTTGAACCTTATCAATACACCAACAATATATTTACGATACGTAGATGACATCTTGATTCTTACAAATACTATAAATGAAATTAATATATTAAAAACAATGTTCCAGAATAACTCCGTGCTTGATTTCACCTACGAATTAAACATTAATAAACATCCATTTTTTAGACGTTTTAATAGACACTAATCACAATGAATTCTCTACATCTACCTATCAAAAACCCACTAACAAAAACTCTTGTACCCTTAACTTCCTTAGTGAATGCCCTTTTAGATATAAAATAGGCATTATTAAAAACTTACTAACTCGAGCAAAACTAATTGCCTCCTCCACTACTATCTTCCAACATGAACTTAACAACATAAAAAAAGCTCTAGTTAATAATGGCTTCCCAAACTACGTAATCGACCAACAAATTCTACTGTTTAAAAATAATTCCAACGATAATAATAATAATAAATCCAATTCTCCACTTAACACAACTATTAAACGATTTTATCGCAACCAGTTCCATCACAATTATAAATAGATGAACAAGTTCTAAGAAATATTATTAATAAGAACGTACTTCCTACTGACCCAAATAAAAAAGTAAAACTGATCATTTTCTACAATAAAGTAAAAACCACTAACCTTATTATCACAAATAATTATCCCCCCTTGATTAGTGTTTTCGATAAGACAAATCTTGTTTATGAGTTCAAATGTCTTTTAGGAGACTGTTTCTCCGACAACCAAGAAAAAACATATACGTAGGTTTGACTACCACGACTTTGTCTGATACTAGCGCCATAGCCCAACACTTAACTAACGACCATTCCTCCCTCTGATCGGAATTAAGAAAACTCTTAGTAGAAAATACCAAAATCTTAGATTATAGTACTAACAAACAAAAACTCCATATATTAGAAGCCCTATATATAAAAACAAAAAAAACATAATTAACAGAATTAACTTTAATATCAGTAAAAATATACTAAAATGTTTATAATTCTAACTATAGTTTCGTACTTATTACATAATTCCTGCCAAAACCATCTATAATACAAACACATGGTCTGTACCTGATTATTCTCATTCCCCTAAAGATGGACTCGGATGAGTCTGAAAGTACTTGGGACACAAATCAAAACTATGGCAGATTCATCGGCCAATTCCCTTCCGAAACTAAGATTCTGATTTGGAGTATTGAAAGGATCTACAAAAGGATATCCAGACATAAGTTGTCTGTTATATTCAACAATATATATATATGTATATATATATATATATATATATATATAAATACATACACATATATACAAACATATGCACGTATACATACACATACACCCACACATGCATATACACATACATACACATACACACATATATACATGTACACATATATAATAATAATGGAGATCTTAATACTAATAATCATAATTGTAATTAGTCATGTTGAAATAAAGAGATACATCAATAAAGAATCATGAGGGGGATTAAAGGAGAACGGATAAGAACAATCTAGTCAGACCCAATTCAGTATCTCCATCGTTACTGATCTAAATGGATCTCGGATTGTGAGTTGTTGGTTATTTTAAATTTACATTTATGCCTGCACTTCGCCATTAGTTCATCTCTTCTATTCAGAAGATTACTGTATTCGTATTTCAGGAATCTTATTTTTTCCTCCAAACACAAATTGTACCTTTGTCTAAATCCATTCGGAATGTTAGAATAACATAAGACTGACCAAGAAACTACCGATGTTCGGTTTTCATTTTTCTGTAGCCACCATTGTTTTGCTAACTTCGTTTTGTTCTTAAGTTCTGGATTTATGAATGAGTGTTTGTGGTCATAGAAACGCTGTTTTCAGTTTCCCGTGGAAATGCCGATGTATACTTTCTTGTCCCTGTTGTTATCTTCTGGACATATAGTGGCCTTAAAAACCATTCACTCTACTTTACAGTTACCAAATAAACACTTATATAATAGAGCGCTAGATAGCAGTGGTTACACTGAAGAAAAATAAAAATAAATCCAGGAATAGAGGCCGGAACATAATATGGTTCATCCACCTTACTGTCAACTATCCAACATCAACATCGGTAAAGTGTTCTTGAACCTTGTAGACAAGCATTTTAACATGAACAATCCACTAAGTAAGATATTCAACAGAAAAACTATTAAAATTAGTTACTCTTGTACCAAGAACATGGATAGGATAATTAGTACCCATAATCATAAAATATTAAATAATTCTAATAACAATAAGGCTAAAGTAAATAAATGTAATTATTAGGTGAAGAATGAATGCCCACTGGACAGCAACTGTAATGTAGAGTGCGTGGTTTATAAGGCCACGATATGTTCGGAAGATAAAATGCTCCGTGAGTTGTGTTTGCTCACATTTTACTCCAAAACTGAAATCGAAAAAAAACAAAACTTCTGTATAATCTAATTTGGGGTGGGGGGAACTTCTTATCTTTCTTTTTCTTTTTTCTTTATTCTTTTATTCTTTTATTTCTTTTATTTCTCCTTCTCCCCATGGATGGCTCAAATTGACTATTTTCTGGTTGAATTATTTTGTTTGCCACGGAGACAAGTAATGGTCGAAAAGACACAATTACCTGCCCTTGTCTGATCGACTGATGGCCTCTTTTGGCGAGGAGCAGAGTGTAGTGTCTGTTCAGATATTACACTTTAGTTGTTCTGTCTTAAATCAGTGAAGAAGAAATCCTTCTAGGGAAACAGGGAGCAGGGAGGGAGTTCCAAAGGTAAGCGGTCTGAGAGAAAGAAGCTATTAGAGTAAAAAAAATCTTCCAGCATCTTACAGTCGATTGATCTTGATGAAGATGAATGAGTTGATGAGTCGGCGTCATCCGTAGGGTCCCGTTGGAAACAACGTCGAAAACTCGAAGCTTGTTCTGCAAATAGACGTAACAAATTAATGACAAGCATAACGAATGAATAAAAATGGCATTAATGTGTTGAATATCGGGTCTGAGTTACTGGACATAACACTTGGCCGGAAGAAATAAAACCCGGCTGATTGACACAAACATCCATCTGACTGGAAAATAAATATTCTGTAATTTGCAAACGTCACCTGCAGATACAACAGATGGAAATACGCCTGTTGTTAGATAAACACTAAAATGGATGGAAGTCTCAACCTGTAAGGGGTGGGCTGCATTGAGTGCATAGGAAAAATCCCGGAATGGGCTGTGGCAGTTGAGGATGCGTGGGTGTCCAAAAATATTACATTAACTGGCCGAAATTAAAATCGAATAGAAGGCGGCTGGCTAGCGAATTCGAGCGATTAACTTACCTCAATTCATGGCTTCTTCACTTTCTTTGACTCGACTCTATTACACGATTTTTGATTCTAGAAAATGTCTAAAATTTAAGGCTTAAGCTTAAGGGGGTCATAAGAAGAAATTGAAATTCAAAAACATCTTGCTTAATTGGTGTCTACTGACTCAAGATCAAATTTAATGCAAATCTAAAATATTTGAATTTCAAATGTGTGGTTGTGGCCATATTACGCCCCCTAAAAACCCTTTAAAATACTTCGAATAAACTGAAATTTGGGGAATATTTATTAATTGATTTCTAATACCTATTGTTCAAATTTCACAAAAATCGGAGGTATCAGAATTTTTTACAAAGTACTTCCACGCCTTCTTTGCCTCCTTTGCTAAACCTAAATTAAACTAAATATATCCAACACTATGCACCCTTATGCTAATCAGCTCTGTTCTAAAATGCATAATGATCGGTTAATTAGTTTAGAAGTGAATCCTGTACATACAAATACATAAACACATACACATACCTAACTTGAGATATATATATATATATATATATATATATATATATATATATATATATATATATATGTGTGTGTGTGTGTGTGTGTGTGTGTGTGTGTATTTTTTTTATTTATAAGTCACCTGAGTCACCTAAATTTCCGGATATAAAAATATAATGTAAGAAAGGAAAAGAAAATAACGAAAAAAATGGCTAAAAACCTGAAGAAAAAAGGAAATAATTGGGCGAAACAACAAAGGAGGGTCAGTGAAAATATTTGTTTTAATTCAAGAATATTCAGATCAATAATGATAGCTGATGATGAACGATTAGAAATACAAACAGGTAAAAAGATATGATATGTATATGTTACCACCTGGAAATAACGAGATCCTAGTTCCATGTGAAATATATATATATATATATATATATATATATATATATATATTTTTTTTTTTGTATGTATAATTATATGTTGACATTTTTCACACTTATTTCTGACACTTTACATGTTTGCATATATTTCCCTCCATTCAAACCTTACCACTATATATATTCGCCAATTATATGACCTTCCCGTCTTTTATCATTTTTAGCACACTTTTCATCCGCTCTTGAAAAAGCCCACATCACATCGGGCGAAACGTTGAACTTAT
This sequence comes from Sepiola atlantica, assembly GCA_963556195.1. Taxonomy (NCBI): domain Eukaryota; kingdom Metazoa; phylum Mollusca; class Cephalopoda; order Sepiida; family Sepiolidae; genus Sepiola; species Sepiola atlantica. The sequence goes on along the minus strand of OY744528.1, from coordinate 120,668,146 downwards.
GGGTCTTCCACTGTTCCATTTTTAATTTCATCCCACCGGATTGTTTTATCCTTTTATCTACCCATATATATATATATATATATATATATATATATATATATATATATATATATATATATATAATGTTTAATTTAGTTTTTCATGTTTTTTTTCGTTTTTGCTTTGTTTTGTACAATTAGCACTGAAGATAGCCACACCAAGAAATAAATGCCCAGGAGCATTTTACAAATATCTTGGTGTAAGCCGAAACAATTGTATGCTGAATAAAAAATAAGTTTTATGAAATCACGTGAATCTGTCCTTTATAACGTTTATATGGTATATATATATATATATATATATATATATATATATATATATATATATATATATATATATATATAAGGTACTTAAGCTTTATTTTTTATTCATTTACTTTTTAATACAACTTTAATTCCTATATAATTTTATTGCTAGCTACCATATTGCAGAATGGTTCTTGGGTGTAGTGTTTAGATATTATTATTATTATTATTATTATTTTTATCATTATTATTGTTATAATTAATGTTATTTGATATGCAAATTATCATATCATACGGTAGTCTTATGGGTAATATATTATTATTATTATTTTATTATTATTATTTATTTATGTATATATTAGTGAAATTTTAAGCTGAATTATTTCGACACTGGATTATTGGGGAAGTGGTAGTTTATCAGTACCATTGGAGAGCCATGTATATTATAACTGTCCTGTTTTTAAATCTCCGAAACAGTTACATGGTAAACAGCTGATGAACCCTGTGTTAAACGCTTAAGGTCTCCTGTTTTTGTTTCACTCTTAGATACTTAACCCCCCCTTTTATTTATTTATTTATTTATTTGTTTATTAATTTTCCAACGAATGTTAAGTCTGCAATATCTTGGATTTAGTTAGTTTCTCTTGGAATTTAAACTGCATTTTACTATTTTTTTTTTTAAATGACTCAAAGCTTCTTTAGACTATATATATAGTATAAATTTTTATTTATATAAATATATCTTACGACAAAATTGCAAATATGTCTCGTCAGAGAAAGAGTTAAAATAAAATGATAACAAAAAGAAAAAAATCATATTCCCCCAAAACAAGGACACCACATGACCAAATTTAGTAGATCACCCAATTTTATCAGTTTCTTTTCCTTCCTCTTTCCTAACCTACAAACTCGCTAAACATTCACAATTTTTATTTTTTTATTTTTTTATTTTTTAATTTTTTATACATATTTCACCCCAAACAAGGCAGGCCACCACTGTAGACGTAAGGGGCTACTGAGAATTAGGGTGTAGGTTTTGGGTGTCATCTTAAGTTGGGAGCTGTGTAGCAAGATGTCTGTTTACATTAGTTTTAAACTTCTGTGTGTCGGTACAGTCGGGGAAACAGGAAGCAGGGAGGGAGTTCCAGAGGCCGGCAGCACGAGGAAAGAAGTTATTGGAGTAAAAGGCTCTCCTGCATCTGAGGACATCCACAGTGAATGGATGGGATTTAGCTGATTGTCGAGTTGGCCTAGTGTATTTACGTCGAGGGGGCACCAGAGTAGCCAGTTCATTTGGGCACAATCCATTGAAGTATTTTTAAAACAAGCACAAGGATGCAACATTGCGGCGATGGGACAAGGGCTGGAGCTTCGTAGATAGTGAGGGACCTATTAAGTTGGTGACTCTTTTTTAGACTTTGTCTAAGAGGGAGAGACTAGTAGATGATGCACCAGCCCATATGTGGCAACAATACTCCATTCATGGACGGATGGTGGTTTTGTAGAGATACAGGATAATGTCAGGTGTGAGGAGTTTACTAGCACGGTAGAGGGAGCGCACCTTCTTTGCTGCAGCCTTGGCAATGTCTTCAATGTATTTGTTCCAATGCATGTTACTTGTGAATGTTAGGCCGAGGAGTTTGAATGTTGAACCCTCGGGTAGGGTGTTATTTGCCATGACAATCGATGGTTCCAAATGTTATTTTACTTTAAGGTTCAAACAGTGAGACGTTTGCTTGGGAGCAGAGAGAGACCATCGATCTTATGACAATAAACAATTTTTGACCATGGACTTTACACCAATAAACACTTGGTTTGGGGAATATAAATTCTTCATGTTGTTACCATTTTCTCTAAAGTCTGATGAGACTTTGCCATTTTTGGTATAGTTTTAATTCAGTGAGGGTTGAGGACATGCGTTGCATAGATAGTAGTGATATGAGAATGATACGATGGATGTGTAATGTGAGTGTTAAAGACAGGTTTAGATCTGATGAGCTCAGAGGAAGATTAAATCTAGACAGCATAGGGAGATGTGTGCAGAACAAGAAACTTCGATGGTATGGCCATGTTTAAAAATTTCAATGAGAGTTTTTGGGTTAATAGATGTAGAACAGTTGAGGTAGCAGGTTTAGTTCGCGGGGGAATGCGAAGGAAAACATGAGAGGAAGTGATAAGAATGGACATGAGATAAAGAGAGATAAATAAAGACCTAACCAGAAATAGAATAGTTTGAAAGTATATTTCTAAAAACCATACAATGCATGCCAGTATGTGAAACGAACGTTAAACTGATGATGATGATGATGATGATGATGGTGATGGTGATGGTGGTGATGATGATGATGATGATGATGATGATGATGATGATGATGATGATGATGATGATGATGATGATGATGATGATGATTCTCCTTGTAGAATTATTTGATAAATTGAAAATATAACAGATACCAACCTGCCACTGCTTTAAAAGGTTGGTGTCTATATTATAAGTGATCTCAAAAATCTTCACATTGGCTGTCGTCAGGTTGTGTAATGCACACTCGATCCGACGACATTTCAACCAACTGCAATTCTGAAAGTAAAAAATCATGGCAGAAAATCTATATACAGTCGTCCCTTTTTATATCGCGTTTCACTTTTCGTGATTTCACTACATCGCGTTTTTTAAATCGTACATATCTAATTATATATTGTGGATTTTTTTTTTACCGTGATATATCACGGTATATTTGGAAAGATATAAAATTAAAAAAATTTGCAAAAAAATAACTTTACAAAACAATAAAAATCAAATTTCATATATATATATATATATATATATATATATATATATATATATATATATATATATATATATATATATATGGGAAATGAAAAAGGAAAAAACCAAGAGATATTTTTTTTAATATATTCATCAACGTTTCGTCTTTATTGTAAGACTTCCTCAGGATGATAATTTTAAGAAAAATGTCATGCAAGTACATCGAAATTATGAGTTGACATGATGGGGTGATAAGGAAAAGTAGTAGCCGTGGCTACTGTGAGCGCTGGAGGAGAGTCTACGCTGCGAGAAGTCAGTGGCGGTGAAGAATGTTCTTGTATGACATTTTTCTTCAAATTATCATCCTGAGGAAGTCTTACAATAAAGACGAAAAGTTGATGAATATATAAAAAATATCTCTTTTCCTTTTTCATTTCCCATTACGTCGGATTACTCTCATCCTTCCTTTCTCATATATATATATATATATATACACACTTATATTATAAAATAATATATTATAAAATAATATATTACGTATATATATTTTCAGTATTTTATTCCAGCAGTGCTCAATACATTAGAGCTTAGTAGTAGTAGTATAAAAATATATTTATCGCAAGTAAGCTACACAGACATGCTTGTGTTTCATTTCTGAGGAAAATCATCAGGATCATCCGACTAACTTTGTATTTATTCTCACGGCATAATAAAAAGTGCCATCTAATTTGAAACGCAATTCTTTGTGCGTAAAATTTCAAATCATTCATAATTTCGATAGAAAAAACAAATGATAGAATTAAAAAAAACAAATAAATATGTTTTATATTCTTTACTTGTGGCATTTCATGTTTGCTATGGAAACAAGCAATATTAATGATACTTTAGATAAAAAAACGAACCACTCTGGAATTCATTTAAAAGAGTAGAAAGTGAACCTTGGGTTTACTTTCGGCAGCCTCGTAACTCTCGCTTCCCTTATTTTGTCCTTTAGTCCTCACATTCCATGAGCGATGTTTCTGACAAAGGGGGAAGAATTGCTGTTTTCTGGGTCGGAATCTATCCATATAACACTTATCGTTGGCTAGTTTTTGACCTTGTAGTAGTATTTTTTTTTTAGCTCCTTACATCAAGTGGCTTCATGCCTTGTCTGGAGCGACTTCCATAAATAAAAAAATTACAATATAATTTTAAAAAAAGATATAATTATTTCTCCGTACATTTCATATTTAATCACAAGTTTACAATATTCTTAACCATAAGTGAAGATAATTTTGTGAGGTCATGCCAAATAAATTCAACATTAAAACTCGATTCTGGATAGTTTGAGCTCGCATTCAAATGTCTACAGACATGTGAGATAGAAATGCACTTCTGATGATAGAATTTACCGTGAAACTGCAGTAAAAATTTAAGATAAGTCCCTTCGAAGAGCAAGGAGTAAGGGAGTAAGAGAATAAGCGTGTATTAATCTCTCGTCTTGTCGATTCTCCTGTATTCTTTGGAGACATGGACTACGTATCGCCGACACATCCTGTAGAGGTTCCACCAAACGTATCTCAAGAGGATCCTAAATATTAAGTACTCCATACATGGTCAGACCATGTATGGAGTACTTTTTCATATTTGGGCTGGGGAATCTCTGTCCCATTTGGGGGTTCTTGATAAGGTGCAGAAACGTGTCTGTAATTTGATTGGCTACACCCTTACTTCTTTACTGCACCCTCTCTCTCACGGACGTGATGTTGCTAGTCTCAGTCTTTTCTATAAATACTATTATGGCATGTGTTCTTCAAAATTATGTCATCTATTCCTCGCTTCTTTTGTTCCAGCTCGTTTAACTCGTTGGTCTAGTGGTCTCCATCAATTCGCTGTTTTGATACCTCATTGTAATACAGCTTCTTATTCCAGTAGCTTCTTTCCAAGAACTGCAGGCTTGTGGAACTCTCTTCCTGCTGACTGTGTTCCTCCTACCTATAACCTTGGTCTTTTCAAGACTAAGGTCAATAGGCATCGCCTGTCTTTGCGATAATCATATCTTTTTCTTGTTAGCTCCTTATATCCAGTGGCTTCATGCCTTGTCTGGAGCGATTTCCATAAAAAAAGCAAAAAAAAAAGCGGCAATCGTTTACACCAGACACTAATATTCTACAACAAGCTGATGTGTCGAGCATAGAAGTGCGTTTTATATGTAGTCAGATGGGCTGTGCAGGGCACCTAATTAAGATGAAAGAAATGTTCTAAGGACGTAGTTAAAAACAACCTAAACACCTTTGATATGAATGTGGAGAACTGAAAGAGTATGGCTCTGAAGTGATCGGTCTGGCGCAAATGTATCTGATGGCTGTGGTAGATTTCAGGCAAAGCGAATAGAGTACTTCATTTTGAAACGTACTTTGCGGAAGCTGTCAGTGCTGAATGTCTCAGACACATTTCAACCTTATCATGTGTGTGGTTTATGGGATAGAGCTTGTTCGTCAAAGGCTGATCTACTGCGTCGCATGAGATCCCATGGCACGGGGCAGCTAAACAAGTGTCAAACAGGAGTTGAATATAGCTATAAACAAACGGAAACCAGTGGCCTCATATGTCATATCAGTAAGCAAATAAGTTGGGTCAACCGGACATTGAAATATTGTAGGGATAGTAAAGAAGGGTCAATCTCCATATATATACATATATATATATATATATATATATATATATATATATATATATATATATATATATATATTATATATATATATATATATATATTTATATATATATATATATATATATATATATATATATATATATATATATATATATAAAATTGAAATATAAGCCAAATTAGCAATACAAGATTAATTAATTTTTTTTTTCTTACATTAATCCTATCGATTACGGAATAAAATTCCTTCTTCAGGGGTGACCAGTATTGAGTCATATTTTTTTTTTTTTTATTTTTTATCAAAAAACAAGAATAAAGAAACTTATTTCTTTGTTAATTTGATAAACGTCTTTGATGGTACGACGTCATCGCCTTGCTGTTATGAAATGGCGGGTAGGATTCAAAACCGGTGTCGAACGAGAGATGCGTTGGCACGCTGTCGAGTAATGTGTGTGTTTATCGTTCAAGTTTTAAAGTATTTTGATAAAAAAAAAAAAAATATGACTCAATACTGGTCACCCCTGAAGAAGGAATTTTATTCCGTAATCGATAGGATTAATGTAAAAAAAAAAAAAAATTAATTAATCTTGTATTGCTAATTTGGCTTATATATATATATATATATATATATATATATATATATATATATATATATATATATATATATATATTAGTATAAATTTTTATTTATGCAAACATTTTGACTACATATATGCATACATGTTTCGCCTATAGCCGTATTCAAGGCTAAAACTCATCAGGCTAGTCAAACAGTTAAGACACTGTTGGACTAGTCTGATGAGACTATAGTTGAAACATGTATGCACATATGTAGCCAAACATTTTGAATACATAAAATGTATATTGTTATTATATTGTTATACTTGTTATTGAGCACTTCGTACAGTTGAGTCATTGGGCACATGGATAAAGACGATGGATTATGGGAGCTGAGGTCTAAAATTTGAAATGTGCAGTCAGCGGGTCAGTTATATACATAGCCACACTGATGAGTCTTAGAGAGATGAAACAAGCGCTTGTCTGGATATAAATATTTAATTATATATATATATACACTAGCTGGAATACCAGTCTCAGTACCGACGATTCAAATTTTTGTGATTTTCGAAATTCAGTGAGAAAATAAATACTACTTTTTAAATATAAAATGCTTTGTCAACTTTTTTATTAAGTGTTCAATTTTCAGCTGCTATGATCTCTTTTCCCGAAGTCAGGAGGATTAATTCACAGGAGAGAATTAATGACTAACGTCTAATATGACTGGTTATTACCTGTTCGACTAGGCAGAAGACCACACACTTTTTAGGATCTAACACCAACGTGGGCTCAAAACAATGGTCAACCTCTGCTCTAAATAGGGGATGTGACTATCGTACTCCATGATCTTGTGCAGCCATACCAAGATACACTCCTCGGGCCACGATAGTTTCACAACGATCCTCATCCGGTCTCCCAGTAGTCTTGTCCAAGTTTTGCCCCGGGTTTCTAAAATTAGGTATACAAGTTTTAGCCTCAAGATTCACTATAATTTTTTTTTGTGTGCAATAACAATTTGTGTTATATTCTTATTTATTTACGAATTCGTGGATCATATTTTATCCTGTCTAAATAAGAAATATTCGTTCATGAAGTATGAGTATGAAGATCCGTTTCTCACACCCGCCATTTTCTTTGCTATAATTGTTTGGCTGAATTCAAAAATAGTAGAAAACAGTAAAAAGAAGAATTAAATTAGATTCGACGTAGAATAATATTTGATTTAGCTCTTATTATAGAAAGTTAATTTTTTTTTATACTAATGAGTCACAACTTACCAAGGTCAAAAAACACTCAAGGATAAGGATTAATGAGATTGTTAGCTGGACAACGAACAACACCATGAGAGGATTTAAAAAGAGTGATTGAATGAATAAATTTTGATTACTTAAATATTTGAAGACGATCATGTTGAAATCTGGAGGGAAGCAGTCCTGTGGTAATGCGTTCCACAAATAGGAAGTTCTTGGAGAGAAACTCTGTTCATGGAAATTCTGTTTGGTTTTAGGTATACAGAGGAAGAAAAGATATTTTTTTGCAGTGGTGGTAGTAGACGAGTTCTTGCTGTGAATATTTTACAGGGTAGGGGAACCAGCGAGTGTAGCTCAGTCGACCACTTAGCATGGAAATAACGATAGAGCAATGTCTCTTCTAGGGGGTCGTAGGGATGAATATACGCAAACGTCATGCCTGATGCATGCATAACATTTGTTGTCCAACCTTTGCTCTGGCATATGTACAAGTCTGGCATCGCCACCGATATTGAGATATAATAAAATACAGATAGTCAAAGAAACAAGAGAGAGAGAGAGAGAGAGAGAGAGAGAGAGAGAGAGAGAGAGAGAGACAGAGACAGAGAGAGACAGAGACAGAGACAGAGAGAGACAGAGAGAGAGAGAGAGAGAGAGAGAGAACATTTCCAAAGATATTACCGCAATATTTCTATGTTTTATCAAAGATTTGAGATCAGTGTGGAAGTCTGTTTTTGTGCCTTGTAATTCTTTCAGATGACAAACACTGCTGTTTGATATAAGGGCGTTTTCGTTCCCATCATGCATCTGCGAGTAAAAGAAATCAGAAGAAATTAAAAACAAAACAAGAAAAAATGAGAAACAAAAAATTTACTATTTTTATTTTCTTGAGAAAGCATTTCTTTCATTGGGTCTTCATCAGAGGAATATTGTCATAGACAAAATTTAACGCATGAAAGATGTCCACATCACACATCGAACAATTGGCGACTTGCCTACAGGAGCTCTTCAAATTGGCTGAGATGAAAATAATGTCACAGTGTACTCTGTTACTCTCTACCTCTGACTAATCATTGGCAGGTTAGGGTTAGGGTTAGGGTTAGGACATAAGAAAAATGCTAAAAGATGGACGATGCTCCATTGATGAATGTGAACTCCTAAACAAATACAAAGGTGACATTGTTTTAGACTGGGGAAATTTTAATATTTGTCCAAATTAAAAGTGCACCTTTTTGGGGTAGATCAATATTTCCCACATTAATAACTGACCTTTTGTCTAACTCTGCCATCATGGGGAGGCAAGAAAAATATGGACACTGGATATCTTCTATAGAAGTGTCTCTTCGGTGAATCTGTAGTGAAACATGATTGCGCAAGCGCGTCTCTTCTGAAGCGAAATTGCTTGAATCCAGTAGCAAGGAGACTAGAAACAATGCCGATATAAGCCGAGAATGATTCTTGTTATTTCAGAGTTTCCTTCTCTTAGACTAGTCGTACAACAAACGCTACACTATTTAACCCATAGCTGGTTGGGGGATATATTTATTCATGCCTTATCTAACGGTATTAGTGAAAGAACTCGAACCCTACATGCCAAGCTCAGGGTCACAGTTTGTAGCCACTACACCAAGCGTCTTGCATTTACTTTGGGTCAATCCCCAAGTTATCATGGTCAATGCAGGTTTATGAGGTGTCACTTAAAAAGTTAAGATCATGGAGCGCCTGATCAATAAGTTTATAAAAAAATGGTTGGGGATGCCTAATTCCTTGACAAATGTAGCACTATACAATTCATCAACGAAGCTAAAACTTCCGACGTCGTCACTTGGTTGACAAAAATAAATTAGGTAAAGGGCAACTTTTCTAGATGCTGTGTGACTCACGACCCACTAGTAAAGAATACATTGACATTATTAGGTCTTTTCTTTCTGATCGAAGCTTGCGACTAACTTTGGACGGTGTCTCTCCATTCTCTTTTCCTATCAATGCTGGTGTTCCTCAGGGCTCTATTCTAGGCCCAACACTGTTTCTTCTCTATATAAATGATCTTCCAGAGAATATTCTTGGGAAAATTAACATCTATGCTGATGATACCACTCTCTATTCTGGTGTTGCTTCTCGCCCATCTCCCGCAGATCAGTCGAAATATGCAACTGATCTAGAAGTTGACCTGGGTTCAGTTGTGGATTGGGGTACGAAATGGCTTGTTTCATTTAATCCAGTTAAGACTTAGCTCGTGTCTTTCAATCGTAGGCGTGTCCCTTTCTTCCTGAGATTCTCATGGATGACTCTGCTCTTGAGGAAAAATCGACTCTGAAACTTCTTGGTCTTTCTTTCTCATCAAATCTTTCTTTGAGTTCATACATTAGATCCATTGCCCTTTTTGCTTCTTGTAAAGTCGGTTCTCTCTATTGCTCCAAACACTTTCTCACACCTGAGGCTATTCACTATCTCTACACATCTACAATCAGACCATGTATGAAGTACTGTTGTCATATTTGGACTGGTGAATCTCTGTCCCATTTGAGGGTTCTTGATAAGGTGCAGAAACGTGTCTGATGTTGCTAGTCTCTGTCTTTTCTCTAAATACTATTATTGCATGTTTTCTTCAGAATTATGCGATCTATTCCCTTCTTTTGTTTCAGATCGTTTGACTCTCCATCAATTCGCTGTTTTGATACCTCATTGTAATACAGCTTCCTATTCCAGTAGCTTCTTTCCAAGAACCGCAGGTTTGTGGAACTGTCTTCCTGCTGACTGTTTTCTTCCTACTTATAGCCTTGGTCTTTTCAAGACTAAGGCCAATAGGCATCTCCTGTCTTTGAGATAATCATATTTTTTCTTGTTAGCTCCTTACATCAAGTGGTTTCATGCCTTGTCTGGAGCGATTTCCATAAAATAAAAAAAATAAAAAAATACCCAACCATCCGTAATAAGTAGTCGAAAATGGAAGGTAAAACAAATTGTAAAAGATGCAGAATCGGTTTTTGGGATGAAAGAAATCATTGGCACTGTTGCATGTGGAAGAGCAGGTCTAGATCTTCACGCACAGCTTTGGTGATTCAAAGAATCCATAAGAAACCAAAGGAAAATGGTTTCAGAAGAAATTCATCATCTTGAGGAAGCCACACGCATTGCTACAGATATGCAGCAGGTCTCTGTCATGGTCGACCATGGGTGATGGATCCTTAGCCTTGTTGAACTGGCTGTCTGCTCAATTGGAACATGGACTAAGTGGGAGAGAGTAGAAGACAGAGATTTATTTACTCCTCTCCAGGAGTAAGGCACAAGACCAGTTTTATCCTACTCCCACAAGTAAGATGTGACCCAAGGTCGGGTCGGAAAGTGGGGTTTGAAAAGCCAGCGCCCGAGAGGTGAGCACTCTGACCATCAAAAATTGCCTGAGCAGCCCCGTCGGCATTCCCCGGTAGGGGCGCCTCAAGCAGTAAGCAATTAACTTACTCCTCCCCAAAGAGGGAAGGCAAAGCCTGGGAGGGTGGACCTCCTAGAACTGCACAGGACAATCCCATAGACAGGCGTAAATCAAGTCCCGAAGGACAAGACAATACAAGTCTATGGGGTGCCTAGCAAAAGTGCCAGGTAGGTATGAAGACAGAGATATCACATGGCACAGCCTCAAATATATGAAGTCTAAAAAATTAAGTTTTCTCATAAAGGCAGTCTATGATATCTGACCAACACTAGTTAACCTTCATACTTGGGGGGGGGGGTTAACTACATTCGATTGATGCAGAGCATGTGGGAAAACTGCCAGCCTCAAACATATTCTCACTAGATGCGAGCAACAATGAAGTATTGGAGATTGTTGCAGAGTGTTCTAAGATATGTTGTGAGACTGCAAATAAAGCTCTCAATGTCACGAGTAGAACGATTCATTTCGTTAAAGAAGGAAATAGTTCAAAGTCTTTGTGTAAAAATAGGCAGAGATTGTCATTGTTTGATGGCTGCATCGACTGTCACGTCGCATTCGACTTAGAATGCCTGCTCATATTTCTAATTGAAATGATGTTAATGGATCAGAATCCGGATATTGTCATTTGATCCATTAATTTGAAAAAAAAAAGTTTTCATTAGTGTTACACCGACCGTTCTAACAGAAGAGAAACTACACCGGTTCTCACTATAAATAGTGTGAGTAGACAATCACCAGGGAGAAAAAGGACAGTATTGTAACTGTCTAGCCGAGTGCCAGTCAGTTTCCTTACCTTTGTACCTTTTATGTTAATACACTTGTTATCTTAACCCAACCTCGACATGACTTTTTATTGTTGGACTACTTCACAACAATTAGTGAATTAACGGTTCCATTTGAGGAAATTTTGAATTGGAACACCAGCACAACTAGTAAAGATATGAAGATCTACAAAAACAATGTGTCAGAAATGGCTGGAAAACCATTGTATTTCCTATTGAAGTCGGATACCGAGGTTTTATTGCCAACTCAACCTCCGCATTCTTGAATAATCTGGGTCTTTCCTCATCGAACAAGAGGAAATACACAAAACAGATACAAGACAAGGCTCTATCTGCATCAGCGTGAATCTGGCAATCTCTCAGAGTAATGACAATCCAACAAAGTCTGGTAATATCATGAAATACTGCTGCGATGCTCTTGGCTTGTGCTAATGATGCTTCGGCCCCGAAACCATGCCTGAAGCTAGAGTCATTATCTGATGAAGACATTGTTGGAAGCAATGCTGCTGTATAAACATTTTATATATATATAAAGTGGTATACTAAACAATACATCAACTCATATGGTGCGATTTTTTATATTTTATCTTATTGATGTTAAATCAAAAAACTTCATCAGAAATGAATGGAGAAATGTTATTATTTTCCATTCCTGTTATTATTAGGAGAGAAAAAAGAAAAAAAACGGAAGGGGGTCTTATGCATTGGTGAGAATGACATCGATATTTAGAGTGAGATGGAGTGACAATCAAAACAAAAAATATTCTGAATTATTGAGATGAGGAATGATAATTTGGATTATTTGGACTACTGTTTTCATCTTGGATGTTATTTTCAGGTGCGTCTTGTCGAACTCGCGAATCTTTATATCAAACTCGGGAATCTGTACGGAATTTCGAACGGAACCCTTTATCTAATCTACGGGGGCTGGGGGGGGGGTTAAATGCTCTCTTTGTATAAGCGTACTAAAAATACACTTACGAATTACTTAAGACTTCTACCCGGTCATGGCTGACAGAACGAGAACAAGCCACCCCCATGGATTAAATGAAGGGTTCCGTTCAAAATTCTGTACAGATTCTTGAGTTAGACATAAAGATTCCCGAGTTCGGCCAGTAACATTGTGAGAATAACATGAGAACAGCAGTCGAATAATCCAAATAATACAAAACAAAAAGCATTTAATTCGTGAGTCGTTACCCGATATTTCTTGATAGTCATCAGAGGTGAGTTGTTGATGATGAAATACGGAATATCAACTGAAAATATCAACCCAAAGGCGTTGCTCGGTCCGTCATTCCGCAGTTGATACAAATGCTTGGCTGTCATGGCGCCGTCCTTCCCTGTAAAGGCTAGGGTATCGGGTATAGACGTTCTGAAAAAAGAATTACCAAAATTAATTTCAATTCATTTTTATGTATAATAACTAGAAAACGCTTCAACGTACGCAGGGAATATATGAGAAACCCCATGGACCCCAGATCCCAGCACTGGACCCCATATTATCATTTTTATTATTACTTTTTAATTTCTATAATTTTAAATTTTCATGTTATAATTTTTTTTTTTTTTTTAAGTTCACCCCCAAACAAGTCAAAATGCCACTGAGACGTAACGAGCTACTGTGAATTAGGGGCATCCTAAGTGGGGAGTTGTGCAGCGAGATGCTTGTTCATATTACATTTAAACTTCTGCATGTTGGTACAGTCAGGGAAACAGGAAGCAGGAAGGGAATTCCATAGGTTAGCAGTTCGAGGAAAGAAGCTATTAGAGTAGAAAGCCCTCCAGCATCTGCGGACTTCTACAGTGAAACGGTGGGATCTTGCTGACCGACAGTTGATCGGGGGTATTTATGTCGAGAGGGCACCAGTACAGCACACTCGTCGAAGTACATGTTTGCCGGGTTGGTCAAGTGTATTTATGTCGAGGGGGCACCAGGGCAGCAAGTTCATCGGAGCACATTCCATTAAAGTAGTTGTAAAACCAGCACAGGGATGCAATATTGCGGCGATGGGACAGAGGCTGGAACTTGTTAGATAGTGTGGGACCTATTAGATTAGAGACTCTTTTTTTGGACCCTGTCCAGGAGGGAGAGGCTAGTAATTGGTGCATCTGCCCAGATGTGACAACAATGTTCCATGCATGGGCGAATCATGGCTTTGTAGAGATATAGGATATTGGCAGGTGTGAGAAGTTTTCTAGCTCGGTAGAGGGAGTCCACCTTCTTTGCAGCACCCTTGGCAATGTCTTCTATACAGGGTGGGCAAAAATAAGGGTCCTATTTTTAAAAATTCATAACTTTTTTATTTATTGATTTTTTTAATTTTTTTTTTTTAGAATAAGTAAAGGACCCCTTCCGAAGCAAGCATGAGCCGTATTAGCCCTAAGGAACGTACCCTCATTTAGAAAACATTATTTTTGCTTAAAAAACTCAAAACAGTGTAAAAAACAATACTTTAGTTTTTGTAAGTTTTAAGAAGTGTTTTTCGGCTAAAATTTGTTTTGTTTATTTCAAAAAATCTCGGAAGGGTCAGTCTACACACACATAAAGTTTGGTGAGTTTAACTTTTATTTTGTGGAAGTTATTCAAATTCAAGTTATTCAAATTTAAAGATAGGACCCTTATTTTGGCCCACCCTGTATTTGTTCCAATTCATGTTACCTGTGAATATTAGGCTGAGGAGTTTGAATGATAAACTCTCAGGTAGGGTGCTATTAGCCATGGCAATCGATGGTTGATAAAGGTTTCCTATAATTGTTGAAGGACAGGAGCTTTGTCTTAGTAGCCTTAAATGTTACCATTCATTGATGTCCCCATTCCATTAACAGACTGGAGGCCATTTTCTTAGGACTCAGACATTACATGTGTTCGTTTTCTCAGCATGTCGGGAATAGAGAGTGGTGTCGTCAGCAAATATATCCATCTCGGACACAATTTCATCAGGGAGGTCGCTTTTAAAGATCAGGAATAATAACGGTCCAAGGATCGACTCCTGGGGCATGCTCGCGTTAATATAATGTTGTTTAGATGAACGGCCATCAAGGACAACCTGGATCTTTCTTTTGGCTAAAATGGATTTGATCACAGTAATATCGTACAAATTAATTTTCATGAGAAGACTTTCATGCCAGACCTTGTCAAAAGCCTCGGATACATCAAGTGCTAACGCCCTAGCTTCACCAGCTTTGTCAAGTGTATGGTACATGCGTCCCGAGATGACTGTTAGGATATTCGCAGTAGAACGGGCTTGCCTAAATCCATATTATTGGTCAGAAACAAGTTTAGGTGGTGGACTATCGCTAATGATTCAAAGACTTTAGCGAAGAGCGAGAGGAGACTGATGGTGCGATAATTTTGCGGGTCAGTTCTTTCACCAGTATTCTTGAACACTGGTAGCATAGAGACAATTTTCCAACTACCAGAGAAGCAAGATTTGGCAAGGTATTTGTTGAAGAGTTTAAAGAGAGCAGGGGCCAGCTAAGCAGAGCATTTCTTTAAGAGATAAGATCAAGTGTCAAGTTTTTTTTATGATATCCCGAACATGGGAAGGGATGATGACCAGATCGTTAGATGTGGCTTCAGTCCGCAGTGGAAAGCTTGAAAGGAAGTGATTAGTGGAGTACAAAGTGAAGTTCAAGGCGAACCGCTGGGAAAGCAGTTCATCCTTATCAGATGCCGTGGAGGCGACATCATGGTGGCTGAATGAAATGAAATAAAGTAAAACGCTGTCTTTGCTGTTTTTGAATGTCTGGTGTGAACAGGAACCCTCAATATTATTGCAGAACCCCCTAATACAAACCCCCCTAATACAACCCCCCCAATACAAAATCAAGGCTAACGTTGTACTTGATCTTGACATAGAGCTTTGTTTTCAAGTGCATTCCCGGATAGAGAGACAGAAACATGACAAATATATTATTGATTTGACCAGTTGAGGTTTGTTATGTTCTTGCAGAGAAATTCCTTTTTTGGTTTATGTGCAGTTATTTGATGTCAAAACAAAATTAACCTATTGTAAACGATTCTTTGTAGGCGATTAATCGAACACAAGTTAGTGTTGCTACCCATAGCTGAGGGAAACTATGCATAGACGAAACCACTAGATCCCATAGGATTTGAATTCACTAAAGCCGATTCCATAGGCTGTGACAACATCCATTAATCTGATCATCCACCCACTGATCTGCAAAATCCAAGTTGTCGGAATGATACTGAAGTATTTCAAAGAACTTTGCCTTGGTAGTAACCATTCATTTTGGACTCCATTCGACTAGAGACTGGATATAAAAGTATCAGTTAATTATGTTTGCCTGGGATTAAACTTAAAACCTATGATTATATGAGAGTCTACAATGATGCATTCAAACTTATAAAACTAATATCGAGTATGTGTAATAGAGGTGTTGTTATAGAACAATGAATTGCTCATTGCCCACAGCAACTCAACAACTCGTGTGCTGTATCTGTGGTGGAAATGGGACAGTAGACAGACATCCGGAACAACAAAGTGAGCCACATCCGGTTATGCAAATGATTCGTTTTTGCTGGCCAATCAAGGACATTTTGGGCTCGAGATAAACAGCGATTTATTTTTGGCGACTTGTGAAGCGTGAAATATTATGGGTGCTCAGAAGGACTCTGTAGAAGTACTTTAAAATTTCAAAAGTTATCGAAGCGCTAAAACTTGCATTTTTATGAGACCCTCAACACTTAACACTTAAAGTTTTATGCGTATCATATAGCTTGAAGTATTATTGTAGTCCCCTCTCATGTTTGTTTGGGGCCCTGAAACATGGTGTTATGATAACGGCCTTGAAGCTTGAAGTGTTATTGGGAGGCCACTGTGTTCTATAATAATCCAATGAGTTTGATGTTTTATACTGTTTTAGCATCATATTGTCTCGAGGAGTAAAGGTTCTTAATTCCTTTTTAGTAAGACTTATATACACACAATACTTCAAGGAAATATAACACTTTCTCATATATATATATATATATATATATATATATATATATATATATATATATATATATATATATATATATTTAAGTGAAATATTTTTAAAATCAACACATCATGCAATTTAAATGAAAAGTTCATTTATTTAAATCTTTTTTCATTTAAATTGCATGATGTGTTGATTTTAAAAATATTTCACTTAAATACATTTTCATGCATGCCTCAAAGATGTCAATTTCCTTATATATATATATATATATACGGGGATGAAACGCGGAAGCCTCTGTGTAGCTTAACTGACATAAATAAATTTTCATAACTTACTACCTAGCTCTACTGACGTATTGAGCACTGTTGAAGTAAATACTAAAAATTGATACATAAAAGATTATATCCCTTTTAATACATGAAATAATATATATATATATATATATATATATATATATATATATATATATAT
The DNA here is from genome assembly GCA_963556195.1 of Sepiola atlantica. Classification (NCBI taxonomy): domain Eukaryota; kingdom Metazoa; phylum Mollusca; class Cephalopoda; order Sepiida; family Sepiolidae; genus Sepiola; species Sepiola atlantica. Next base: position 120,650,998 of record OY744528.1, on the reverse strand, counting down.
ATATATAGTAGTAAGTTATGAAAATATATTTATGGCAATTAAGCTACACAGAGACTTCCGCGTTTCATCCCTGGAGGGAATCGTCAGGCTAAAATGCATTTTAGCTTGACGATTCCCTTCGGGGATGAAATGTGGAAACCTCTGTGTAGCTTAATTGCCATAAATATATTTTCATAACTTACTGCCTAGCTCTACTCACGTATCGAGCACTGTTGAAGTAAATACTGAAAATTGATACATAAAAATTTATATCTCCTTATAACATCTTATGTGGATATAACATTTTATGTGTATACATGAAATAATATATATATATATATATATATATATATATATATATATATATATATATATATATATATATATATATATATATATATGCGAGAAGAATACTCATCCCAGGGCGGGTAAAATCACTTAATTTAATAGAACAGTTTTGCACCACTTTTATGTCCCCTTACAAAGATTAAAATAAAAATATAATGATACTAAACTTTATGTCTTATTCCAATTTTGATCAAAATCCATTATAAGATTTTGATCCTAAAAATGTTTAAAATATAAGGCTTCAGCTTAAGGGGTCTTGAGAAGAAATTGAAATTCAGGAAATCTTGCTTAATCGGTGTCTAAGGACTATGGATCAAATTCAATGCAAATCTGAAATATTTGAATTTTCAATTAAAAAAATATAAAATTAAAATAGAATAGTAAAATATAGATATTACACCGGATGACCCACTTAAAGGTATCCCGAACTCTCAACCACAATATTTTGTTTCTTTTCGATCCAAGTTTGTTGCTTGTTGTTTGCCTCATGCAATATGTATGCAAATAATCGCATAATGAAGATCTATTGGCTCATTCTGGCAGCATTCTTCCAGTCGACTAGTATTCGGACTACTTTGAAGTGGGCCACCCTGTATAATAACATAAAAGTGTGTACAAGCAAAAAACAAAACGTTATAGATATACATACACACCCATACACACACACATATATATATACAGGGTGGGCAAAAATAAGAGTCCTATTTTTAAAAATTCATAACTTTTTTATTTATTGATTTAAAAAAATTTTTTTTTTAGAATAAGTAAAGGACCCCTTCCGAAGCAAGCATGAGCCGTATTAGCCCTAGGGAACGTACCCTCATTTAGAAAACATTATTTTTGCTTAAAAAACTCAAAACAGTGTAAAAAACAATACTTTAGTTTTTGTAAGTTTTAAGAAGTGTTTTTCGGCTAAAATTTGTTTTGTTTATTTCAAAAAATCTCGGAAGGGTCAGTCTACACACACATAAAGTTTGGTGAGTTTAACTTTTATTTTGTGGAAGTTATTCAAATTCAAGTTATTCAAATTTAAAGATAGGACCCTTATTTTGGCCCACACTGTATATATATATATATATATAAACATGTAAACATATATGCGTACACATGGACACACATACACATCCATATACACACACATACGAGATGGCATTAAGGAATATTTTTACAATAAGCATTTCGTAAAATATATTGACCACTACGAAATGAGTTCTCAAAGTTTCAAGGTTCAATAAGAATTCGATTTTTCTATGGAAATTAAGTTTATTTCCCTATTCATTTTTATAACGCAGAAAATCAGGTTTGAACCTAAATATCTCTTGTCTTAAGTAGAATTCTCTCCTGTAACTTCTATATAAAGTAGACTTGATTTTTCCCCTTCCAATTCAGTTAGAGTAGGCAAGAAAACTAATGCATAAAACACATCGAACATCAATACTACATATACACCCTTACCATCGACCGTGTTTCAAGCAACTTACACATATTTTTAACAACTAACATTATTTCCTATTATTTATCCCATACGACTAGCACTCCTAAATGTATATTCCATAGAGAATGTAGCACGTTAATTTCTCTCTATGAATTAATAACTCTTACCCTCCTCAAACACCGTTTGGGAATTCATTCACAAGGAAATGCGATCAAGTTGCACCGTTTCTGAATTTGTAAAACATCCAATCACAGCAAAGCTTACATAGATAATACACATCAAATTGTCCACCAAAACATAACATCTGTTTAATTCATTCTTTTATATTCCTCCCGGGCAGCGCCGAGCAACAGGTCCTGCTAGTAATAAATACTTTTGTGCATTTATTTTTATATAAATATATAAAAATATATATATCCGTCCGGTCACAAAAATGTGCTGGACGAAACCATTTAAAGTGTTGAGGAAAAAGCAGAAAGTAAATAGCAAGTCAGGACCCCTCCCCCCGCCATCTTAAATGAATTCGGAAAGAAATCCTTCATTCTATTTCCATAAAGAGATGTTTTGTTTCTTATTTTCCTTTTTTTTTTCTATACCGATTGATACGTTTTTTCTTTCTTTTTTTTCCTTTCTAACTTCACCGATTTAGACGTTATTTTATATGAATATTAGTTCGAACACTGGCGAAGCATGACTTCTTTCCACTATTTTTTTCGAAGGGTGTGCACTTGTACGAAACATCCTCTAATAACTAATTAATAATCACATGATGTGAAAAAAGTTATTTTGATTCGAATTATGGGATTTTTCAACTAACCTGTCACTTCTTCATCTTCAAAGTTCACGTGAGTTAATTCTTCTTCTTCTTCTTCTTCTTCTTCTTCTTCTGTTTTACATGCTGGCATGTGCTGAACAGCTTTTAGAAACTGACTTCAAAACTAACCTATCTCTGGCGAGATCTTTTTTTTATCTTTCTTTCCCTTGTGTCCATTTTTATCACTTACTCCTCTGTGAATTGAACCTGATACCTCAACTGTTCTACATCTACTAACCCAAGAACTCTTTCAACGTGGCCATACCATAAAAATCTCTTGTTCTGCACACATCTCCCGATACTGTCCAGATTTAATCTTCCTCTGGGGTCATCAGAACTCAGCCTGTCTTTAAGACTCACATTACACATCCATCGTATCATTCTTATATCATTTCTCTCCATGCAATGCATGTCCCCAACCCTCACTGCATCAATTTCACTAATACTTTTGAGAAAGGTATGAACCCCTATATCCTCCCTCCAGTTAGTAAGGTAGACTCTCAAGCTTTGGTTATGAAACTAGTTACTATTTACTTGCCTTCCCACAAGGGCAGAGTTTGACACAAGATCAGTTTTTAATTTGAGGAAAATCTAGCTCCTCCAAAAATGGCACTTGGATTGGGACAAAAATAGAAATTGCCACTGTTTAGAAGAATGTATCCTTCACTGACCAAAGACAGAAAAGACGAAGTGTAGCATCAGAACAGATACTACACTTTGGGGTGTGTAACTAGTCTCTTTCTGCTTATTCTGGCATTGTTTCCAGTCATTCTAAGCTTCTTGCCAGTAGACTCATGCAATGCTGGTTTGGTAGAGGTGCAGTTGTTGATTACAGCAGAACCCTTACTCTTGTACTTAAAAGAATGATGTATCAAATTATAATGATATATGTTTATTGTCGGTGGCGGTGAACGAGTGCATGTTAATGAAGAAGGAAGACACATGCACAGGAATCTGATTGGATGGTTTTCTCGGATCTAATTGCCGGTCAACTGACAACCTCAATTTGAGGATGATATTATAAAACAATTTGTGACACCTACGCATCCATTTGTGGGATTTCACCTTTGCTGTCAATGTAGCCATGCTCCTAGGGCGTTTATTTAGCATGGGATATTTCCCACTGCCACTAAACTTTGCAGGTGGTTCCAATCAGCAATTATTTTATTTCTGACAATCCACCATGCTTGTTTTCTGTGGCCAGGTGCTTTTGACTCATTCAACGATTATTTTATTTTCAACAATCAATAAATGTTATATTTTTATTTTTTCCGGGCAGTTTGTGTCAAGTACGTTTATTCCTACCAGATGACCTTTTTGGTACACCCGGCCTGAATAGTTAATATTACTTCACAATAGACTCCCGACACAGGCACCCTCACAGGAGGTATCCATTGTCTCTCGAAACAGAAAGGAGACCTATATACACAATATATAAAATGAATGTGGCATCTGTCTTTTTCTCTGGGTTTACAATTAAAAAAAGTATTAGTTTTTTTACAATGTCTGCATTTGCACCGAACATCCATAAACAAGAAAGATGATGTTTTACTATATTTTATTTTTACCATCATCATCATCATCATCATCATCATCATCATCATCATCATCATCATCATCATCATCATCATCATCATCATCATCATCATCATCATCATCATCATCATCGGTTTAACGCCCATTTTACATGATGGCATGCTTTGGACGGCTTTAAGAAATTGACTTCCAAACCGACCTATCTTTGGTCAGGTCTTTATTTATCCCTTTTTCCCTCAGTCCCATTTTTATCACTTCCTTCTATGTTTTTCTTTGACTTTCTCCTGTGAACTGAACCTGCTATCTCAACTGTTCTACGTCTACTAACCCAAGAACTCTCATCCATGAAACTTATAGAAATGGAAAAAAAAGGATAAAAATGATGATATGGTGTTCAGGGACGAGAGCACGGAGAACTTCGTTCATTCCCAGACACACTGCGTGCGAGGTAGTGTCTTGTTTACTCATCAGAATGCAGGTTTTTAAAAATGGAGGATTCTAAGCAATCTGTGTAAAGTGTATACTTGTTAGTAACTCACCCGGTCAATTCCAATTTGGATTCTCGGTAAAACTTTATTGTCAAATTGACCGTGTTGTCCAAATATTTAGCTTCCACTTGGCTATCGGTGCTTGCATTCACGGCTACAAACGCTTTGGTAATGTTGCTGGCCCTGAAAAAAAATTAAAATCTGATAAAAATAAAAGTTCTGCACTAGAGTTAATGAAAAAATTTCAGACAAAAAAATACAAACAGAATATGAAAAAAATTTCAGACAAAGAAATACAAACAGAATATGAAAAAAATTTCAGACAAAGAAATACAAACAGAATATGAAAAAAATTTCAGACAAAAAAATACAAACAGAATATGAACAAAATTTCAGACAAAAAAATACAAACAGAATATGAACAAAATTTCAGACAAAAAAAATACAAACAGAATATGAAAAAAATTTCAGACAAAAAAATACAAACAGAATATGAAAAAAATTTCAGACAAAAAAATACAAACAGAATATGAAAAAAATTTCAGACAAAGAAATACAAACAGAATATGAAAAAAATTTCAGACAAAAAAATACAAACAGAATATGAAAAAAATTTCAGACAAAAAAATACAAACAGAATATGAAAAAAATTTCAGACAAAAAAATACAAACAGAATATGAAAAAAATTTCAGACAAAAAAATACAAACAGAATATGAAAAAAATTTCAGACAAAAAAATACAAACAGAATATGAAAAAAATTTCAGACAAAAAAATACAAACAGAATATGAAAAAAACTTTCAGACAAAAAAATGCAAACAGAATATGAAAAAAATTTCAGACAAAAAAATACAAACAGAATATGTGTAAAGTCATAGCTAACTTCTCATCTGATTTTAATCTCTGTCTAATCTCGTAGCTGAAATGATGAGAAACATTCTGCCATAATCTTCCCAATGGTTCTAAGTGTTAACATTAAATTCTTAGTGACTTGAAACGAAGAAATCTCGTATTCTGAAAGAAAATACCGAAAAGGAATTTTCAGGATGCGTCCACTTAAGTCTTGCATTTAGAACTCTTGTAAATGGCCTAAAATGGAGTACTGATGCCACATCTGCGGAGGTGCCACTCAGAGCACTCTTCTTTCTTGCCTTCACAGGGTACAAAATCGACTTCACAACCGATGACAACAGAAGTTGAAGAGAGCCGGATGGTTAAGTCCTTCTGTGCTTGAAACCGACGGTATGAATGTTATATTAATTTTTCTGTACCAATATAAATATATATATATATATATATATATATATATATATATATATATATATATATATATATGCTAGCTCACAATCTATTTTCTGCGAGAATAATTAGCTATTTCTAATGCAACAGTCACCCATTAACTCCCGACTTCCGGTCAAAACACATCTCATCCGAGATTGCACATTTTTTTTCTTTTCTTTCTGAAGATGATGTATACCTTGAAAATTCAAAGAACTCAACACCACGGATAATAATTCGACACACCACGTTGGTAAATAAAAATTAATTATCGAAAATTATTGAGACCTTTTAATATTGTCGTTTGTTCTATTCACCTTGCCTCGTATCCACGTGTTTTCTAGCAAACTGCATCGTCATTGTCTTCAAACGCAACTTCTTACATACTACACACAATGCTTCAAGCAAACTACAACATCCTTCTCTAACTATTATTTGTTATTGTTTTTTAATTTGATAATTGTTTTTTTTTTTACTCTTATTCACCCCAAAAAGGCACATTGAGAGCATCCTAAGTGAGTTGAGCAGCGAGATGTTTGTTCGCATTACATTCAAATTTCTGCATGTTAGTACAGTCCGGGAACCAGGAAACAGGGAGGGAATTCCAAAGTTTAGCAATTCGAAAAAAGAAACTAGCAAAGTGGATTCGTCAGAGTACACACGATTTAAGTACTTGTAAAACAAGTACTTAAATTGCAGCGATGGGTCAGGGGTTGTATCTTGGTTTACATAGCGTGACCTATTAGATTGTAGACTCGTTATTGGGGCCTGTCTAATAGGGAGAGATTAGTGGTAGATGCACCAGGCCAGATGTGTTAACAATACTCCACGCATGGGCGAATGGTGATCTTGTAGAGATATAGGATACTGGCAGGTGTGAGTAATTTTCTAGCGTGGTAGAGGGAGACCACCTTCATTACAGTTCCAATTTCTTTGTGCCTGTGAATGTTAGGCCGAGTAGTTTGAATAATGAACTCTCAGCATGGCAATCGGTGGCCGAAAAAGTTTGTAATTCATGATGGAAATGAATGTTATTTTAGTAGCAATAAATATTACCATCCATTTACGTCCCCATTCCATTACAGACTGGAGGTCATTTTCTAAGGATTCAGACATTGCCTTCGATATGTGTGCCTTAATTCTTCCCACATGTCAAGAATAGAGCATGGTGTAATCAGCAAATATACCCATCTCGGACACAATTTCATCAAGGAGGTCGTTAATGAATATCAGAAATAATAAAGGTCTAAGGATCAACCCCTGGTGCACACCTGCATTAATGCCCTGTTGTTCTGATGTATGGCCATCAAGGACGACCTGGATTTTTCTTTTAGCTAAGAAGGGTCTGATTATATTAAGTATTCGTACAGTAATACTGTACGATTTAATTTTTATGAGAAGACCTTCATGCCAGACCTTGTCAAAGGCTTTAGATATATCAAATGCTACCGTTCTAGCTTCACCTGCCTTATCCAGTGCATGGTATATTTGTTCAGAGATGATCGTTAGGATATCCGCAGTAGAACGGCCTTTTGGCTAAGATCAAAGTGTAGTATCTGTTCCGATGGATACTGCACGCCTGTTCTGTGCAGTTCTAGGAGGTCCACCCTCCCAGGCTTCGCCTCCCCTCTTTGGGGAGGAGTAAGTTTATTGCTTACTGTCTGAGGCGCCCCTACCGGGGAATGCCGACGGGGCTGCCCAGGCAATTTTTAAATGGCCAGAGTGCTCACCTCTCAAGCGCTGGCTTTTAACCCCACTTGCTCGACCCGATCTTGGGTCACATCTTACTTGTGGGAGTAAGATAAAACTGGCCTTGTGCCTAACTCCGCGAGGAGTAAATAAATATCCACAGTAGAACGGGCTTGTCTAAATCCATACTATTGGTCAGAAAGAAGTTTAGCATTTACGAGGTGGTAGACTAGCAGTAGATTGATTAAGGATTCAAAGATTTCAGCAAAGAGGGGAACGAGACTGATGGGGCGATAATTGAGCGTATTAGTTCTTTCACCAGAATTCTTGAATACTGATACTACAAAGGCAAATTTCCAACTATCAGAGAAGCAAGATTTAGCAAGGCATTTGTTGGAGAGTTTTGGAGAGAACAGGGGCTAGCTCAGCAGAGCATTTCTTTATTAGTATAGCAGGGATAAGATCAGGCCCACACGCCTGGAGGTGTCTAGGTTTTTTATGATGTCATGGACATGAGAAGGGGTGATGATTAAGTGATAAAGCGTGGCTTCTGTCCACAAATGAAATCCTCGACAAATATTTAGCATTTGTATTCAAATGTTCCTTTCTTTAGAGGAACTAGCTTGATCTTCAACAAATTGCGATCTATTTCTAAATTGCAAGTGAAAAGGCAAATGGAGTTCTTTTTTCTTATCTTTAGGATCCCATTTAAACGATAAATAAATTCGTATCGAAATTACCAACATTTTAATGTTTATCTATCTAGATGAATAAATGAGAAAGATTTTGTTTCGTGTTTACAACAAAGTCATGAATGAAATGTTTATTATTTTAAATGAATGTTTCAAATATTCAAGTAGTAAACTTTGCATAGTAATAGCGAAATTTGCGAAGTGATAGCGAGCCGGCAAGTTCTTCATACTTACGAACCAAGTGAGAAATTGAGGACGAAATGTTTGGTGCTGTTTGCTTTTATTGGATTTTCCAGGAAGCAGAATAGTTCCGTTTCATCTACGGCTGTGCATTCAACCGAAGAGTTGGGTGGTTTATCGACCGATTCAAAGTCCAAAAAGGGTGAGAAGAAAACGCTTGCTCTTGCATTGTAAGCATGTTCCCCTTCGTTGAACACACTGATGGCGGCCACAAGTCTCTTATCTCGACCGAGGGTGAAATTTGGTGGGAAACTTTCCAGATTAACTTTCAGTTTAGTCTGGCAGATTTCGTCTGAACCACATTCAAGGTTAAACTTCACCTAAAATTAAACAAAAATTTACATTTTAATTTTTCCCTATTGGCATCAATATATATATATATATATATATATATATATATATATATATATATATATATATAGTGTGTAGATTTCACTTTTGTGTAGAGAATCTGAATAACAGAGCTCAATGTAATTTAAACAGAGCAAAACAGAATTATAAAAAGAAAAAATAGGGTTTTTTTGACGTGGTTGTCTATACATCTGAGGAGACCTAATTAAAGGGGTCGAAATAAGTTATTATGTGTACAACCTTAATGTGTGTATAGTTTTTCTTTTTTCTTTTATTTTCTTTTTTTTTTTTCTATTTTTTCTTTTTATAATTCTATATATATATATATATATATATATATATATATATATATATATATATTTCATTTTTGGACTGTCACTCACTACCTGGATCAATCTTCAATCAACCTCTTGGATATCTTTTCTGAATTTGTTTGAAATTGTATGACTTGGATTGTATAGCTTTAACAAAAGTATGTTTTGGGCTGATATATTTGATGTGTTATATACTTTTATGCATTTTTGCATATATTTTTATATATTTTCAAAGTGTAATTTTATCACCTGCAGTAACGTCACTGCGGTAATGGTCCTCTGAGGAGAAGAATTATCTTTGAAAACTCATGAGTTAAGGACTTTAAGATACTTTGCCTGAACTTTGAATTCTAATAAAATTTGATTCGCACCTTATTTTATTATTTCATTTGATATTATGATATTCACGCTCTATCCAGTATATTGAGCTTCAGTTTTTATCCGGATGTTAACTAATTAAAGATATTAGTTGCCTCTTATGTCTTTTGTTAGCCTGGCCAGTACTAAATCTTTTGCTGGATTAACTTTATATATATATATATATATATATATATATATATATATATATTTAAGAAACATTGTTAAAAATAACGGAATTTTTTCGCTTAAGTATACTTTTTATTATATTTTCAATTTTTCTAACGATCTATTTTGTGTTAAAATCAAAAACAAAAAATTAATGTATGTCCTATATGTATCACGAACGTTTTCGATTATACGCCGAATCATCTTCAGGTGACAAAAGCAAATAAACAAAACAGCTGGAGAACAGGAGAATTTCAAAAGATAGCAGAGAAACACACACACGAAGTCAGTTGAACGCCAAAAGAACGGTTTCGCATTGTTCCAGGAAAGACGTTGACAACTTAAATTCCAAGACGCCAGAATTAATGCCGCAGGATAAAATATTATTACGTTAAGCATTTCAAAATGTTGTTACTGACTTTATGAGTAATGCTATCAATTGTAGGTTGCTGGGTTTTAATAAAAATAACTTCACATGCACCCCGCGTGCGTGTTCTCGGCTGCTTTTTGAAATTCTCTTCGTTTCTCTAGCTTTTTTTTTTCATTTGCTTTTGTCACCTGAAGATGATTCGACGAAAAATCGAAAACGTTCGTGATACATATGGGACATACATTAATTTTTTGTGATACATATGGAACATACATTAAATGCTGACTAAATACAATGAATTGGCTACTCTGGTGCCCCCTCGACGTAAATTCACTAGACCAACTCGACAATCAACTAAATCCCATCCATTGACTGTGAAGGTTCACAGATGCCGGAGAGCTTTCTACTCAAATAGCTTCTTTCCTCGTGCTGCTGGCCTCTGGAACTCCCTCCCTGCTCCATATTTCCCTGACAGTACTGACATGCAGAAATTTAAAATTAATGTAAACAGACATCTCGCTGCGCAGATACCAGATTAGGTTGACCCCTCCCAACCTTCTCCCCTTTTCTTTCTTCTCAGTAGCCCCTTACGTCTACAGTGCGGCCTGCCTTGTTTGGGGTTAAAAAACATTTTTATTTTAATATATATATATATATATATATATATATATATATATATATATATATTGAACTTTTTTTTTTTTTTTTTTTTTTTGATTTTTTAATTATTTTTACCCCTTTCCCTCGCTATAATTCTCATAGCATCTTTTTATATTTTTTATACATTACCTCGATATTTGGCTCTGTTGAGCGAGGTACGAAACCGGTCAGCTGCCCTTTCATCTTTTTAATTTCTAAAATTCATTATGAATAATAAATATTGTCTCTTCAATGCTATTTTAAAGTTTTGTACGACAAAGAAAATATTTAAATATATATATATATATATATATATATATATGTGTGTGTGTATTTTTTAAATTTATATTTAGAATTTTTTATATATATTCAAATATAAATTTTATAACATGAAGTAATTATAAAAGCTCAATAGTGTAAGGCCAGAGCTATGCTATATTTAATATTTTTTATGTAATTTATACCATATCAATGTTATAAAGGACAGATTCACGTCATTTAATAAAACTTATTTTTTATTCAGCAAACAATTGTTCTGACTAACACCAATATATTTGTAAAATACTCCGGTGCATTTATTTCTTGGTGTGATATCTTCAGTGCTAATTGTACAAAATATGTTTTTTTTGTTGTTGTGTTTTTCTCTTTGTTTTGTACAGTTTCTGGTTAGACTGTGTTCACCGTTTAAAACGATTTCAATTGGGACGGCGTGATGGATAAGCTGCTGTTGTTGTTTTGGGAGTTTGTTTTTGTTTCTGATTTTAAGTTTTTATTTCTTTTATGCCCATTGTACGAATTTATTTTCATTATTATTTCTTGGCTCCAACGAGGTGTTAGGTTGCTGAAACGTAAGCAAGATTATATACAGGGTGGGCCAAAATAAGGGTCCTATCTTTAAATTTGAATAACTTGAATTTGAATAACTTCCACAAAATAAAAGTTAAACTCACCAAACTTTATGTGTGTGTAGACTGACCCTTCAGAGATTTTTTGAAATAAACAAAACAAATTTTAGCCGAAAAACACTTCTTAAAACTTACAAAAACTAAAGTATTGTTTTTTACACTGTTTTGAGTTTTTTAAGCAAAAATAATGTTTTCTAAATGAGGGTACGTTCCTTAGGGCTAATACGGCTCATGCTTGCTTCGGAAGGGGTCCTTTACTTATTCT
>OY744528.1:120634129-120636629 GCA_963556195.1 Sepiola atlantica | reverse complement strand
TAAAAAATTAAAATTTGGACGTTACACATTTTAAAAAAAATGAATTGTTCCAAAATCACTGTATGGCATCCCGTTGACTAAAACGGTACAATTACATGCCGCTTGTTCGTAATTGTCCACAACTCGTTTTTCCCAACTTTTTTACTGACTAAATTTTATTGTTTTTTTTCGGTGGGTAATTACCTATCAGGTCGCTATAGAATTTCGTGATTAAAAAAAAAATAAAATTCAAATATTTTAGATTTTAGTAGGGGGATCAGTTTCCTATATAAATTTAACGTAAACTGATCACCCACTTTTTGACCATGTTGCATGTTTTGTTTATTTACCCATTTTTTTTTCACCTTTTTTACGGACTATTTTTTTTTTTCTTTTTTCTCTGTACAATTACGTATCAAGTTGCTAGAAAATTCCGGGTTGTTTGGAAATCTTTTGAAATATTTGTGATGGTCAAAAAGCGGCAGCACTTTTACCCCCCGGCACCCCCCCCCCCGGGACCCCCGGCGCCAGCATTTTGGCTCACGTGACTCAATCGCAGTCACTTATAAACATAATAGTCTTCCGTATTAACAATTAGCATATATCCCCCCATGCATTTTTGTTGTTGTTTATTGTTTTGTTACCTTACAAAATAGAATGAAGGTTGATGGATTTTTACTCTCCGGCACCCCCCACCCCCGCGACCCCGGCGCCAGCATTTTGGCTCACGTGACACAATCGCCGTCATTTATAAAATGAATAGTCTTCGTTATGAACACTTAGCATATATCCCCCCCCCTCCAATACATTTTTGTTTTGTTTATTATTTTGTTACCTTACGAAATAGAATGAAGGTTGATGGATTTTCCCTTCTGAGTATATCCCCACTGAAAAAATAAATGTTTCAAATTGAATTTGGGTGTGTTTTATCTGAAACATTCGTAAAACAAATATGAAAGGTCTAAACAACATTTCTTAGCTTCTTGGCTTGGAACAAAGTGCAGTATTAAAAAAAATTTAAATTGAAAATTGGTTCAATTACTTTCAGAGCACTGAAACATTGAAACATTTATTTTTTCAGTGGGGATATACTCAGAAGGGAAAATCCATCAACCTTCATTCTATTTCGTAAGGTAACAAAACAATAAACAACAAAAAATGCATGGGGGGATATATGCTAATTGTTAATACGGAAGACTATTCTGGGCACATGTTCGTCTTTTCCCACAGCCCGTTTTTCACAACTTTTTACTGATCAGTTTTTTTTTCTATTTTCGGTGTACACTTACCTATCAGGCTGCTAGAGAATTCCGGGGTTTTTGGAAAAAATTTCAAATATTTTACATTTTAGGAGGGGGGATCAGTTTCCAATGTTAATTCAACGTAGACTGATCCCCCTCTTTTTGACCATCTCAATTTAAAAAAAATCTTTTTCGGTGTACAATTACCTATCATGTCAGTAGAGAATTCCGGGGTTTTTGGAAAGAAATTTAAAAAAATTGAGATTTTAAGACGGGGGATCATTTTTCAATGTAAATTCAACGTAGACTGATCCCTCTCTTTTTGACCATCTCAAATTTTTAAAATTATTTTTCTGCTTACAATTACCTATCATGTCGCGAGAGAATTCTGGGGTTTTTGGAAATAAATTAAAAAAAATGAATTAACATTTCCCAAAACACGGAATTCTCTAGCGACCTGACACCGAAAAAAGAAAAAAAAAATGGCCAGTAAAAAAGTTGGGAAAAACAGATTGTAGACAATTACGAACAAGCGCCAACTACATTTCAAAAGTGAAATTTGTTTTATTGATTTGAAGAATATTTGGCTGACAATTATGTTCATGGCAAGAAGACAAAATATATTTACTGTTTTAAAAAGAACTAAATTTCTACAATTTTCAATAAATAAAGAAAGGAGAGACATATTCATTTTATTTATTTAAAGAATATTAGGCTGACAATGGCAATTATTTTTTACAGAAGAAAGAAGAGTAATTCTTTTTGTAATAGTATTGACCCTAACAGATATGAATTATTTCAAAAGGAATATTATTATTCCAGTAAATTATACAGATTGTAGAAAGCACCGCAGAATTTCCACGGAGTCCTGCTTGTCTATATATGCTTAACCACTCTATGTTCGTACATACGTTATCACGTTTCATAGCATGATAAAATGAGATCGTTCGTCCAATAGTGATCGGTGATTAATCTGATGTCGCTAAGGTAAAAAAAAATCCGACTTTAACCATTTTAAAATGAATTGTGCCAAAATCAGATTATATCGTCCCGTGGACTAAAACAGTAGTTTTAAATAAATAAATTTCAAAAAGTGACATTCGTTTTATTGATTTGAAAAACATTTATCTGACAATTATTTTTACAATATAAGAAGACAGAGAATATATATTGTTAAAAAAAAATTGCTGCAATTTTAAATAAATAAAGAAGGAAGAAACATATTCACTTTAGTTAAAGAATATTTAGCTGACAATGACAATTATTTTTATAGAGCAAAG
>OY744528.1:120606629-120624129 GCA_963556195.1 Sepiola atlantica | reverse complement strand
TTACATCTGAAAACAACGAAATTAATTCCAATTAGTCTTTAGTTCCAGCTTTTTCAGAACTATTCTTGTGCTCCTAATATTACTGGTATTACAAAGATTTTCTTCATGTTCCATATTCACTGCAGCTCTCTGTCAAGCTACGTGTATTTGCTTGGTTTTTCTGCTTCCTTGATGTTTAACCTGAACTGCTGGGACGGCGAAATGTATGGTTTGAAAGCTTTTGTCCTTCCTTTTTGACTATTATCATGCCCGGTCTTCTTGCTTGGATGGGTTTGTCCGTTTGTATTTCGATGTCCCATAGAATTTTATGCCTTTCATTTTTCAATACTGTCTCCGGTTAATGCTTCTATCAATTGCAAACTGCAGTCATTTGCATAGTTCCCAGTGAACCACCTTCACAACCCAGTCATGTCTGTATTATTTGGATTATTCAAACTACTGTTCTCATCTCAGAGATTACTCTCACAACCTTTCTGCCGATGTAACCTATGATCTTCTTTAGGTGTGTCTTGTCAGACTTGGGAATCTTTTTGTCGAACTTGGGGATCTGTACAGAATTTCGAATGGAAAACTTTACTTTATCTACGGGAGTAGCTTGCTCTCATTTCATCAGCCATGACCGAATAGAAGTTTTAATTAATTCGTAATTTTATTTTTATTATCGCCTGTATCTGGGATTGAACCTTCAACCCCAGAAGAATGTCACTTAGAACTGTTTATCACTTAGCACTTTTATCCGTTGCGCTCATGCTATTTTTGTATCTCTTTTAGGGCTAGTTTGCTGCATTCACTTATTATGTTTCGTCTCTTTGTCCACAGAGTCTACTTTTACTGTTTTTTTTAGGTCTTCTCTATCTTGGCTCTTATGTAGTTTTGATAGAGTTGTTTTGTGCAGCTGTTAGTAACGATTCTGTTTTTCTGCTCAAGTCTTCTTTTCTTTTAATGGAAATCGCTCCAGACAAGGCATGAATCCACTTGATGTAAGGAGCTAATAAAAAAAAACTACATCAAAGGTTAAAAACTAGCCAATGATAAGTATCAGATGGATAGATTCCGACCCACAAAACAGCAACCCCTCCCCCCTGGTCAGAAATATTGCTCATGGAATGTGAGGACTAAAGGACAAAAATAAGGGAAGCGAGAGTTACAAGGCTGCCGAAAGTAAACCAAAGGTCCACTTTCTTCTTCTTCTTCTTCTTCTTCTTCTTCTTCTTCTTCTTCTTCTTCTTCTTCTTCTTCGTAGTAGTAGTAGTAGTAGTAGTAGTAGTAGTAGTAGTAGTAGTATTTTAATGTTGCTCACTGTTGATTATATTTTAATAACCTGGGCCCAAATTAGTCGGCCAATTGATACCAATGCTTATTCATTCAAGGTTGAAAATATGTCTGCCTGCACCCTTTGGGATTACCAACTTACCATACACCAGCGGCGGGCAACCTTTTCAGAGTGAGGGCCAGATGAGAATTTTGGAAGGAGATCGCGACCGGAGTGAAAAACGAAATCTCAGAATTACTATATTTTTTTTACATGAATAAATTGTACAGAAATTGCATTGAACACTCTACAAATCTGATATTTTTTCTCAAGAGACTTCTGTATGTGATGTTATAAAAGGCGCCGACGAAGAGCCATTTTGGAATCATAAAAAATAATGACGGGGGAAGTAGCAAGTTGATCCAGCATTCGTTTTGACACACCTCACATAGGTTCTTTGTTTTATGCCCTTTCCTCGTCTCTCGTTTCCTCTTTGCCTCTCTCTTTCTCTTCTATTTTGATCTCAGACCAAGGATTTGAAATTAATAATTAAAGAAAAATGAAATATCATCGCTCGCTGATATGTATACATTTTCATCCCACTGTAAATCTTAATCGAAACCTACTTTTACGTCTATGTCACAAAATGATATGAGTTTTACTGGGAGGTCCGCGGGCCGGATTGCATAGCAGGGTGGCGGCCGGACGCTAAGCCTTCGCGGGCCGAATGTGGCCCGCGGGTCGGAGGTTGCCCACCCCTGCCATATACTAATAAAAACCACCAGAGCAATGGATGCTACAATCGTCCACCCCAACCTGACATCCAGATGCTATTTTAAGCAAGATTAAATTTCCAGAGAGATATAAATCAATTTAAAGTTATTTCAAGATATAAATAAAAGATACAATAATAAAGTGAGCTTCTTGGCTAAAAAATAATGACTTTCTTCACATTCACACAAATAAAAAAATAGGCTTACAGAAAAAATATAGGTGTTAACTTCTAGTCGAATGGACCCCTTACTTTTGAAAATTTAAAAATGGTAACATAAATAAAATATTGCTCGTCGAGAAAATTTTTTGCCGTTTAATGTTCGCTTAATTTATTACGGATACGATTGTAAATAAAAACAATATTAAAAAACATATTTGTTTTATTATTCGTACAAATGTTCGCAAAATTGACCAATCAAAATGTTTTAGCATCGAAATATGAGTTCGATTGAGAGCTTCAGTATTTTAAAAAAGGCAACTCGATAAATAAAATGGCTGAAGTTGTTAAAAAATTCAGATTTCGGAAAATTTCGTTTTTCATCTTTCAAATTTCGGTCTATTTTTACATACAATATCAGATCCGTTCTGCGAATGCGCAGAAATGATACAAAAATAGAGTTATCGTTAAGTGGGTCAATCAAAAACGGCAACAATTTTGATGATTATGAACTTCCATAGTTCTGAAAAAAGGAGCGTGGCTTCGTAATGACGTTTTTTAAACGATGACTATCAATGGCTGCCGAGCAGACGAAAGTTGATCATCCCTATTTGATTATAATTAAAAAACAAATTATAGGTATGATTATAATTAAAATTTAAATTTAAATATTTCGAGCGGTCCTCTGCTCTATCAAAAAATGTATTATTTGTGAAGCGTTAATTCTTTGTCTTAACTTGCAAGTCAGTCCAAAGAAAACCATCGTCTTTTTTTTTAAATGAATGTATGCGCATCCACCGTGTCGTGAATTACCGTTAAGAGCGAATAATGGAGTAAATGGAGTAAAAACGAAGACGTAAACAAATTTAATTGTTTACGTCTTCGTTTTTACTCCATTTACAATGCAAAAAATTAATAAAGAAAACGTAGAATATGAAATAATTAAAAAAAAAGAAATCAAATATAGAAAATATGAAGAATTAAATTCGGAAAATGTAAAAAAGCAATTAAAATTTTAATTATTTAAATACAGAAATTTTTTAAAAGTCAAGTAAAGTAGCATGTAAGAAAATACATTTTAAAAGGTATGAAGGGGAAAAGAAAGAGAATTTTTTTTAAAAAGAAATATGAAACAGTAAGTAAAAGAATTTAAATAGTTAGTTTAGTCCAGGTACTATCAAAATTAGAATTTGAGCAGAAATTACAAAATATTTAGCCAAGAAAGTTTCATTCGAAAACAAACATTTTTTTTGGTCTTTAATATGTGGACGGGAATTTTGATGTTATGGCGGGTTAGGTTAGGGTTTGATGTTATCGCGTGTCTGGCTAAAATGTTGGCTATTTGGGATTTAATACTTTATCCTAAGCTCTATTGAATATTCTAAATATTGAGATTTATTTTTGCATTTTAAAACTGATTCCTATTCGAATCGATCTAAACTAATATATATATATATATATATATATATATATATATATATATATATATATATATATATATATATATATATATATATATATATTAGTAGTATGTTTTTAAAGGCTGTGGGCAATGCAAATTCCGGGTAAGATGCAAGTTGTAAGGAACAAAAACAATAAATCGAATACGAAATGTTACTTACTATTTATTTTTCCTAAAATCTTACATAACAGCAAGAGTGTTGTTAGCTGTTTGTGTGATGTCCGGATGATTAAAAAATCATTATTTAATATTTTGCGAAAAGAAACTTCCCTTTGTCAAACATAATCAATACCAGAAGAAATCCCCGACTATGCAAAGAATCTGACAAAATAAAATCACGACGATGATGATGACGGCACCCATAGCGATATACATCTGATGGCGATCTACGATCACTACAACTAGCAGCAGCAATTCTTCTACACCAACTTGGTAATGAACGTCAGCAGCAGCTCTGTTCCTATTCTAAAAGCCTCAGCAGCTGCAGCAGCTCTGTTCCTATCACCAAAGCTAATAACTTTTGCTACATTTCAAACACAGTTTTACAAATGACCATCATACACTGTGACAAGCTGACCTCGATGGCGATCTTCAGATCCTGCCATGATGATCTTCCTCCTCCTCCTCCTCCTCCTCCTCATCATCATCATCATCATCATCATCATCATCATCATCATCATCATCATCATCATCATCATCTACTATAGTAGCACTATCCATTACAACTAGCAGCAGTTCCCGATCCTGTCAACATCATCATCTTCCTGTTGTTATCTACAATAGCAATAGCGGTCCTGCCCTCTACAACTAGCAGCAATTCCTTATCCTGTTCGCATCATGATGATGATGATGATGATGATCATCATCATCATGATCATCATCATCATCATCATCATGTACTCAACAGACCACTCCTAATTTTATAACCTACTTCTTAAGAATTCCATTACTAGTGTACGGCCGAATGGTCGTTTTCTTACCTTCGTATTTGTCCAAATTGATGTCCCCCGTGAGGAGGCTCTTTCCAAAATGCGATCGGTAACTTGGTTCCTGAAGAATAATACTTGGATTTTCGTAGAACATCTGAAAATAGATATGAAAGATTAGCTGAAATCTGAATGATGTTTTGAGAGACCGCCCCCCCCCTCCTTCAAACAAAGAGGGATAATTTTGCCAAATCGGACTGAATTTTAAGAATTCATTATTTATTAAAAAAATATTTGATAGCCATTAGGTATATCTAGGGTCTGTAGCAGTTACCTCCTCCTTTCAAAACATAACTACACCGGTTGGCCGTTAGGTGGCGCTTTTTCACCGACAGGTGGCGCCGTAAAGCGACACCAGAGTTATCTGCCCTTCGGACTATAAGAGCCGGTGCAAAACGGAAATTCGCTCTCTTCTTCACCAGCCTCGACAGGAGTACGCTGACACTAGCGTTCCGTTTCACTCTTCTCTGCTCGACAGAACGACGTTAATACACTAGCGTTTCGTCTCACGCTTTTCTTCTCAATCGGAATAACAACTACCAACACACGTGGGCAAACAACGGTAAGAGTTCTCAACTCGTTTTCTTTGTGTACGGCTTCCAAAGACTTTCCTCTCGCCGGATTCATTTCTTATACCTTTTTCAAGAACTGTTTTTCCATCGACACACATGCATACATCACACACTTCATCATTCCACGTACACACACGTTCAATAAACGTTATTTGAACTACTTCATTTTTGTTTATTAATTATTACTCTGTCTTTGCATGCAACATTGCTTGATTCAACTGAACACGTTTATAATCGGGGGAACACGACACTCGATCCTAACAGGTCTCAACTGCCAACTGTGTAACATGAGTTGAAACCCAATTTAGGGTTTTCATCCAAATTCCTGTTGGGGTTAATGAAGCCATATTTTCGTCATCAGTATTGTTAAGTCAATTTCAGTTTTTACTTGGTGCTTCTGCAAAGACGGGGGCCACTGTTTCGATCGATGGCGGCGGAAACTGCCGACTCCTCTTCGGAAGAAATCGTGCGAAAACGTGAGCGACGGAAAGAAATTTGGGTAAAAACGTATTGTAGTATCCATATTTTGGGAAGCTCTTGGGAGGCTCTGCGCATGCGTCAGATTCATTCATAAAAAAGTCGTAGTGAGTGATTCAAACATGCGCATGCGCAGAGGAAACAGAATGAGAATAAACACGCTAAAACAAAAAGTGGGCATTTTTAACAATTAAGTTACTATCGTTGAAAATAAACACGCTAAAAGTGAAGAAAACGAAAGGAGTTAAGAATAAAAACAACTGAAAATGAAAACAAACACGAAAGAAACGCGTTTTTTAAATTTTTTTTTATCTAAAACAAAAAATGAAACACGTTTTTTTTCCTACAAACTGAATTGCGTACGCATGCGCATGTTTGAATCACTCACTACGACTTTTTTACGAATGAATCTGACGCATGCGCAGAGCCTCCCAAGAGCCTCCCAAAATATGGATACTACAATACGTTTTTACCGAAATTTGATTTTGGGAAAGATAACTGTTGAATTGACAATTGAGGATAAGTTAAAATTATGAACATCTATTTATTGAAACAAATTAAACATTATGTACAGCAAATAAATAAATAAAACTTTGATAAACATTTGAAATTTAACAAAAAACGAATTAAATAAAACTTTGATAAACATTATGTACATCAAATAAATAGCAAACTTTTTATTGCAATAAAAAAAAACAACGTAATAAGTAAAACTTTGATTTGAAAAAAAAAGTAAACAATTGATTGAACGATAAATGTGGGGGAAAAAGTTTTAAACAGGGTACAATTCGTCGATCAGTTCAAAAATACTTCTAACACAATACGTCTGTATTTCTGTCCAGCACTTGAAATTAAATTATGCGCTTGCAAAAAATCAACAATTTTGCAATTATCCCCGAGTAAATGCAAGAACTCTTCAAAGTTTAATCGGTTTACGTCCATTTCGTGAAAAAGTAATTAACCCAACATTAGTTATCTCCCCCAAAATCACATTTCTTTCCGTCGATCACGATTTCTCCCGAAGAGGAGTCGGCAGTTTCCGCCATCGATCGAAACAGTGGCCCCCGTCTCTGCAGAAGCACCGTTTACTTATACTTTCAATTAAGGTTTTGCATCCACTTTATTTTAAAAAAGAAAATTATTTTACTCACATATATAATTATTAATGTTGATGAGGACAATAGTCCGAAAAGAAAGAATGCAAATAAGCTTATCATCCCTAAATTAAGGCAAAAATATTCAAGAATGTTCTTGAAATGAGCGATGCTATTCTTTTTTTTTTTTTTAAATATATTCTTGCAATAAATTAATCTTTAATTTTTAAAATACTAATGAATCACATCTTAACAAGACCAGCAGCCACTCAAGGATAATGAGATTGAATGATTGTCAGTTGAGAGATGAAGAATATTATGAGAGAATTCGGAAAGATTGATTGGATGGACCAAGTCCGAATTACTTACCCCGCCTAATAAACCGGTATCGTCCGGACCTTCGGGTCTGGATTTACGCCGGTCTATTGGTTGTCGGTCCTGTGCAGTTCTAGGAGGTCCACCCTCCCAGGCTTTGCCTCCCCTCTTTGGGGAAGAGTAAGTTTATTGCTTACTGCCTAAGGCGCCCCTACCGGGGAATGCCGACAGGGCTGCCCAGGCAATTTTTAAACAGCCAGAGTGCTCAAATTCTCGAACGCTGTTTTTTCCCCACTTTCCCAACCTTGTGTCACATCTGACCTTGTGGCAGGAAGATAAATAGAAACAGGAATCTGTTGATATTGGATATGAAGACGACCATGTTGTAATCAACAGCTAAGCAGTCCTGTGATAATGTGTTCCGATGAAGCAAGAAAGGAATTGCAGTCACTATCTTGTTTTTGTTGAATAATAAGAAGATGACTTTAAAAGCTGATTTGGTCTGTCTGTTTCACGGCATATCAACCCTTTTTTATTTATTTGTTATGCTTGTGATGCCTCTTAGGGGATCTCCCTTTTTAACTCAGTTGCACAGAACATTTACAGTATCATGTTTCGGAATTTTTTAGATAAGGATTGAATCCCGAGTTCGACAAGACACACCTGAGGAAGGTCAGAGGTTACATTTATCGAAACATTGTGAAAATAACATCCAAGATGAGAACAGTTATCCAAATAAGCGATATAATACACATTTACATTATTAAGACACTATGAATATGAAATATGCAATTGAATATTTTACCCGAAATACACTTGTTACTATTATTTCTGAATTCTGTAAAAAGTGTATTTTGTATGAAAACATAAACTTCAATACAAACCCTAGGTCCGGGGTGGTGGTCGAGAAACCCTCAATTTGGCGAGAACACACATGGTACATGAATTAGACGAGTGTGAGAAAAAGATAACGTCGACATTATGCCGTCAACAAAAGTAAACCATGAAATTCCTTTTTGTGTTTTCGAGTCTTCATTTGTAAACAAGCCTGCGAGAGAAGAAAATGCTCCAGAAAATGCTTGGAGAATTTCCCGATGGAAGAAGAACAAGTAAGTGTTTCTTTAGAGTCTTATGTAACGTGACATCGTAAACGAAAATGTTGGCTTCTTGACATATAATCATAAGAAGCAATGTCATGCATAAGCAGTTGAGAACCTTACAGACTTTCACATATGGTCCCTGTAAAGTAATAGGAACCACTACGTGGAGGCGTGCAGCATGAGGGGGTATATGGTAAACAGAGGAGTATCCAAATTGGAGGGGTCATCTAATCATATTCAAAATATCTCCTTTTCTCATAATATTTCTAAGTACTCAAACTTATACTTGAATCTTTGGGACAAACAATAAGGATTTGGCCCCCAGGCATAACCAGGGTACTACCAGACCTCTGCACACCACTGCCACTACGTTACATAAGTTTATCTTAAAATGTCCTATGCCACTGCCGTTCTTAATCTGATCTAACAACTTGTTCAAAAAGTATATTAAAATAACTATTAGCAAAAATAATCAATTGGTTAATAGATCTGGATTTTAAAATCTGTCTTTGCAATAACTTTCCTTCCAGATTGAGGAAAAATATATTAAAAAAAAAATGTACACTATATTTAGAAATGACATTATTTTTTATTTCAAAATTTCAATTAAATCACCTTTAATTGTTTTTTCTAGTAAAGTCGTTAACCCTAACCCTAACCCTAACCCTAACTCTAACCCTAACCCTAACCCTAATCTTTCCAATCTCTCCCTGTAACTGTAATCGTTTTATCTCTCTAACACACCATGATACCCCAATTTTCCCCACTGCAAAATACGTTCTTTCTTTTATCGAACCCAAAGTTTGTAATGTGAGCGTTTGAATTAAATTTGCATATTCCTATGTAAATCGCATCACTCTCTCAAAGTTCTGGCATTTCAATTGTATGCGTCTTATATTAAATCGCAGGTAAATCGACCTCAGGTTCTAATCATACCAGAAATATTTTCTTCCCTATAGTTATACATAAGGCATGTTGTCACATGAATTCTTTTCATGGAAGTCAAATTACGCCTTCTCTTACACCGATACCTGGCATGCCAAAATGAAAAACGAACTCTTTTGGCATGAACACGGCCAATCATTTTCACCCTCTCTGCTGCCAGACTCCCGTTGTGATGCATGAAAAGATGTGTGGATAGATTTAAAAGCCCTGTCTAGGGGGAACAATTTAAATAAAAGCCACTCGACAATAAGTGTTAAAAATCGAGTAAAAAATGAGTTTAAAATAGTACTTACCTTTTCGAAAGTATCATATATATAGATGTACACTATTCCTTCTTCGGCAAATGTTTCTGAATATAATGGGGCCCCTATAACCAAATCCTTGTACCCGTCATGGTTTAAATCCACACCAGAAATAACTGATCCAAAATAACTGCCAAATGTATGTTTGTTCTGGAAGAAAAAACGTATAAACACACACAAAAATAACTGGAAGAAAAAACGTATAAACACACACAAAAATAACTGGAAGAAAAAACGTATAAACACACACAAAAATAACTGGAAGAAAAAACGTATATACACACACAAAAATAACTGGAAGAAAAAACGTATAAACACACACAAAAATAACTGGAAGAAAAAACGTATAAACACACACAAAAATAACTGGAAGAAAAAACGTATATACACACACAAAAATAACTGGAATAAAAAACGTATAAACACACACAAAAATAACTGGAAGAAAAAACGTATATAAACACACAAAAATAACTGGAAGAAAAAACGTATACACACACACAAAAATAACTGGGAGAAAAATCGTATACACACGCACAAAAATAACTAACAAAATAAAACAATAAATGTTATTGACTACAACATTTACAAAATCTACTAGACGACCCATGACTCACTGAGTTAACGTTGGTACGTTGTACATTAGTTTATAAATTTAGAGCCATTAACCCATTGTGAAGGTAAGACTCAGATAACCACCCCTCCCTGAATTCCCTTTGCGGACCGAAGCCACACTTGATAACCTGGTCATCACCCCATCCCAGGTCAGAGACATCATAAAAAACCCTGACACCTCTAAAGCTTGTGGGCCTGATCTTATACCTGTAATAGTAATAAAGAAATGCTCTGCTGAACTGGCCCCTGTCCTCTCCAAACTCTACAATAAATGCCTAGCTGAATCTTGCTTCCCCGATAGCTGGAAAATTGCCTCTGTGGTACCAGTCCACAAGAGTTCTGGGGATAGAACCGATCCTCAGAACTACCGCCCAATCAGTCTACTGGACTTAGTTAATGCTAAACTTCTATCTGACCGGCAGTATGGACTTAGACAAGTACGATCTACTGCAGACATCCTAACGGTCATCTCAGAACGAATGTATCATACACTCGACAAGGCAGAAGAAGCTAGGGCAGTAGCGCTTGATATATCCAAGGCCTTTGACAAGGTATGGCATAAAGGGCTTCTCCTGAAAATACACTCATACGGTATTACTGGGCAACTACTTAATATGATTAGATCCTTCCTAAACAAAAGAAAAATCCAGGTTGTCCTCGATGGCCGTTCATCTAAGCAACATGACATAAATGCTGGTGTACCCCAGGGATCTATCCTTGGACCTTTGTTGTTCCTGATCTATATAAACGATTTCCCTGAGTCTGAGATTGGTTTATTTGCTGACGACACCATGCTTTACTCTCGCCATGTTGGCAAAACCGATGCGATCATATCTGAGGCAATGGCTGAATCTTTAGAAAATGACTTCCAGGCTGTAGTGGATTGGGGTCATAAATGGTTGGTAACTTTTAATGCCGCAAAGACAAAGCTCCTTTCCTTCAATAACTACAAGAAGCCTCTCCAACCACCGATTGTCATGGCAAATAACACCCTACCTGAGAGTTCATCATTCAAACTCCTCGGCCTAACCTTCACAGGTAACATGAATTGGAACAAATACATTGAAGACATTGCCAAGGCTGCCGAAAAGAAGGTTGGCTCCCTCTACTATGCTAGTAAACTCCTCACACCTGACATTATCCTGTACCTCTACATCTGCCCATGCATGGAGTATTGTTGCCACATCTGGGCTGGTGCATCATCTACTAGTCTCTCCCTCCTTGACAAGGTCCAAAAAAGAGTCGCCAACCTAATAGGTCCCTCACTGTCAACCAAGCTCCAGTCCCTGTCCCATCGCCGCAATGTAGCATCCTTATGTTTGTTTTACAAATACTTCAATGGATTATGCTCCGATGAATTGGCTACTCTGGTGCCCCCTCGACGTAAATTCACTAGACTAACTCGACAATCAACTAAATCTCATTCATTCACTGTGGAGGTCCCCAGATGCCGGAGAGTCTTCTACTCAAATAGCTTCTTTCCTCGTGCTGCTGACCTCTGGAACTCCCTACCTGTCCCCTGTTTCCCCGACAGTACTGACATGCAGAAATTTAAAACTAATGTAAACAGACATCTCGCTGCGCAGATCCCAATTTAGGTTAGAACCCCCCCCCCCAAACCTTCTCCCCTTTTCTTTTTTCTCAATAGCCCCTTACGTCTACAGTGGCGGTCTGCCTTGTTTGGGTGAACTATGTTAAAAAAACATTTTTTTTTAAAGTAAAAAATATATGCCAATGAGTCATCACTTACTGAGACCAAAAGCCACTCGAAAATGAGGGGTAAGAAACGAGTAAATAATGAAACGGTAACTTAAAGCATTTTTTTAAATGAAATCTTTCAAAATCTAGCGTTTTTTTTTTCGTTTAACATTCATTTTTGCATTTTGTTGATAAAATCACATATATATATATATATATATATATATATATGAGTCTTACAGACAGGAAATTAGATCTGGTGATTTCAGAAGAAGATAGGGAGATGTCTGCAAAACAGGAGATTTTGATGTTATGGATAAGAATTATTGGGTTAGTAGATGTAGAAAAGTCAGTTGGCAGGTGAAGAAAAGATGGGAAGAGGTGATAAGGATAGACTTGAGAGAAAGAAGAATAAAGACCTGGGGGAGGAGAAGGAGGAGGATGATGATGATGATGATGATGATGATGAAGAAGAAGAAGAAGAAGAAGAAGAAGAAAAAAGTTCCATGACCCTCTTCCACACCAATTTCGGGTGAGTGAAATATATACAAAATATAATAATTAGATTGTTTTTTTTTTTTCTAAATTTCACAATTGTTAGAAGATCTTGCTTAATTCTTTTTTAACTAATGAGTCACGACTTATCAAGGCTAAAATTCACATGCGAATAAGGGTTAATAAGATGAATGGATTATCAGTTGAGTGATGAAAAATATTATGAGAGGATTGAAATGATAAATGGAATTAACAAAATTTGATTACTTATAAGGATTGTTTATGGCAAGTATTTGTTAACATTGCATTTGAAGACGACCATGTAGTCTGCAGAGAAGCAGTCCAATGGTAATGTGTTCCACAGTGTCGTTGATGTAGTATAATAATGAAAAGAGATCTAACCAGAATCACACAGCATTGTGCTTGCCAGTAATACCAACGAGATATAATAATTGAATTGAAAAGAGTTACTTACTTCAGGCCCATAAACCAAGTCACCATTAAAAGATACCTTAAAAAAAAAGGAAACAAAACTTATTAAATTAAACAATAAACATACAAAATATCAAACTTATATAAGCATGATGGACTAACGAAATTTTTATGTCAAACTTAAGCGTGACAGACCAACGAAATTGATGTCAAACTTATGCGTGACAGACAAATAAAATTGCTATGTAAAACTTAAGCGTGACAGACTAATAAAATTGCTATGTGAAACTTAAGCATGATAGACCGACGAAATTTCTATGTCAATTGAAGCGTTACAGACCAACGAAAATTCTATGTCAAACTTAAGCATGACAGACCAACGAAAGTTCTATGTCAACTGAAGCGTTACAGACCAACGAAAATGCTATGTCAAACTTAAGCATGACAGACCAACGAAATTTCTATGTCAACTGAAGCGTTACAGACCAACGAAAATGCTATGTCAAACTTAAGCATGACAGACCAACGAAATTTCTATGTCAACTGAAGCGTTACAGACCAACGAAAATGCTATGTCAAACTTAAGCGTTACAGACCAACGAAAATGCTATGTCAAACTTAAGTGTGACAGACCAACGAAATTTCTATGTCAACTGAAGCGTTACAGACCAAAGAAAATGCTATGTCAAACTTAAGTGTTACAGATTAACGAAAATGCTATGTCAAACTTAAGCATGACAGACCAACGAAATTTCTATGTCGACTGAAGCGTTACAGACCAACGAAAATGCTATGTCAACCTTAAGCGTTACAGACCAACGAAAATGCTATGTCAAACTTAAGTGTGACAGACCAACGAAATTTCTATGTCAACTGAAGCGTTACAGACCAACGAAAATGCTATGTCAAACTTAAGTGTTACAGACTAACGAAAATGCTATGTCAAACTTAAGCATGACAGACCAACGAAATTTCTATGTCAACTGAAGCGTTACAGACCAACGAAAATGCTATGTCAAACTTAAGCATGACAGACCAACGAAATTTCTATGTCAACTGAAGCGTTACAGACCAACGAAAATGCTATGTCAAACTTAAGTGTTACAGACTAACGAAAATGCTATGTCAAACTTAAGTGTGACAGACCAACGAAATTTCTATGTCAACTGAAGCGTTACAGACCAAAGAAAATGCTATGTCAAACTTAAGTGTTACAGATTAACGAAAATGCTATGTCAAACTTAAGCATGACAGACCAACGAAAATGCTATGTCAAACTTAAGCGTTACAGACCAACGAAAATGCTATGTCAAACTTAAGCATGACAGACCAACGAAATTTCTATGTCAACTGAAGCGTTACAGACCAACGAAAATGCTATGTCAAACTTAAGCGTTACAGACCAACGAAAATGCTATGTCAAACTTAAGTGTGACAGACCAACGAAATTTCTATGTCAACTGAAGCGTTACAGACTAACGAAAATGCTATGTCAAACTTAAGTGTTACAGACTAACGAAAATGCTATGTCAAACTTAAGTGTGACAGACCAACGAAATTTCTATGTCAACTGAAGCGTTACAGACCAACGAAAATGCTATGTCAAACTTAAGTGTTACAGACTAACGAAAATGCTATGTCAAACTTAAGTGTGACAGACCAACGAAATTTCTATGTCAACTGAAGCGTTACAGACCAACGAAAATGTTATGTCAAACTTAAGTGTTACAGACTAGCGAAAATGCTATGTCAAACTTAAGAATGACAGACCAACGAAATTTCTATGTCGACTGAAGCGTTACAGACCAACGAAAATGCTATGTCAAACTTAAGCATGACAGACCAACGAAAATGCTATGTCAAACTTAAGTGTGACAGACCAACGAAATTTCTATGTCAACCGAAGCGTTACAGACCAACGAAAATGCTATGTCAAACTTAAGCATTACAGACCAACGAAAATTCTATGTCAACTTAAGCGTTACAGACCAACGAAAATGCTATGTCAAACTTAAGTGTGACAGACCAACGAAAATTCTATGTAAAACATATAAGCCTGACAGAAATGTATTTCAAAAGTAAGCCTGTCCCATCAGTACACATACTAATGGAAACTGAAACCTGATACCCATACAAAAACTTATGGGTGACTGATATAAACGTGACAGACCAACAAAACTTCTCCCATACACTATCACACTCTCACACATACATCGTAACACTCTCACTTATAATATGTATCACACATTCTCATATACATTATTACACTCTTACCTACACATTATCACTTTTTCAAACACATTACACTCTCACACAGTTTATTATATTGGTTAACGACACGGACCGAGGACCTGGGTGTGCCGGGTTCGAATACAGTTCATTCCACAGAAACACTTTCATCAAAACCCACACATGACCTTGTGTCTAACCTCCTGGAGAGATGGTATATAAAACACTCAACTTATCACTCTTTTAAACACATTCTCACACTCTCGCATACTTTATTACACTCTCTCACATTATCACTCTTTTAAACACATTCTCACACTCTCACATACTTTATTACACTCTCTCACATTATCACTCTTACAAACACATTCTCACACTCTCGTATACTTTATTACACTCTCTCACATTATCACTCTTACAAACACATTCTCACACTCTCGTATACTTTATTACACTCTCTCACATTATCACTCTTTCAAACACATTCTCACACTCTCGTATACTTTATTACACTCTCTCACATTATCACTCTTTCAAACACATTCTCACACTCTTGTATACTTTATTACACTCTCTCACATTATCACTCTTACAAACACATTCTCACACTCTCGCATACTTTATTACACTCTCTCACATTATCACTCTTACAAACACATTCTCACACTCTCACATACTTTATTACACTCTCTCACATTATCACTCTTTCAAACACATTCTCACACTCTCGTATACTTTATTACACTCTCTCACATCATCACTCTTTCAAACACTTTCTCACACTCTTGTATACTTTATTACACTCTCTCACATTATCACTCTTACAAACACATTCTCACACTCTCGTATACTTTATTACACTCTCTCACATTATCACTCTTTCAAACACATTCTCACACTATCGTATACTTTATTACACTCTCTCACATTATCACTCTTACAAACACATTCTCACACTCTCGTATACTTTATTACACTCTCTCACATTATCACTCTTTCAAACACATTCTCACACTCTCGCATACTTTATTACACTCTCTCACATTATCACTCTTTCAAACACATTCTCACACTCTTGTATACTTTATTACACTCTCTCACATTATCACTCTTACAAACACATTCTCACACTCTCGCATACTTTATTACACTCTCTCACATTATCACTCTTACAAACACATTCTCACACTCTCACATACTTTATTACACTCTCTCACATTATCACTCTTTCAAACACATTCTCACACTCTTGTATACTTTATTACACTCTCTCACATTATCACTCTTACAAACACATTCTCACACTCTCGCATACTTTATTACACTATCTCACATTATCACTCTTTCAAACACATTCTCACACTCTCGCATACTTTATTACACTATCTCACATTATCACTCTTTCAAACACATTCTCACACTCTTGCATACTTGATTACACTCTCTCACATTATCACTCTTACAAACACATTCTAACACTCTCGCATACTTTATTACACTCTCTCACATCATCACTTTTTTAAACACATTCTCACACTCTCGCATACTTTATTACACTCTCTCACATTATCACTCTTACAAACACATTCTCACACTCTCGTATACTTTATTACACTCTCTCACATTATCACTCTTTCAAACACATTCTCACACTCTCACATACTTTATTACACTCTCTCACATTATCACTCTTTCAAACACATTCTCACACTCTTGTATACTTTATTACACTCTCTCACATTATCACTCTTACAAACACATTCTCACACTCTCGCATACTTTATTACACTCTCTCACATTATAACTCTTTCAAACACATTCTCACACTCTTGCATACTTTATTACACTCTCTCACATTATCACTCTTACAAACACATTCTAACACTCTCGCATACTTTATTACACTCTCTCACATCATCACTCTTTCAAACACATTCTCACACTCTTGCATACTTTATTACACTCTCTCACATTATCACTCTTTCAAACACATTCTCACACTCTCACATACTTTATTACACTCTCTCACATTATCACTCTTTCAAACACATTCTCACACTCTTGTATACTTTATTACACTCTCTCACATTATCACTCTTACAAACACATTCTCACACTCTCGCATACTTTATTACACTCTCTCACATTATCACTCTTTCAAACACATTCTCACACTCTTGCATACTTTATTACACTCTCTCACATTATCACTTTCAAACACATTCTCACACTCTCGCATACTTTATTACACTCTCTCACATTATAACTTCTTCAAACACATTCTCAGACTCTCACATATTTTATTACACTCTCTCACATTATCACTCTTTCAAACACATTCTCACACTCTCGCATACTTTATTACACTCTCTCACATTATCACTCTTTCAAACACATTCTCACACTCTCGCATACTTTATTACACTCTCTCACATTATCACTCTTTCAAACACATTCTCACACTCTCACATACTTTATTACACTCTCTCACATTATCTCTCTTTCAAACACATTCTCACACTCTCGCATACTTTATTACACTCTCTCACATTATCACTCTTTCAAACACATTTTCACACTCTTGCATACTTTATT
>OY744528.1:120571629-120601629 GCA_963556195.1 Sepiola atlantica | reverse complement strand
TTATTATTATTAATAGCATCAGTATTTGAATTTTCCGCTCATAACACAGTCTGAATTCTAAGGACTTTTTATACTAAATTTAGTGCAATTCATCCCAATACTTTTTGAGGTTTTAAATGTTTATTATCTATGGCACATTTAGTGTAACTCTGTCGAGTAGTTTTGGAGCCTATATTTATTTATTGTTTTTAGTTTAAAGGACCAACAGGCATACAAACAATACTAAATTATAATAATATAGACTCATCAGAAACTAAAGATAAAATTACGTGATTAAATATGAAGCTGTTTTTTCCTAATCATTTCAAAGAAAGGCATTTCAAAATAAATCAATCACTTTCGCCCGTATTGTATGTTGAGTTGAACAACGAGATGTCTGTTCACATTACATTTACATTGCTGCATGTTTGTACAAAAGCAGGAAACAGGGAGGGGATTCCAAAGTCTAGCAGTTAGAGGGGAAAAACTATCAGAGTAGAAAGATCTCCGGCATCTGGGGGCCTCTACAGTGAAGGGGTGGGATTTTGCTGTTTGTCGGGTTAGCCAGGGTTATTTACGCCGAGAGGGCACCAGTGATACAAGTTCGTTGGAGCACATTCCATCAAAGTACTTGCAAAACAAGCACAGGGATGCAACATTGCGGCGATGGGACAGGGGTTGGAGCTTGGTTACCAGTGTGGAATCTATTAGATTGGAGACTCTTTTTTGGACCCTGTCTTAGAGGGAGAGACTAGTGGTTGATGCTCCAGCCCAGATGTGTTAACAATACCGCATGCATGGGTGAATGGTGGCTTTGTAGAGATATAGGATACTGGCAGGTGTTTTTCTAGCACAGTAGAGGGATCCCACCTTCTTTGCAGCAGCCTTGGCAATGTCTTCTATATATTTGTTTCAATTCATGTTACCTGTGAATGTTAGGCTGAGGAGTTTGAATGTTGGACTCTCAGGTAGAGTGTTTTTGTCCATGGCAATCGGTGGCTGAAAAGGTTCTTTAGAATTGTTGAAGGAAAGGAGCTTTGTCTTAGCAGCATTAAATGTTACCATGTCCCTATTCCACTATAAACTGGAGGTCATTTTCTAATGTTTCAGACATTGCCTTGGATATGTGTACATTCGTTTTTCCTGCAAGTCTAGTGTCATCAGCAAATATACCGATATCGGACACAATTTCATCAAGGAGGTCGTTTATGAATATCAGAAACAATAAAGGTCCAAAAACTGACTCTAGGGCATACCCGCATTAATGTCATGCTATTTGGATGTACGGCCATCGAGGACAACCTGGCTACCATATCCAGTTTTAAAGTCGTCTTGGACAAACACTCAGACTGTAGCTGTACATACCTTCTATCTTGTTGCATGGCTTGTTGCACTTTGCTATTTTTTTGCTAATAAATTGGATTTGATTTGATTGAAATACAAATACAACATAAGAATTAAAAAAAATATATTTAAATACACTAAATCCAGAAATTCATGCCAAGATCAATACTTACGGCGCCATATTGTTTATATTTTGGTTTACCAATAACTGGAGTTTCATCCAAGAAAGTTACCCAGTATCCTAAAAAATCAATTAGTAAATAATCAACAATTAAATCAATTTGATAGCCATATCGATCTGCTGAGAAGTAACTTACCCGAACCGTTGTAGAGGGAAATATATTTATCACAAAAGGATGACAAAGTCGATCCATACAAAAATAAATTAAGTTTTATTTATGACAGACAACACATTTAGAATAATGACCAAATATCGAGTCACTGATAAGAAACAGGCAAATCATGGCCTTGTGCCAACTCTGTAAAACAAAATAAGTTTTTAGTGTCAGGAGGAATTCGTTAGCGCTCGTCTATAGTAAGTCGCTTGAATTTTTGTGTGAGATTAGCAGTAACTGGACAATCCGAATTTGTTGCCGTGGGCAGCGAGGTGATTTTGGAGCAGACTGTGTTAAATGTTTGCTTCGCTTCAGTATTAAATTTTCTGGCTCCCAACATATGACGTCAAATATTCCAACGTCTTTTTTTTTTTTAAATAAGTGGAGGCATATATTTTCTGCACTTCTGATTGGCTGAAATAACTATTCTATATTAATCCTCTTATTCAATCAAGAGTTTATATTTTTGCAAAAGTTATTCGCTTGCTGCTGCTGATTGAAACCAGGTTCTACACCGTCTATCATGCATCAGTTGAACATCGCGATTTTAGATGCGTTATTCTCACATCTCTATCGCGGAGGTTTGGAATAACATCTAATCAATCACGAAACACGCTTATTATCATCTCTTTTTTTCTCAAGCATTTGAGAAACATTCACAAATCTTGATACATAAACAAATAGTAACGTTTTTATTTTTTGGTGCAAAAAAGTATAGCAATACATGTATTATGTATTGAAGATTACTTGAAATGCAGATATTACTTTTGAACAAGGAAATCTTTGTTTCGGAATTTTTTTGATGAGGATTCATAAATTGTATTATTTGGATCATTCAGACTACTGTTCTCATCTTGGATGTTATCCTCACAACGTTTCAGTTGATGTAACTCGTGATGCAATGAATAAAGTGCTCGGTTATAATCAGTTCTAAAATGATAGTTATTCTTCAGGTTGATGTAATTACTGTTAATATTGACAACACTATATATAGGAAAATTGGAGAATAAAATTACAAATGAATAACAGCAAACATTAATTTATTATAAAACTGAATAAAATATAGTTATACAAATTAGGCATACAGATAGCTGTGTTTGTATCTTTGTGTTCTATTATATATACAGTATTTCGTATAGTATATTATTTAAGGTGCGTAGAAAGTGGACCTTGGGTTTACTTTCGGCAGCCTCGGAACTCTCGCTTTCCTTATTTTGTCCTTTAGTTCTCACATTCCATAAGCGATGTTTCTGACAAAAGGGAAAGAATTGCTGTTTTCTGGGTCGGAATCTATCCATATAACGCTTAGCGTTGGCTGGGTTTTGACCGTGAAGTGGTATTTTTTTTTAGCTCCTTACATCAAGTGGCTTCATGCCTTGTCTGGAGCGATTTCCATTAAAAGAAAACTGCCTGGGTAAGCATCTTTGTTCTTGGCATATCGCCAGAAAGAAGAATCCAGTATAATGCGATCTGGAAAATGAAGTCCATGTATTTTTAGTGATTTCTAACGGTTATACTTCCAGCAAATATGCCTTTAAGCATTTCTAGCATTTGGTTAGCTGTATAAAGGGCAGACCATCAAAATTTAAAATAATAAATATTTCATTCATAATTTTCTTGTAAACATGAGACAAAAACTTTCACATTTATTCATATAAATATATTAATATTAACATTCGTTATTTTTTATACAAATTTATTTATCCTGTTCTCATCTTGGATGTTATCCTCACAACGTTTCGGTTGATGTAACTCGTGGTGCAATGAATAAAGTGCTCGGTTATAATCAGTTCTAAAATGATAGTTATTCTTCAGGTTGAAGGTTCAAGCATCAATACGGGCGATATTAAAAATATAATTAAGAATTACTTAAGACTTCTACCCGGTCGTGGCTGATGGAACAAGAGCAATCTACCCCTGTGGATTAAATAATGGTTTCGGTTTGGTTCGAAATTCAGTTCGAAACACCATACAAATTCCTGAGTTCAACATAAACATTTCTGAGTTCGTCAAGATGTACCTAAAGAAGATTGGAGGTTACAGCGGTTGAAACGTTACGAGAATAACATCCAAGATTAGAACAGCAGTTTGAAAAAGTCAAATAATACAACTATGAAATGCGTTAAGTAGGAAATATTGTAACTTGTGAACTAGAAACTAGGGAACATTCCGACTTGTGCATGCTGTTAAAAAAGCAAGATAGTAAAAAAGAATTATAACCTAGATTGGTAACGAGATGTAGATCAGGTGGAGGGGTGTTTAGAATGCGACTATGATTGTTGTGATAATTTCAAGGTTGAGACAAAAACTGAAAGTATAAAAATGTTATTGTTTTTATTTTGAGGTATGCCGATTTGATGAATGTGTTAAAAACAATTGTCAGAATTTTGTCACCGATTGAGAGAAAATCGGACAAAAAAGACAGAGTGAGACTTGAAGTCGAAGTCGAAGTGAGCGGACATTACATCTTTTGCTCCCTCCAGCGGTGGTTCGGGAGTTGACATTGTATGCGAAGTTGAGGGTGCTAAAAGAATGTCGGCATTCTACTATAATAAAGTGTAAGCTATGGAAAAACCTTTTTTTTGTTTTCGATTCTTCAATTTTGCTGCAACACATTTCGCATTTTGGGGACAAGAGTAAAGAACAGGGCATAACCTTACAAGAGCACAAGTGAGATTCTACATACGTATACATTGAATGTACACGCATTGATATTCGTTTAAAGAAGGAGTATCAGCAGAAACTGCGTATGACATTAATGATAAATTAATGTATGTGTTTTTAATGCATGTATATATGTGTTAGCTATAAGACGTTTAAAGAGGCAGTATCAGCAGAAACTGCGTATGACATTGATGATAAATTAATGTATGTGTTTATTTTTATGCATGTATATATGTGTTATCTATAAGACGTTTAAAGAGGCAGTATCAGCAGAAACTGCGTATGACATTAATGATAAATTAATGTATGTGTTTATTTTTATGCATGTATATATGTGTTATCTATAAGACGTTTAAAGAGGCAGTATCAGCAGAAACTGCGTATGACATTAATGATAAATTAATGTATGTGTTTATTTTTATGCATGTATATATGTGTTATCTATAAGACGTTTAAAGAGGCAGTATCAGCAGAAACTGCGTATGACATTAATGATAAATTAATGTATGTGTTTATTTTTATGCATGTATATATGTGTTAGCTATAAGACGTTTAAAGAGGCAGTATCAGCAGAAACTGCGTAAGACATTGATGATAAATTAATGTATGTGTTTATTTTATGCGTAAAGGCTGTCAACTTCCAACCACACTTCTTACCTAGCATTGCATAAAGCTTCCTTCTTTGTAAGACATTCACAGCTAGAACTCGTCTTTTTACCACAGCTGAAAAGAACGTTCCCTTCTTTCCTCCTTGTGCTTAGTGTCAGGCAGAATTTCCACCAAGCTTTCCAAGAACTTCCCGTCTGTAGTACACATTACCACGGGGCTGCTTCCCTGCAGACTACAATATGGTCGTCTTTAAATCCAATGTCAACAAATACTTGTCATGAACCGTCTTGGTACTTCTATCTCTCCTGACCTAATTTCCGTGAGCTTCGCGTCGGAAGCATTCGGGCATGCTACGTAAACGCCTGAGAGATGACGAGTTGATTGGTAGCAGCCGACAATTTCGATACGTTGTTGCGTCCTAAGGCTTTTAGTTATATTTTCAAGAAAAATTTTTAAAAAAATCAACAAATAAAAAAAACTAGCAAAACATAGCGAAATTACTGTTATCAAATAAATACTTTTTATTTTATTTTACGTAAACAAACAATGCGAAAACCAACTGGTTAAAAAGAAAGTTTGTGTATGTTTTTTTTTGTTTTTAATTTTTTAACCGGGTTTCTGTTAACGCCGTTGTTTTTTACCGACTTGTTTTTTTTTGTGGGGGGGGGGGGGATTTTTTTTTTTTGCTGATCGCTGGTTGACTAATCGCTCAGTATCTCTCCACCATTTGGCTCGTCATCTCTCGGGCGTTTACCCCCCCCCCCCCTTGAAAATTAATGAACATAATATTTTTAGAAAGGTTTTGGTAACTTATCTTTTTTTTTCATTAAATCACTTTAATTAATTACTGTTAATATTGACACCACTATATATAGGGAAATTGGAGAATAAAATTACAAATGAATAACAGCAAACATTAATTTATTATAAAACTGAATAAAATATAGTTATACAAATTAGGCATACAGATAGCTGTGTTTGTATCTTTGTGTTCTATTATATATACAGTATTTCGTATAGTATATTATTTAAGGTGCGTAGAAAGTGGACCTTGGGTTTACTTTCGGCAGCCTCGGAACTCTCGCTTTCCTTATTTTGTCCTTTAGTTCTCACATTCCATAAGCGATGTTTCTGACAAAAGGGAAATAATTGCTGTTTTCTGGGTCGGAATCTATCCATATAACACTTAGCGTTGGCTGGGGTTTGACCGTGAAGTGGTATTTTTTTTAGCTTACATCAAGTGGCTTCATGCCTTGTCTGGAGCTATTTCCATTAAAAGAAAACTGCCTGGGTAAGCATCTTTGTTCTTGGCATATCGCCAGAAAGAAGAATCCAGTATAATGCGATCTGGAAAATGAAGTCCATGTATTTTCAGTGATTTCTAAGGGTTATACTTCCAGCGAATATGCCTTTAAGCATTTCTAGCATTTGGTTAGCTGTATAAAGGGCAGCCCATCAAAATTTAAAATAATAAATATTTCATTCATAATTTTCTTGTAAACATGAGACAAAAACTTTCACATTTATTCATATAAATATATTAATATTAACATTCGTTATTTTTTATACAAATTTATTTATCTTTTAAATAAGATTGTAAAGAAGTGAAAAGAAAGAAGAAATTAATTCGCCTGAGCAAAGGTGTGTGTGGGAGCTCTTTTAAAAACAATAAAAAAGGAAATTTAGCGTCGCTAGAGAGAGAGAGAGAGAGAGAGAGAGAGAGAGAGAGAGAGAGAGAGAGAGGGGGGATGAGAGGGGAAAGGGGAGAGGGGAAAGGGGAGACAGGAATTTAAATCTACCTTTCAAT
Organism: Sepiola atlantica; assembly: GCA_963556195.1. Taxonomy (NCBI): domain Eukaryota; kingdom Metazoa; phylum Mollusca; class Cephalopoda; order Sepiida; family Sepiolidae; genus Sepiola; species Sepiola atlantica. Next base: position 120,594,891 of record OY744528.1, on the reverse strand, counting down.
GAGCTTTTCGCACCCAGTCGCGGTTCCCACAGGATTTTGCAGAAATTATCGAAAACCTTCTGAATACATAATTAATGCCACTATTTGGTTCCTCGTGAAAGTTTACTTGAGAAAATTGAGGCTTGCTCTTGATATAATTTTTTTTTCGACTGCATCCCCAGACAGACAGATACAAGGACAGAGACATAGATAGACAGATAGATAGATAGATAGATAGATAGATAGATAGATAGATAGATAGATAGAGAGAGAGAGAGAGAGAGAGAGAGCAGCTATATCTCACCTTCATAGATGTCAGGTCCTTTGTTAAAATAGAGCTTAGAGTCCAGGTAATATCCTCCACCGTTGGTTTCTGAAGAAATACAGAATGAAAGTAAAATTTATTTTAACACAAATCTTTAAACATAGCTAATAAAAGCAGGTTCAGTTAATATTTTTAATGTCAGGCCGAATTGATGTTTTGTCGTCAAACCCTGAGTTAAAATTTAATTTCCATGGAACTTGCTATGTTTAATTTTCAAAAACTACTTATAGAAGAAACATGGATTTTTCATAACTACTACACTACCATTTTTCAGCTCCCCTCTAAAATAGCTATCAAGATTTGTGGAGGGTAAACACGTTTTTATCTTTTAAAATACATGCAATTTTGCCTTTATATTTTTAATTTTTAATCTCAGTCTGAATAGGAGTGGAATCTATCTTCAACTTTCTAGAAAGGACACGAAAAACTTATTGTAAGTATATACTTAAAGTATAGGGCTGTTCATATATATATATATATGTTTTTAAATTCCCGAAACAGTTTTTCATGGTAAACAACTGATGATCCCTTAAAATAGTATTAGAAACTAACTAATATAATAACTGTAAAAAATAAATTGACTTACATGAGTGATTTTCCACTGGAAGACTTGAGACTATAAGTTTTTTTGTTTTTTTTAATATATTTTTTTTTATATAGTTTTAATGGTTGAGAAACTTCCGAGACTATATATATATATATATATATATATATATATATATATATATATATATATATATATATATATATATATATATGTGAACAGCCCCATACTTTATATATATTTTTTCAGAAGACGAAAGATGAGAAAAAAAAAATTATATAAATATAATATTTATTAAGACATCAAAAGTTCAAAAGCAAAAAGTTTCATTATCTTTAACCCATGGATTTTCAAAGACTAAATCTTTTCACCAGAGGATAAAACTTGGTAAGGTAACTGTAAATACTACTGGTAACATTTACCTTTGAAAATTAATACACATAGATATACAAAAACTTTTGGCTGAGAGGAACGTAAAGTTAGGACACTGGTATATATATATATATATATATATATATATATATATATATATATATATATATATATATATATTCTCTTGTCACTTCTCGTGCCTTTTAACGACCTACCTATCTACATTTCACTTTCTCCGCTGGACTTTTTGACACCGGACTTTTTTGCAATCGGACATTTGCTTGCATTCGGACAAAGTTTTGCCTTGTGTTTTTTCCCTACAATTTTTATTTTACTTTTTCAAATTTTAAATTTTGGCCTTTGCCAACTTATCTATCCCAGCAACTCCCTCTGATGTTAAGACTTTGATCTTTGAAAAGCCTGGCTTAAGGAAAAATTTAACTTGAATAAATTGCCTTTTTGCGGAATATACCTTGCTCTGAGCAACTGAATAGAAATACGATTTGACTTTTGCTTTTCTAATTCTTTTTCATCCTTCTACATATATATATATATATATATATATATATATATATATATATATATATATATAGCATAATATAAAATGAAGTAATAAAATAAGGTGCGAATCAAATTTTATTAGAATTCAATGTTCAGGCAAAGTACTTTAAAGTCCTTAACTCATGAGTTTTCAAAGAAAATTCTTCTCCTCAGAGGACCATTACCGCAATGACATTACTGCAGATAATAAAATTAAACTTTGAAAATATATAAAAATATATTCTTAAGAATAAACTGTTACGAATAAACTGTTCAGAATAAGCTGTTCAGAATAAACTGTTAAGAATAAACTGTTCAGAATAAACTGTCAGAATTTTAAGAAATTCTAACGAGAAATATGGAAGTTACTTGCAAAAAAATGCCTATTCTTTTTTACTGAATTGGTCGAGTAAATCTGGTAGTGTGGCGGTTGAAAGTCTGAGAGAGACCAAACAAGTCATATTGCCACTGAGACGTAAGGGTCCAGATTTATAGGGGGCATCCTAAGTGGGGGGTTGTGCAGCCAGATGTTTGTTCACATTACATTTCTGCATGTTGGTACAGTGGGGGGAAACAGGGAGCCGAAAGGGAATTCCAAAGGCAAGCGGTCCAAGAAAAGAAGCTATAAGAGTAGAAACTTTTCCGGCATCTGAAGACCTCTACAGTGAAGGGGTGGGATTTTGCTGCTAGTCGGGTTTGTCTGGGGGTATTTACATTGAGGGGGTGCAAGTGCAGTAAGTTCGTCGACGGTGTCTTGTCTACAGCACGATTGTCAGTGAAGACCAAAACGTAACACCTCCCTACGCTTTCATACCCTTTGTGTCTATTTGTATTTATACAGCCAATCTAACCAGCTCACCATTCGCCAGTGGTTTCATTGAATATTACCGCTGTTTGTTAATGGTTTACCGCTTCGTCACTTTGTCGCGTTGTTTGTTAATGGTTTACCGCTTCGTCACTTTGTTGCGTTGTTTGTTAATGGTTTACCGCTTCGTCACTTTGTCGCGTTGTTTGTTAATGGTTTACCGCTTCGTCACTTTGTCGCGTTGTTTGTTAATGGTTTATCGCTTCGTCACTTTGTTGCGTCGTTTGTTAATGGTTTACCGCTTCGTCACTTTGTTGCGTTGTTTGTTAATGGTTTACCGCTTCGTCACTTTGTCGCGTTGTTTGTTAATGGTTTACCGCTTCGTCACTTTGTTGCGTTGTTTGTTAATGGTTTACCGCTTCGTCACTTTGTTGCGTTGTTTGTTAATGGTTTACCGCTTCGTCACTTTGTTGCGTTGTTTGTTAATGGTTTACCGCTTCGTCACTTTGTCGCGTTGTTTGTTAATGGTTTACCGCTTCGTCACTTTGTTGCGTTGTTTGTTAATGGTTTACCGCTTCGTCACTTTGTTGCGTTGTTTGTTAATGGTTTACCGCTTCGTCACTTTGTTGCGTTGTTTGTTAATGGTTTACCGCTTCGTCACTTTGTCGCGTTGTTTGTTAATGGTTTACCGCTTCGTCACTTTGTTGCGTTGTTTGTTAATAGTTTACCGCTTCGTCACTTTGTCGCATTGTTTGTTAATGGTTTACCGCTTTGTCACTTTGTTGCGTTGTTTGTTAATGGTTTACCGCTTCGTCACTTTGTTGCGTTGTTTGTTAATGGTTTACCGCTTCGTCACTTTGTCGCGTTGTTTGTTAATGGTTTACCGCTTCGTCACTTTGTTGCGTTGTTTGTTAATGGTTTACCGCTTCGTCACTTTGTTGCGTTGTTTGTTAATGGTTTACCGCTTCGTCACTTTGTCGCGTTGTTTGTTAATGGTTTACCGCTTCGTCACTTTGTCGCGTTGTTTGTTAATGGTTTACCGCTTTGTCACTTTGTTGCGTTGTTTGTTAATGGTTTACCGCTTCGTCACTTTGTCGCGTTGTTTGTTAATGGTTTACCGCTTCGTCACTTTGTTGCGTTGTTTGTTAATGGTTTACCGCTTCGTCACTTTGTTGCATTGTTTGTTAATGGTTTACCGCTTCGTCACTTTGTTGCGTTGTTTGTTAATGGTTTACCGCTTCGTCACTTTGTCGCGTTGTTTGTTAATGGTTTACCGCTTCGTCACTTTGTCGCGTTGTTTGTTAATGGTTTACCGCTTCGTCACTTTGTCGCGTTGTTTGTTAATGGTTTACCGCTTCGTCACTTTGTTGCGTTGTTCGTTAATGGTTTACCGCTTCGTCACTTTGTCGCGTTGTTTGTTAATGGTTTACCGCTTCGTCACTTTGTTGCGTTGTTTGTTAATGGTTTACCGCTTCGTCACTTTGTTGCGTTGTTTGTTAATGGTTTATCGCTTCGTCACTTTGTTGCGTTGTTTGTTAATGGTTTACCGCTTCGTCACTTTGTCGCGTTGTTTGTTAATGGTTTACCGCTTCGTCACTTTGTCGCGTTGTTTGTTAATGGTTTACCGCTTCGTCACTTTGTTGCGTTGTTTGTTAATGGTTTACCGCTTCGTCACTTTGTTGCGTTGTTTGTTAATGGTTTACCGCTTCGTCACTTTGTTGCGTTGTTTGTTAATGGTTTACCGGTTCTGTCACATTGTTGCGTTGTTTGTTAATGGTTTACCGCTTCGTCACTTTGTCGCGTTGTTTGTTAATGGTTTACCGCTTCGTCACTTTGTTGCGTTGTTTGTTAATGGTTTACTGCTTCGTCACTTTGTTGCGTTGTTTGTTAATGGTTTACCGCTTCGTCACTTTGTTGCGTTGTTTGTTAATGGTTTACCGCTTCGTCACTTTGTTGCGTTGTTTGTTAATGGTTTACCGCTTCGTCACTTTGTTGCGTTGTTTGTTAATGGTTTACCGCTTCGTCACTTTGTTGCGTTGTTTGTTAATGGTTTATTGCTTCGTCACTTTGTTGCGTTGTTTGTTAATGGTTTACCGCTTCGTCACTTTGTTGCGTTGTTTGTTAATGGTTTATCGCTTCGTCACTTTGTTGCGTTGTTTGTTAATGGTTTACCGCTTCGTCACTTTGTCGCGTTGTTTGTTAATGGTTTACCGCATCGTCACTTTGTCGCGTTGTTTGTTAATGGTTTACCGCTTCGTCACTTTGTTGCGTTGTTTGTTAATGGTTTACCTGTTCTGTCACTTTGTTGCGTTGTTTGTTAATGGTTTACCGCTTCGTCACTTTGTCGCGTTGTTTGTTAATGGTTTACCGCTTCGTCACTTTGTCGCGTTGTTTGTAAATGGTTTACCGCTTCGTCACTTTGTCGCGTTGTTTGTTAATGGTTTACCGCTTCGTCACTTTGTTACGTTGTTTGTTAATGGTTTACCGCTTCGTCACTTTGTTGCGTTGTTTGTTAATGGTTTACCGCTTCGTCACTTTGTTGCGTTGTTTGTTAATGGTTTACCGCTTCGTCACTTTGTTGCGTTGTTTGTTAATGGTTTACCGCTTCGTCACTTTGTTGCGTTGTTTGTTAATGGTTTACCGCTTCGTCACTTTGTTGCGTTGTTTGTTAATGGTTTACCGCTTCGTCACTTTGTTGCGTTGTTTGTTAATGGTTTATCGCTTCGTCACTTTGTTGCGTTGTTTGTTAATGGTTTACCGCTTCGTCACTTTGTTGCGTTGTTTGTTAATGGTTTACCGCTTCGTCACTTTGTTGCGTTGTTTGTTAATGGTTTACCGCTTCGTCACTTTGTTGCGTTGTTTGTTAATGGTTTACCGCTTCGTCACTTTGTCGCGTTGTTTGTTAATGGTTTACCGCTTCGTCACTTTGTTGCGTTGTTTGTTAATGGTTTATTGCTTCGTCACTTTGTTGCGTTGTTTGTTAATGGTTTATTGCTTCGTCACTTTGTTGCGTTGTTTGTTTAATGGTTTACCGCTTCGTCACTTTGTTGCGTTGTTTGTTAATGGTTTATCGCTTCGTCACTTTGTTGCGTTGTTTGTTAATGGTTTACCGCTTCGTCACTTTGTCGCGTTGTTTGTTAATGGTTTACCGCTTCGTCACTTTGTTGCGTTGTTTGTTAATGGTTTACCGCTTCGTCACTTTGTTGCGTTGTTTGTTAATGGTTTATCGCTTCGTCACTTTGTTGCGTTGTTTGTTAATGGTTTACCGCTTCGTCACTTTGCTGCGTTGTTAGTTAATGGTTTACCGCTTCGTCACTTTGTTGCGTTGTATGTTAATGGTTTACCGCTTCGTCACTTTGTCGCGTTGTTTGTTAATGGTTTACCGCTTCGTCACTTTGTTGCGTTGTTTTTTAATGGTTTACCGCTTCGTCACTTTGTTGCGTTGTTTGTTAATGGTTTACCGCTTCGTCACTTTGTCGCGTTGTTTGTTAATGGTTTACCGCTTCGTCACTTTGTTGCGTTGTTTGTTAATGGTTTACCGCTTCGTCACTTTGTTGCGTTGTTTGTTAATGGTTTATCACTTCGTCACTTTGTTGCGTTGTTTGTTAATGGTTTACCGCTTCGTCACTTTGTTGCGTTGTTTGTTAATGGTTTATCGCTTCGTCACTTTGTTGCGTTGTTTGTTAATGGTTTACCGGTTCGTCACTTTGTTGCGTTGTTTGTTAATGGTTTACCGCTGCGTCACATTGTTGCGTTGTTTGTTAATGGTTTACTGCTTCGTCACTTTGTTGCGTTGTTTGTTAATGGTTTACCGCTTCGTCACTTTGTTGCGTTGTTTGTTAATGGTTTACCGCTTCGTCACTTTGTTGCGTTGTTTGTTAATGGTTTACCGGTTCTGTCACTTTGTTGCGTTGTTTGTTAATGGTTTACCGCTTCGTCACTTTGTCGCGTTGTTTGTTAATGGTTTACCGCTTCGTCACTTTGTTGCGTTGTTTGTTAATGGTTTACCGCTTCGTCACTTTGTTGCGTTGTTTGTTAATGGTTTACCGCTTCGTCACTTTGTTGCGTTGTTTGTTAATGGTTTACCGCTTCGTCACTTTGTTGCGTTGTTTGTTAATGGTTTACCACTTCGTCACTTTGTTGCGTTGTTTGTTAACGGTTTACCGCTTCGTCACTTTGTTGCGTTGTTTGTTAATGGTTTACCGCTTCGTCACTTTGTTGCGTTGTTTGTTAATGGTTTATTGCTTCGTCACTTTGTTGCGTTGTTTGTTAATGGTTTACCGCTTCGTCACTTTGTTGCGTTGTTTGTTAATGGTTTATCGCTTCGTCACTTTGTTGCGTTGTTTGTTAATGGTTTACCGCTTCGTCACTTTGTCGCGTTGTTTGTTAATGGTTTACCGCATCGTCACTTTGTCGCGTTGTTTGTTAATGGTTTACCGCTTCGTCACTTTGTTGCGTTGTTTGTTAATGGTTTACCTGTTCTGTCACTTTGTTGCGTTGTTTGTTAATGGTTTACCGCTTCGTCACTTTGTCGCGTTGTTTGTTAATGGTTTACCGCTTCGTCACTTTGTCGCGTTGTTTGTAAATGGTTTACCGCTTCGTCACTTTGTCGCGTTGTTTGTTAATGGTTTACCGCTTCGTCACTTTGTTACGTTGTTTGTTAATGGTTTACCGCTTCGTCACTTTGTCGCGTTGTTTGTTAATGGTTTACCGCTTCGTCACTTTGTTGCGTTGTTTGTTAATGGTTTACCGCTTCGTCACTTTGTTGCGTTGTTTGTTAATGGTTTACCGCTTCGTCACTTTGTTGCGTTGTTTGTTAATGGTTTACCGCTTCGTCACTTTGTTGCGTTGTTTGTTAATGGTTTACCGCTTCATCACTTTGTTGCGTTGTTTGTTAATGGTTTATCGCTTCGTCACTTTGTTGCGTTGTTTGTTAATGGTTTACCGCTTCGTCACTTTGTTGCGTTGTTTGTTAATGGTTTACCGCTTCATCACTTTGTTGCGTTGTTTGTTAATGGTTTACCGCTTCGTCACTTTGTTGCGTTGTTTGTTAATGGTTTACCGCTTCGTCACTTTGTCGCGTTGTTTGTTAATGGTTTACCGCTTCGTCACTTTGTTGCGTTGTTTGTTAATGGTTTATTGCTTCGTCACTTTGTTGCGTTGTTTGTTAATGGTTTATTGCTTCGTCACTTTGTTGCGTTGTTTGTTTAATGGTTTACCGCTTCGTCACTTTGTTGCGATGTTTGTTAATGGTTATTCGCTTCGTCACTTTGTTGCGTTGTTTGTTAATGGTTTACCGCTTCGTCACTTTGTCGCGTTGTTTGTTAATGGTTTACCGCTTCGTCACTTTGTTGCGTTGTTTGTTAATGGTTTACCGCTTCGTCACTTTGTTGCGTTGTTTGTTAATGGTTTATCGCTTCGTCACTTTGTTGCGTTGTTTGTTAATGGTTTACCGCTTCGTCACTTTGTCGCGTTGTTTGTTAATGGTTTACCGCTTCGTCACTTTGTTGCGTTGTATGTTAATGGTTTACCGCTTCGTCACTTTGTCGCGTTGTTTGTTAATGGTTTACCGCTTCGTCACTTTGTTGCGTTGTTTGTTAATTGTTTACCGCTTCGTCACTTTGTTGCGTTGTTTGTTAATGGTTTACCGCTTCGTCACTTTGTCGCGTTGTTTGTTAATGGTTTACCGCTTCGTCACTTTGTTGCGTTGTTTGTTAATGGTTTACCGCTTCGTCACTTTGTTGCGTTGTTTGTTAATGGTTTATCACTTCGTCACTTTGTTGCGTTGTTTGTTAATGGTTTACCGCTTCGTCACTTTGTTGCGTTGTTTGTTAATGGTTTATCGCTTCGTCACTTTGTTGCGTTGTTTGTTAATGGTTTACCGGTTCGTCACTTTGTTGCGTTGTTTGTTAATGGTTTACCGCTGCGTCACATTGTTGCGTTGTTTGTTAATGGTTTACTGCTTCGTCACTTTGTTGCGTTGTTTGTTAATGGTTTACCGCTTCGTCACTTTGTTGCGTTGTTTGTTAATAGTTTACCGCTTCGTCACTTTGTTGCGTTGTTTGTTAATGGTTTACCGGTTCTGTCACTTTGTTGCGTTGTTTGTTAATGGTTTACCGCTTCGTCACTTTGTCGCGTTGTTTGTTAATGGTTTACCGCTTCGTCACTTTGTTGCGTTGTTTGTTAATGGTTTACCGCTTCGTCACTTTGTTGCGTTGTTTGTTAATGGTTTACCGCTTCGTCACTTTGTCGCGTTGTTTGTTAATGGTTTACCGCTTCGTCACTTTGTTGCGTTGTTTGTTAATGGTTTACCGCTTCGTCACTTTGTCGCGTTGTTTGTTAATGGTTTATCGCTTCGTCACTTTGTTGCGTTGTTTGTTAATGGTTTACCGCTTCGTCACTTTGTTGCGTTGTTTGTTAATGGTTTACCGCTTCGTCACTTTGTTGCGTTGTTTGTTAATGGTTTACCGCTTCGTCACTTTGTTGCGTTGTTTGTTAATGGTTTACCGCTTCGTCACTTTGTTGCGTTGTTTGTTAATGGTTTACCGCTTCGTCACTTTGTTGCGTTGTTGGTTATTCGTTCGTTAGTTTATCCATCATTCTGCGCAGCATTCCACTCTTACTTTTTGTCACGCTGTTCAGCAAATGACCGGCGACCATTTGTTCTATGATTCGTTTTCAATTCAATAACTAAAATAAAACTATGCAATCGTTATGTAATATTCGGTAAATAAACTCATGGACATTTTGGTTCTTCTGCACAATGAGAACCGAACCAACTCGACTTTTGCCGAACTTAGGTTAGGGTTGGGGGGGGGAAATAAAACAGATCGGTTCAAATTCTGTAGAAGTATTTTTATTTTTTATGTCTATTCTATAAATATTCGATTAATAGTATCGAATTGACATCCTCTATTTCATCAACAAACGGCGTAGACACAAAAACAGAAACCAACCCGAATTCACTTCAACAACAAAAGCTAAAACTGAGGCCATAAAAATCATCTCTCATAGACAGTCGAACAAAAAGGCGCACAAAAAGCCGAAAATGTTGGGCACGTGACGTGCTCTGTACTACGTCCACCAAACCACTGTGAAAACATATAAAAGCAGACCGCACAACACACCTTTGGGCGAGAGGCTAGAGATGGTGCCATGCACGTCGGCTGACTACTACACACACATACACACATACTCAAAGCTAACACTTCTATCATTCTTCAATGCATACAACCACACACGGCTGACAAAGACACAAACACATACAAATGCCTAATAATTCAATGTCTAATGCGTAACTCACATAGAGGCGAAAAACAGACAGCCGACAAAATTCAAAATATACTCATGTTTACATTTTTGCGTTTCGTAAGAATAAAATAGAAGAAGAGAGATACCCACCAATACGATATCCTGGTGCTCCAATCAATAGTCTTCCCATCTGAGGAAGAAAACAGAAAATTACCAATTCAACAGACAAATAATTTATCCAATTCTTATGTTAAAAGCAAATTGTTTGTCCGGCTATCCGTACATCTGTTTTTTTTATTTTCATTGCCTGCTAACCTTTCTTTTAAGATCTTCTAAATGGTTGCTTAACCTGACAAAACAACAATGTATCTATCTCATTACCTCCCCATCCTCGAGTGGCTTTTAACCTTGAAAAGTGGTAAACTTATTAGTAAAATGACGAACACATTTCACCTTATTTTTTATTTTAAAAAAATGGACAGGGCTTCTTTGCAAAGGGCTTTCAGTCTGTAGAACACACTACCGCGGGACTGCATCCCTGCAGACTACAACATAGTCGTCTTCAAATTCAACGTCAACAAGTACTTGTCGTGAAGCGTCCCATAATAAGTAATAAAACTTAGTTCATTGCATTGATCAATTTCGGATGAAAATCGTTCTATCCCATTAACCCTTGTCCTCGAGTGGCTTTTGGCCTTGATAAGTGGTGACCAAAAAAACAAAAAAACAAAAAAACAAATACAAATAAGTTCAGTTATGCAAATAGTATTTTCACAGTTTTCACGATATATGTATGTTTCTGATGCATATTGAACCTCCTGATACTTTAAGTATCAGGAGGTTCAATATGCATCGGTGGCTGGTGGAACTCGATCAGGCGGATGTTACCATTGCATTTCTGATCCACATGGCCAGGATCAAGTTGATCCGCATTTCAATCAACACCGTTATCATCGGCATGTGTTAGACCAAACTTGAGTCAGGAATTGACCACGGAGCACAAGAACAGCAGCGACTTGTTGTATCGACAGAGAGCTGCCTGTGTAGGTTATGAATCCATCGTAGAGGTGGCCGTTAAGAAGGCGATGTTTTGCAGGAATTATTACCTACCTATACTGCTTGTCGTAAGGCGAGCATATTTACCCCATTTTCTTATGAAAGTGTTTCCGAAGTAAAATTACACAAAATTATACTGAATCTCAAAATTGTGGCAAATTACGATTCTTTTTGTACGTCCGGTGACAAAAAAAACAAAACAAAACAAACACAACACCGTAAAAGAAATAAATAAAAGTATTTCTTTATCACTGCGTATATATATACAGGTTGCATAACTCCGCGGTTATTGTTTTCTTGAAATAAACAGGCTTTATTTTGCTGTGTTTGTTTCTGTAATTCAAATTTTGGCACATGTTCGTCTTTTCCCACAGACCGTTTTTCACAACTTTTTACTGACCAGTTTTTTTTTTCTTTTTTCGGGGTACACTTACCTATCAGGCTGCTAGAGAATTCCGGGGTTTTTGGAAAAAAAAATGAGATTTTAAGACTGAGGATCAGTCTTGTTCGTCTTTTACCATAGTCCGTTTTTCACAACTTTTTACGTCTTAAAATCTCAATTTTTTAAAATTTCTTTCCAAAAACCCCGGAATTCTCTCGCAACATGATAGGTAATTGTAAGCAGAAGAATAATTTTAAAAATTTTAGATAGTCAAAAAGAGGGGGATCGGTCTACGTTGAATTTACATTGAAAACTGATCCCCCGTCTTAAAATCTCAATTTTTAAAAATTTCTTTCCAAAAACCCCGGAATTCTCTACTGACATGATAGGTAATTGTACACCGAAAAAGATTTTTTTTTAAAAATTGAGATGGTCAAAAAGAGGGGGATCAGTCTACGTTGAATTAACATTGGAAACTGATCCCCCCCTAAAATGTAAAATATTTTTTAAAAATTTCCAAATTTACGTTATTTATTCATGTCATCATCTTACTCCACGCATCTCGCTTTTCTTCTTTTTTCTCTATTTTCGTTATTCTTTTCCTCTCTTCCCCTTACACTGCTGCTACTACTACTACTACTACTACTACTACTACTACTACTACTGCTGCTGGTGCTGCTACTACTACTATTGCTGCTGCTATTACTACTAATACTACTGCTGCTGCTGCTACTACTACTGCTGCTGCTATTACTACTAATACTACTGCTGCTGCTACTACTACTGCTGCTGCTACTACTACTACTACTACTACTGCTGCTACTACTACTACTACTACTGCTGCTATTTCTACTACTACTACTACTACTGCTGCTACTTCTACTAATACTACTACTACTACTACTACTACTGCTACTTCTACTACTATTCCCCTCTTTTCACCATTTTACCCTCACCCTCACCTGCTTCCCACTACTTATTGTCTCGTTCACCTTTATTCCTTCCATCTAAAACACTCAATGTGCTAACAAACAAGCAAGATTATAATAATTAAATATTCTTTTATATTGATCAGCATTTAACAAGACCAAAAGCCACAAAGAGATAGATAGAGAGAGATAGATAGAGAGAGATAGAGAGAGAGATAGATAGATAGAGAGAGAGAGAGAGAGAGAGAGAGAGAGAGAGAGAGAGAGAGAGAGAGAGATTGTCCAACCTTAGAATAGCGGCAAGAAATTCCGAAAAGTTGGTTAAAGTTATTGTCCGTGTCGCTGTGTTCCGTTTTTGAACTGGATGGATCCAGCTCGTCCATTTCATAGCAGGCGCCGGCAACCGAATCCGTAAGTTGGAAATGGTATTGAAATCTGTGGGCACACACCTACAAAGAGAGAAAGAGAGAGGGGGGGGGGAACAGAGTTATCAAAGAGAAGAACACTTTGTATGTAGGCATATATGTGTGCGTGTGTGTTAGTGCGCATGAGAGTGTGCCTGCATGTGCGCCTGCGCAGAAAAAGAATGAAATAGATAAAGCTAAAAGTGATGGGGGTGATTGAGAAATGGACACACACAGTAATCTACACACACACACACACACACACGCACACATATATCTATTCAATGGAAACTATACATTATTTTGATCATTCATCGGTACCTTCGGTTTAACAAAAACACTGAAAACTCAACCCACAGGGTTAAATACACCAAATGTGACCGTCGGTTCATCAGCTGATATAATGTGATTCAATCGGCTGATGAACTGATCACATTTGGTATATTTAACCCTGGGGTTTAGTTTCCAGTGTTTTCGTGAAACCGAAGGTACCGATGGTTGATCAAAATAATGTATAGTTTCCATTGAATAAAAATATATATATGTTCTTGCACAAGTAATTGAGCACTCTTGTTATTTATCCTATAACACTGAATTACACATACAGACACACACACTATATATATATATATATATATATATATATATATATATATATATATATATATATATATATATATATATATATATATATATATATAAGTGCAGATTAGTCGTCCGAGGCTGTAGCAATGCGATGTAGTTGCCGTAAGATGGAAAAAGTGAAAAGAAATAAACGAATAGAGAAAGTGAAACTCAAAACGATTTATTAATAATTTCACGAAAAACTGATTAAATACCAAAATAGTAAATACTGTCTGGTAAGTAACAGTTCGGCAAAGAGTAATCTTAAATTTTCGAAAGAAAAACTTTCATTTTCAGAAGACAACAATAAAAGACCGAGTGGGTCGAAAAAACGGGAACTTACGGCAACTACATCGCATTGCTACAGCCTCGGACGACTAATCTGCACTTATATTTACCAGCAATGCTTCAAGCAAACTACAATCTCCTTTTATATATATATATATATATATATATATATATATATATATATATATATATATATATATATATATATATAGGCAAACATTATTAAATAACACGGAGTGGTTTTGTTTGATGCGACTTTTTTTTTTTTTTTTTTCAATTTTCCGAATTGTCCATCTAATGTTTCTGTCAAATTGATGCAATATGATCCATGGGTTTCTTGTTCCATTCTTTTTGCAAGTACTTTCGATTTGAATCGTCAAATCATCTTCGGGCGGTATTAGTTTTAGTGTCTTTACAAATTATGACTTTACTGTTGTGCTCATTTTTGAATTATAACGGCAAGTAGTTTATAACTCGAAAAAGCGTCTGTAAAGTTGAAATGTACATGAGAGCGTGATGGCGTTCTACACATATGAGAGATTTAAAAGTTTGACTGTTTAAACCGTTAAGAAATTGATGACGTTAAAGAAAGTGCATACAATTCAAACGCATAACTACCTAATGGCTAAGAATTTGGTAATGTTAATTATTATGCTAGACACTTTAAAATGTTGCGACTAGTTTCATAATTGACATTATTAATTGTGGGATGTTTAGTTTTTATGTAGAGGGCTTCGAGTATTTTTAATTTTTTGATATTGGTATCGTGGTGTATTATTCCGACAACAATAAAAAAAAACTAATTCTTACATAGGTTTCACTTCCATAACACTATCCCGAAGACTCACCCTACATCTCTCCGACACTAGCTCTATATGCCAACACTTAAAAAAACATAATTGCACCCCCTCCCAATATAGAAACATCCTTGTTAACAATACCAAAATAATACACCACGATACCAATATCAAAAAATTAAAAATACTCGAAGCCCTCCACATAAAAACTAAACATCCCACAAATAATAATGTCAATGAGTTTAATGAGGTTTTAGATAAATAAATTTGATTAGGTTTTAGATAAATAAATTTGATTAGGTTTTAGATAAATAAATTTGATTAGGTTTTAGATAAATAAATTTTATTAGGTTTTAGATAAATAAATTTGATTAGGTTTTAGATAAATAAATTTTATTAGGTTTTAGATAAATAAATTTTATTAGGTTTTAGATAAATAAATTTGATTAGGTTTTAGATAAATAAATTTTATTAGGTTTTATATAAATAAATTTTATTAGGTTTTAGATAAATTTGATTAGGTTTTAGGGTAACCAAATTTCATAAGGTTTTATATTAAATCGATTTAAATGAATTTCAGTAGATTTCAAACAAATTAATCTGATTAAGTATTAGATGAATTTCATTAAGTTTTATACGTATCAATTATATTAGGTTTCAGATCAATACATTTTATTAGGTTAAGATGTATGTATTCCATTAGGTTTAGATGGATTTCATTAGATAAAAGCATTTAATTAATATAAAGATACATCAATTTCATTGGGTTAAAAAATAATTAAGTTAGATTTTATTTAAGTTAATGAATGAGATAAATTTTGATAAATAAATAATATCAGGTGAATTCATTTTGCTTTAGATAAATTAGGTTGTAGATGAATTTCATTAGGTTGTCGATGGATTTAATTAGGTTGTAGATGAATAAATTTCATTATATTTTAGGTAGAGGAATTTCATTATGTTTTAAATACATTTCCCAAAGATTTTAATATATATTTAGAAATTCAAAAAGATTTTCATAAATATTTAATAATATATATGACAAATACTGACACACTGGGTCTCGGTTAGTCTTATATATATATATATATATATATATATATATATATATATATATATATATATATATATATATATATATATATATATATATTCTTTGTCGTACAAAACTTTAAAATGGCATTGAAGAGACAATATTTATTATTCATAATGAATTTAAGAAATTATAAATATGAAAGGGCAGCTGACCGGTTTCGTACCTCGCTCAACAGAGCCAAATATCGAGGTAATGTATAAAAAATATAAAAAGATGCTATGAGAATTATAGCGAGGGAAAGGGGTAAAAAAAAGAAAAAAAAGTTCAATCAAACAGAAACAACATTAAGCCCGAGGAGATTTTCTCTTTGTTTGCAAAGAGAAGGTCTCAAGGACTTAATATAAATTGTTTCTAGGATCTTGGGATGATAAGGGGAGTGCGACTTACTAAGAATGGAAAATAAGTCGACACTGAATTTAGAGGCACAGGTGCGGTTATTTATGAGATGTTGACCTATCGTCAGTTGGTAAATAATTTGCATTGCGAATTTTTGTGGGCACGTGTTGTTTGACCCGGATGTCCAATCTCTGTGACGTCATTCCGACGTAGTGCATACTGCAACTACATTTAAATAAATAAATAATGGAATTATTATGATGTGGGGGAAGGACATCTTTTCGAATAGAAGTTAAGATTGGACGAGAGGAAATATATATATATATATATATATATATGATTATTTTTATTTTGTATAAAATCTGCGACACTGGCATGTCGATGTTATCGATCAACAGATGTTATAAACTGAGATCTCATCAGACACAGTTAGAATCCGATCTTTACCTTATATTTATGTCATATGTGGGAAGAAATATATTGTGTTTCTTCCCAAATATGATCTGATGTAAAGATCAGATTCTAACTCTACCTGATGAGATCTAAGTTTATAACAGCTGTTGATCGATAACATCGACATGCCAGTGTCGCTGATTTTGTAAATGTCTGTATTAATAAAAATAATCATATATATAAAAGCTCTATTTGATATTGAGCACTTTTTATAAGCCCGGTTGAAATTCTTTGGATTCCTATCCTGTGGGTGTTTACCAAGCCTGGATTATATATATATATATATATATATATATATATATATATATATATATATATATATATATATATATATATATATATATATATATATATATATATATATATATATATATATATACTCGTGCTGGTCAAAAAAATAGAACATATGTATAAAACTGTAAAAATCATTGCGTTTGAGATAATTTTCGGCTTTTAAATTGTGTAGGTGAAATATTCTATATGTAAATTACAATTACAACTATATTTAATCATTTGTCATATTTGCATATGTCAGACTTTATTGTCACAGAGTAGTTTATTGTCACATTGGGAAATTCAACGTTTCAATTTAATAGAACATTATTCGTTGAGTAATCTTAAACGCAAAAAATTTCTGTGTTTAAAAAGATTTTGCAAGTAATTTAATCATAATCTCTCATTCTTATCTGTGAGATGTAATTGGTGCTAAAATATTCCTATCATACTAAACTAACTGAAATAGTTGTTTTACGATAGAAACTTTTTTTCATATCAATTGCAATGTCAGTTTTTCAGTATTTCGCGTTTCAAAATAATAGAACAAGACAGCTAAGAAAACAAAATAGTTTTTTTTATTAACTTAAATACAAATAAAAATTAATCAATATTTAGTAGCAGCACCTTTTGCCTTGATAACAGCATCAATTCGCCGGGGCATGGAAACAACAAGCTTCTTGCAATTCTGTGTAGACACCGAATCCATGTGTTCTGTATTGCAATCTTCATGGCTGCAAGGGTAGTAGGTTTTTCTTTGTGAAGCTTCCTCTTCATCTGATCCCACAAGGCTTCAATAGCGTTCAAATCTGGCGAGTTCGCCGGTCATTCAAGAACAGGCATCGATCGTTCTCGGAGCCAGGAAGTTGTGGACTTGGCAGAGTGTGCCGGTGCCAAGTCATGTTGAAAAATGATGTCTGTGGCGTCACTGTCAAACTGATCATCCAGCACTTGCAGTAAATTAGCTTCCATGATATCTTGGTACACTGTTGCGTTTACATTTCCTTTGATGAAGCAAAAATTACCAACACCCTTAGCACTCATACAGCCCCAAACCATGCAAGACTGCGGGAACTTCACAGACTTCTTGACGCATTCTTGGTTATACCGTTCCGTGGATCTTCGCCAAACACGTGGCCCTTGGTCGCCGAAGGAGATACAAAATCGAGACTCATCTGAAAAGATCACACGCCGCCATTCGTCTGTAGTCCAGTTTTGATGAGCAGTTGCCCATCGTAGCCTCTTCAACATCTATTTTTGTTAAGGAGCGGTTTGGTGGCAGCTATACGATTTTGGTATCCCAGTTGCCGGAGCCTTCGGTAGGTAGTGCTTCTTGAAACGTCGACACCATAAGCCTGTTTCCACTCTTTAGTAATGAGGCTTGTTGACTGGAATCGACTTTTCTTTGCCACCTTGTCAAGTGCCCGGTCTTGTCTTTCAGTGGTGCTTTTCTTTCGTCCACATTTCTTGCGATTGCTGTTGGAAACACCCTTAACATCTTTCTGGAGCACTTTGGTCACTACCGATCTTGAACATCCGACCTTGGTTGCGATTTCCATGTGCGTCTTTCCTACTTCCCGCAAATCGAAGATTCGCTGCTTCTCAGGCAAAGATATGTCTTTAGAGCGACCCATAATGAGAGATTATGATTAAATTACTTGCAAAATCTTTTTAAACACAGAAATTTTTTGAGTTTAAGATTACTCAACGAATAATGTTCTATTAAATTGAAACGTTGAATTTCCCAATGTGACAATAAACTACTCTGTGACAATAAAGTCTGACATATGCAAATATGACAAATGATTAAAAATAGTTGTCATTGTTATTTACATATAGAATATTTCGCCTACACAATTTAAAAGCCGAAAATTATCTCAAACGCAATGATTTTTACAGTTTTATACATATGTTCTATTTTTTTGACCAGCACGAGTATATATATTATTGGTTACATATGTGCATACATGTTTCGGTTGTACTCTTCACTAAGAGTCAACCTCTTCAGACCAAATAAGACAGAGAAGTGAGATGGATTTGGAAAACTTTCCCTTTAAATAAATCTTTTTGGGGAATGAGCTATTTTTTATAAATAAGTATCGGATTACATACTTTACTTGTTAACTCTTTCAATTAGTTTCTATTTTTTTATTTTTTTCTATTACCCGCCTTCTTATTCTTTCCTTTTTCTATTGTTTTATTCCTTTCTTCTACACTTCAAAGTTTTAATCTATTTACAAACATATTCAAGCATAAATATTTGATTATTATATAAAATACACACGTGTATATATATATATATATATATATATATATATATATATATATATATATATATATATACAGGGTGGGCAAAAATAAGGGTCCTATTTTTAAAAATTCATAACTGTTTTATTTATTGATTTTTTTTTTTTTTTTTAGAATAAGTAAAGGACCCCTTCCGAAGCAAGCATGAGCCGTATTAGCCCTAAGGAACGTACCCTCATTTAGAAAATATTATTTTTGCTTAAAAAACTCAAAACAGTGTAAAAAACAATACTTTAGTTTTTGTAAGTTTTAAGAAGTGTTTTTCGGCTAAAATTTGTTTTGTTTATTTCAAAAAATCTCGGAAGGGTCAGTCTACACACACATAAAGTTTGGTGAGTTTAACTTTTATTTTGTGGAAGTTATTCAAATTCAAGTTATTCAAATTTAAAGATAGGACCCTTATTTTGGCCAACCCTATATATATATATATATATATATATATATATATATATATATATATATATATATATATATATATATATAAGTTAATCCAACAAAAGATATGAGGCAACTAATATCTTTAATTAGTGAACATCCGGATAAAACTGAAGCTCAATATACTGGATAGAGCATTAATAGCATTATATAAAGTGAAATAATAAAATAAGGTGCGAATCAAATTTTATTAGAATTCAATGTTCAGGCAAAGTACCTTAAAGTCCTTAACTCATGAGTTTTCAAAGAAAATTCTTCTCCTCAGAGGACCATTACCGCAATTACATTACTGCAGATAATAAAATTAAACTTTGAAAATATATAAAAATATATATATAAATACATAAAACTATATAAAACATCAAATATATCAGCCCAAATGAAAAGATAGAAGAAATATATGGACAGAATATTCAAACTCTCTTCATAAAATCTTGGAAAAGATACCTGGATGATTGTTTTATCCTCTGGGAACCCACATGGGGGGACATCAATAAATTACACAGCATACTACAGAACCTACACCCCAAGATTAAATTCACCATTGAACACAGTCAAACAGAACTACCCTTCTTAGATGTATTGATTAAAATTAAAAACACTCACATAATCACAGACATCTACCACAAACCCACAGATACCCAACAATATCTCCATTTTAGAAGCCATCACCCCAAAAGCTGCCTAAAATCTATACCCTACTCCCTAGCACGCAGGATCTGTACTATAGTCAGTGACAAAGACCTCCGGATTGTCCGACTGGAGGAACTACGGAAAACTTTAAAAAGAAGAGGATACCCGCTACAAATAATACATAAAGGTATAGAACTAGCAGAAAACATTCCATTAGAACAATTACGAATCCCCAAAAAACGAAACAAAGAACAAATATTAGCATACATCTCTACACACAACAAAAACAATCCAGAATTATTCACAGAAATAACAAGAAACCTAACCCTACTCAACCATAACAACAAACTAAACGACATATTAAAAACAACGAAAATAATAAAAAGCAAACGCCAACCGAAAAACCTCAAACAAATTTTAACCTCATCTAAACTCAACCAACACACAATACAAGGGGTCACAAAATGCAACAAGGAAAGATGTGGGGTCTGTGACATAATAATGGATGGGAACTCATATACATTTAAAAACCCAACACAAACATTCACAATAAAAAAAGACCTTAACTGCACCTCCAAGAACGTTGTCTATGTGCTAGAATGTACAACATGTAATGAGGCTTATATAGGTGCGACGAAAACATTTAATAATAGAGTATCTTTACATAAAAGCAACATTAAAATCAAAGCAAACCGTAAATTATTCGTGTCCCAACATGTGCACTCATGCAGCGGAGGAAAATTCAAAATAATGCCAATTTTCCAAAGCCAAGACTATACTTACTTACTAACACAAGAAAAAAACTTCATACTTAAATTTAAACCAACACTAAACAGATCATAACTCTAACAACACACACTTTGATCACACTTTATCCACCTCTAGTTAAGTACAAACATAAATAACTATTTATAGTTAGCTATAGACTGGAAAATTCTTATTCAAGGAAGATAATCTTAGTACATAACTTCTTATTACGCACTTCTACACAGCTATGAGTCAAATAGCAACTTGTGTTAAATGAATCATTTACAATAGACATTAAATTTGCACATTAAATACCGAACTATGAAATCGGCCAAACCAAATTCAAATCTATTTGGACCGTTTGCATTAACTTATCTTTTGCAAATGTGTGTGTATGTGTGTGTATATATATATGTATGTATATATATGTATATATATATATGTGTGTGTGTATATATATATGTATGTGTGTGTGTGTGTATGTGTGTGTATATAATTCGACCTTTGTCCCCCTCTCTGTCACCATAACCACACGCCTGTGTGTGTGCGCGCGTGGGTGTGTGTGTGCGTATTTATGTGTGTGTGTGTGTGTGTGTGTATGTATCGCTCATCTATTCACAAGACTCAAGATTAGACCACACGCATGCGGACGCGCGCACACACGCAGACGGGACTTCGTTCTTGGAGACGACAAAAAGCAATAAAAAGTATTAAATTTCAAAAGAAATCCGGCGCACCTAGGAGGCTGGGATGACCGATGGGTCATGGATGGGTAACACGCACTTGACCAAGAGAAGCAGGAGGAATGATACCCACACACCCGCAGACCTACGCATGCGCAAAAACAATAACAAATTCCTCAAATGAAACAACATTTACTCAAATCGAAAGACATTTCTTCAAATGGATTTTCATATCTGATGAAAGCGGACCACCGCTTGAAACGCGTTATATAAAATTATAAAATGGCAAAACAACAAAATAATAAATAAATGTTGAAAAAAAAACATTCTACAAATGTTGGTAGCCTTACTCCTTTACATATATACTTTTCTCTCGTTGGAACTGCACTAATACTGCACTACCCTCTTTTCTATATATATATATATATATATATATATATATATATATATATATATATATATATATATATATATATATATATATATATATATATATATTATTTCATGTATCCACATAAAATGTTATAAGGAGATATACTCTTTTATGTATCAATTTTCAGTATTTACTTCAACAGTGCTCAATACGTGAGTAGAGCTAGGTAATAAGTTATGAAAATATATTTATGGCAATTAAGCTACACAAAGGCTTCCGCGTCTCATCTCCGTAGAGAATCGTCAGGCTAAAATTTGGCCCGACGATTCCCTACGGGGATAAAACGCAGAAGTCTCTCTGTAGCTTAATTGCCATAAATATATTTTCATAACTTACTATATATATATATATATATATATATATGTATATATATATAGTGTGTGTGTTAGAGGGAAATAAGTTCCAGAAGGAAATCCGAGTATGAGAGCTCAATATAATAAACAGAGCAAGAATAAAAAAAGTAAAGTAACACGGAATCACATAATCACCGGTGCAATAATTTATTTCGACCCTCCGGCCTTTTCAAGCACCCAAACGAGGAGATAATATGTTTGAAAATGATAAAAGAAAAATTCACACTCACAATTCAATACACATATATAGAGAGGGGGAAATTGTGCAATTTATAACGGAACGCATATAGTGAGGGGGAAAGAGAGTGACAACATATTTAATACATATATGGAGAGAGGGGGAAATTGAACGATTTATAACGGAAGGCGTATCTTGAGGGGGAAAGAGGGTGACAACATATTTGATATATATATCGAGAGAGAGGGAGATTGCATATATATATATATATATATATATATATATATATATATATATATATATATATATATATATATATATATGTAAAAATAAAAATGGAATAAAGGATAAGCTAATCGACAACTAGCAAAAATAAACTCAAAAACACATATTGAAAAGTTCTACCAAAATATTTCGATTGTTAAAATACAATAATCATCAATCAATCAATCAATATATATATATATATATATATATATATATATATATATATATATATATATATATCCAAATATGATCTAAGGTTAAGATCGGATTTTAACTCTGCTTGATGAGATCTCAGTTTATAACAGCTGTTCATCGATAACATCGACATGCCAGTGTCGCAGATTTTGTACATGTCTGTGTAAATGAAAATAATCATATATATATATATATATATATATATATATATATATATATATATATATATATATATATGTGTGTGTGTGTGTGTGTGTGTGTGTATGTAAAAGTAAAGTTACACTACTTAACTATAATCCTCGAATTTAATGGGTTTATATCCAATGCTACACCCATCCACTGGTTGTTTCGAGATTCGAGTATGTCTGAAAAGGAAACGAGAAAAAGTAATAAGTGAGATTCGATTAAAAGAAGAAAATAGTTTGTTCAAACCAATATTAGAGTTTACATATAATAAGATGCTATGGCATTTCCGACGGGGACCAAGACTACAATAAGGACCCCCAGTTCAGTAACACAACACGCTGAACATATTCCGGAAGTCACCGGCGTCTTCCGGTTGACCTCGCCACGCAAC
>OY744528.1:120531629-120564129 GCA_963556195.1 Sepiola atlantica | reverse complement strand
AAATAAACCCTTTTTTGTTGCCTGTTACTCGGTTGTTGTTCGTTCAATTCATTTCGATAAATGTAAGGAAGGGACCAACACCCCCTTCTATTACAATACTACTATCTTTTACTTTCATTAATTGGCACGGATGAACACGATAATAAGCTCCTCCATGGCGTACCAATACAATTTTTCCTTTTATCCCATGCACCATTGCAGGACCGTTCCAACTTTTAACAGCTTTCCTGCGATAATAAACTTTATCACCATTATCATACACCACATCTGAATAAGTACAAACCTCATATCTGATTGCTCTCCTGATTTTTTTCATTTGACTCAGCTGCAATATAGTTTTGTCTGACACTGTGTAAAGCTTCCATGTTCTGACGTATAATATCACTAGATGAACTCTCCATAGCTGGAAGTTCATCCTCTAAGATTGGCGGAACGTAAGGGTCAACTCCAAAGCGACTAGTCTCTAAGAGTCAATACTTACTTATATTAATTTGAACTAGGTGCTTTTTACATCAATCTGTATAATTTACCGTTATAATATTCCTTTTGAAATAATAAATGCCTGTCAAAGTCAATACTATTAAAAGATAATGACTTTTTCTTCTTCTTCTTCCGTGAAAATAATTGTCATTGTCAGCTAAATATTCTTTGAATAAATAAAACGAATATGTCTCTTCTTTTTCTTTATTTATTTAAAATTGTAGCAATTTAATTCTTTTTAAATAATATTCTTTGCCTTACTGTAAAATAATTGTCAGCTATATATTCTTCAAATCAATAAAACGAATGCCACTTTTTAAAATGTACTTATTTAAAATTGTCTGTTTTATTTAACAGGACGACAGAATTCGATTTTGGTACAATTCATTTTAAAATGGGTCAAGTCAGATCTTTTTTTACCTTAGCGACATCAGATTAATAAAAAATCATCATCTTTGCTAATCAGACGATCTATTTTTTTAATGCGTGTGAAAGGTGATAACGTACGTACGAACACGAAATGCCTGAGCATATTAGTCTTATATAGATACTTTCTGAATCTATTATAAATATTAAGAATTGTGATAATTATGAATTATATTTAGCGGGTCAAAAATAGTGGGAAAATATTATGCTTCATCAGTGTTCACACTCGCTATTTACGTAGATATATTACTAAACTATTCATAGAACATCATAGAATTACGTTAGTAATTTAATTTTTCATATGTAAGTTGTTATAATTTCTGATGATCCAAAGAAAAAGATTCCACCGTTGACTTTTTTTTTAATTATAGATTGGAGGATTTCTTTACAAATTCATTTCTGGCGACGGGCAATTATGAGGTAGTTGTCTGACTTACTATTGGCTTTCTCGCTTCCCCTTACTGCTTGAAATAGTTTCGTCCAAGAGCTAGAAAACGTGTTTTACTCGTTAACTTTTGTTTTACGGGATGGAAGTATATATATTTATTTATATATGCATGTAAGTATACAAATACAGCACAATCACGTTGACACACCGGTTCCCGTTAGATCACCAAAGTTAAGCGACGTCGAGCCTGGCCAGTATTAAATGGGTTACCATTTGGGAATACCAGGTGCTGTATGTGCTCTCTGCAACGAGTCACTCTATCTGCTAGACTCTCTTCTCTTCCAGGTATCCAAAAGGTACCCAGTTTAATAAGCTTCTGTTTACATCATCCGACGTCAGCTTTGTCATAAATGCCTGTGACCTGATTCCCAATCACAGTCTTTCTTGGACAATACCATTCTTTTTTCGATCATGCTTTTCGACCTATTGACGTCATGGACAAGTAATGTTTTTGCTTTGTTACTTCTTTACAAAGCAATTCTTTTTTAATTTAACCTCAAATCTGTCTGCAGACGCCATGGGTTCAAACCCGCGTTCCATCTAATAACATTACAAAACTAAATTACCCAAAGTACTTTGATAAGTACTTTTGATTTTGATCAAAGGGTATACAATAATATTGCGAGGCCTGTGTTCTCGCTTGACATCCATGAAAAGGAAACACAATTTTTTAAAATTTTATTTCATTTGATTTATAACTTTAAAATTATAGAAAATAAAAAATAAGAATGGGAATGTAATATGGGGTTCAGTGCTTGGAGCAGGATTACACATAGATCCCGATTCATTTTTTACTGGGGTGTCCATAGTCTCTCTAGACTGAACAGAGGACATTGCATTGCAAGTATACAAGTAGATACACAATTGTCTTTATTATAGAGTGGAGGATGGCCATTTTAGTCATTATAAATATTAATAATTGCGCACTTTTTCAAAGCGATTCATATCTAATAATCAATACTTACTTATATTGATTTGACTCCTTTCTGAATCCAATCGAGTAACCAAAATATTGATTTGGCTTCTCTTTGATTTTCAGGAAGTATCGGTCATCCAGGTTGAAGCAATTTGCCAGCACGATCATCAGCAATGTAAATGATATCAAATGGCACAGCGCCATTTGTTTCAATTTCGGTCTCTTTGAATAAAAGTCAGAAAATGAACGAACTGGTCAGTCTTGAAAAAGAGTTTCCTTGAAGCATTTACCTGGAAAAAAAAGAAGAAAACGAATTCTATAAAACCAACAAATACATTTAAAATCAAATTTAAAAAAAAATGATAGACGTATACGACACAAAAATGTTATCATCTGCGAATTTCGTATTTGATTACTGATAGTATTTCAAAATAAAAATTATTCTTCGCCAGTGTTTATACTAATATTCAAATAAAATCATAGAATTGCATCAGTAATTTCATTTTTCATATATAAATTATTATTATCATTTCTGATGACCCAAAGAAAAAAAAAACCCATTACTGAAAGTGAAAGGTTCCTTTCCGAATTCATTTCAAGCAGTGCGGGTTGTCTGACTTGCTATTTGCTTTCTCACTTTCCCTCACCACTCATTTCGGTTTCGTCCGGGGGCTAGAAGACTAACGGGTGGCACAAAGAAGGCAGAGACACCTTTTTTTGCACAAACTTGAACGAAACATGAATAAAAGAGATATAACCAAAATATCTTTTCGTCTTGTGAAATCGTCACGGTTTAAAGGAACACTGACTATAACTAAATAATTGAGAAAGGGAAAATACCCCCCCCCTCCTTGAAGTGACGCATCAGCCTTGTTTTTAAACAACTTAAGTGCGACAGGTTAGCGGGGGGGGGGGCAACCTGTCACTGACATTGGATGCCAAAAGGGTAAAATCACAGCGTATGTGGAAAACGGTGGAGGGGAGTGCCGTGATTAGCAGTGTGTGGTTGAATTCTTCTTTTTTATTTTCATTTCTGTGGTGAATATTTCTTTTCAGTTTGCAGCTTGACTCTGCTCGGAATGCACATGACTACTAAATGCCTACATACAATTTCTGGTCGGCCTAGCGAGAAATATGATGGATTTTAATGAATAAATTATATATTTTATATTAAAAAAAAAACAAGACAGAAGCCTTTATTCTTATCTAACATTTCATTTTCAACTGTGAACTCAAATGAATGCAAGAGAAGTAATGATTGGTGCTAAATTAGGATCCACTCTTCGTCTGGACGAACCAACTCCAAAGAACTAAAATCTTGGGGATCTGTTCACAACGTGAGACGAGGAGCATGGACGAGGGACTGATTCAGACAGAAGAGTCTTTCGTGGTCCTATAATAGGGCTAGGACCGTGACAGATTGAATCACGACAGTGCCCCAAAGACCTTATTATATTCCATGATAAATGCCAGTATACTGAAATCATATGCCCTTAATAGGGTTAAGATGAAAATTCATATACACTAAATGTACAAAAGCAAGGAAATTCTCAAATTTTTACAATTTTATTGTCATTAAGGGTATGCGAGCACAACAGGGCTATGTATTTTACTTGTAGGAATTTTTCTTCAGCGCACCTAACACACTTCATCCACTCATGCATAGAGATTTATACTGTAGTGATGTGATAATGAAATGGTTTGGTTGATATGTAGTGATACCCTTAATGACAATAAAAGTGTAAATATTTGGGAATTTCCTTGCTTTTGTACATTTAGTGTATATGAATTTTCATCTTAACCCTATTAAGGGCATACGATTTCAGTATACTAGCATTTATCATGGAATGTCACTACTTTTGTAAAGGCTATGCCTCAAGACCATGGTAATTTTAAAGTTTTTTTTTAATTTTCTGGAAAACTAAGGTATATGGTAAACTGAAATTAAAATGCCATCAACTAGACCCTAGAACCTCTATCTCTGCCAAAAATCAGCTGAATCCATCAAATAGTTGATGAGATACAGGGTGGCACACACGTATGTACGTACGTACGTACGTACACACGGATAACACAAAATCACTCCTAACCTTTCTGGATCTCTGGGTTGTCTTGACTAATGATGCTGAAATTTTACACACTTATAGAACCTATCAAATGAAAATTTTGTGCAAAGTTTTAAATAATTTGGTTTATTGGTTTTTGAGTTACGACTGATCAAAGAAATGAGATTTCTAGCATAGGCCGTTTTTGAAGTCTATTAAGGGATAGAGCGCTATCGCGCCTCCCTTGATATATATATATATATATATATATATATATATATATATATATAATTAATTATTAAAGACAATATATGTACTATCATATATAATCAGATCCTTTTACTTTGTAGTCTCCTTTGAAGATTCAGCTCAATGTTTGTCAATTATTGATAACAGAGCAAATATAGAACAGTTTTTCATTATATTCCAATAACCATGGTTTGTTTTATTATTTTTATTTTTATTTTTTCCACATTTCCCAAAAATCCAAATTTCTGTGAAATATATTTAACGGTCCGTTTCATTTGTTTTGTGCCAAACAACATTTGTATGTCAATATCAAATGAAACGGACCGTAAAATATATTTCACAGAAATTTGGAATTTTTGGAAATGTGGAAAAAATAAAAATAAAAGCAATAAAACAAACCATGGTTATTGGAATATAATGAAAAACTGTTATATATATATATATATATATATATATATATATATATATATATATATATATATATATATATATATATATATATATATATAAAGTGGAAAACTAAACGCGAACTTTTAGGAAAGGTAGAAGCTATTGTGAAAAGTATACAGCTCAAATATACCGGATAGAGCAGATAGATAGGTAGAATGATGAAAAAGAATTAGAAAAGCGAAAGGCAGATCTTTTTTTAATTCAGTTGCTCAATGCAAGGTATATTTCGCAAAAAGGCAATTTATTCAATTAATTTTTTAAATTATTTTTTTCCTTAAGCCAGGCTTTTCAAAGATCAAAATCTTATCATCAGATGAAATTGCTGGGATAGATAAGTTGGCAAAGGCCAAGATTTAAAATTTGAAAAAGTAAAATAAAGATTGTGGGGAGAAAAACACAAGGCAAAACGCTGCCCGAATGTAAGCAAATGTCCGATTGCAAGAAAATCCGGTGTCAGAAAGTTCAGCTGAGAAAGTGATTTGTAGGTAGGTAGGTCGTTAGAAGGCACGAGAAATAAGTTGAGAGGTTTCAAAGTTAAACTCCAGAAATCACATCTTCAGGTGCGGCGAAAATAGATAGAATCCAGAGGGTAAAAAGTCCAATAGCGTGTTTGTTCCGTTGATCTTTGAAACGCCTGGCTTAAGGAAAAAAATAATTTAAAAAATTAATTGAATAAATTGCCTTTTTGCGGAATATACCTTGAGCAACTGAATTGAAAAAAGATCTGCCTTTCGCTTTTCTAATTCCTTTTCATCTTTCTACATATATATATATATATATATATATATATATATATATATATATATATGGAAGTTGTTTTAAGTAAAATAGTTTATTTAAACATTAAATTATCGAACTGGGAAAGAAACCTGTTCTTTATCCTGAGATTTTAGTACGAAATTCGATTTTTTCTACAGCGGGGAGGGGGTATTATTTACACTTTTTATTTATGAATTCACGGATACTTTACCTAAAAAGCGTTTACCAATAATAAAAAAGGTAAATCTGATGCGCTTTTTAAGACTCTTTCACTTTATATAACATTAAAATTTCAATCAATCAGAATATATTTTGTTCAGATTTCATAAAATGAAATAATGGGGGGATCACGTAGAAAAAATATTTTCCCTAATATATTTTACAAAAAAAGAATATTGAAGTAAAAATAGTCCAATCATGCATAAGTATCGAAAATTTCGTGAACATCTGACCATTACTTGTGTTGGATAATGGCCCTATGGAAATGGACGTATCTGTTGGAAATCGTTGGTTTGACTTGCGCGAATTAACACGAGTGCAGAATAGGGCCTGTTCTCACAGTCAGAAATCACAGACGTGACAAGTTCACTGTGTGACGAGACCCCAGATCAAGGGTTAATGTGCACCTGCGAGAGGCTCTGTGACGTTACAGGCCTTTGCGTGGGAAACAGAGGGATCCGTGACGTCACTCGTTCTTCCTGAGAAGCGAGTTTCGTCAGTCTGGGTTTTGGAGGCGAATCTATCAGATATGATTTTGATGTAGTCAGCAATTTGATTTAAGGGAAATATTTCCCTAAGAAAATACAAGCGAGATATATCCTCCCCCCTCTATGAATAATTAAGAAAATAATTGTTAAGTACTACGATAAAGTAGTAATTTGCTCTCTCTCTCTCTCTCTCTCTCGACGTAGTGAATATCTCCCATTTGATTTGATAACTAACGCTTGAAATAAAAACTGAAGTTGAAAGTTAGAGGGATTGTTTGTCTTCGGAGTCCGACCCGATCATGGGGCTTTTGTTGCAGACAACGGGCGGCGTGGTTCACCGCAGGAAGGAAGGAAGAAAGAATTCATTCACTAGACGACACGACTCTCTTCACGGCGAGGGAGAAAACTAAATGTATGCAAACAATATATGAACTATGTGATTTATGATGTTTTTAAAATGACGAGTATTAAATGTGAACCGCCACGACCCGTATCGGGAAGAGTATACGAAACGCGTACTGCCTCGGTCCATGCAGGAGGAGTAGAGCTATGCAACACTTGATTTTGCTAGATTAATAAAACACACGGGTGTTAGTGCATAAAAATTGGTCACTTCATAGGAACGTTGTTTTTAAGGCGTAAATAAAGTGCACACGTTTTTTAGTTTCTCATTTTCATTATTTTTGTACGCTGAAAAAAATTTGTAAAAATCATTAGCAGTTTATTTTATGCTTTTCTCTTTTGAATGGTAAAAAAGTTATGATGATAATATAAACATATATTAAAGTTACATCGTGTTACATATAGGGGGTACATTCTATAGTGAGCTTTGGAGGTCCCTAAAGTACAGAAGTAATGGGTTGCCAGAGACTGCTATGGCTTGGTCTTAGCGACTCGGTCTGTGACCACCATTATCACTATTCATCGCGTTTGGAAGGATCCATGTAGTGACGCAATAGGGTAGATCAGCATAACCAAAATAAACTCCCACTCTTAACTCTGATTTCTGACTGCTGCAAAAATTGCCGACTCCCCACCCGACTCCCTATTTCTTGTATTTATTTACCTCCTCTCCAGGAGGTTAGGCACAAGACCAGTTTTAATTTTACTCCCACATGTAAGATGTGACCCTAGGTCGGATCGGGAAAGTAGGGGTTTGAAAAGCCAGCGCCCGAGAAAGTGAGCACTCTGGCCATTAAAAATTGCCTGGGCAGCCCCGTCGGCATTTCCCGGTAGGGGTGCCTCAGGCAGTAAGCAATAAACTTACTCCTCCCAAAAGAGGGGAGGCGAAGCCTGGGAGGGTGGACCTCCTAGAACTGCACAGGACAGACCCATAGACCGGCGTAAATCAAGCCCCGAAAGCCAAGACAATACCAGTCTATGGGGTGTAGTATCCATCGGAACAGATACTACACTTTGATCTTAGCCAAAAGGACTCCCCATTTCCTGTAAATACTTCGATGCTCTTGATTGCTTTTCCGGATGCGAACCTCGACATTAGAAGAGGTAAGATGATACAACTACAAGGCTCCCTCGAGAGACAATAACCGTAGCGCAGATGTGGGACTTGGTGCGTTGATCTTTACATAATCTGGGACTCGGTTCATTCCAAATTTGGATCACTGGCTTCATATGCGCCCATTATAGACAAAGCAAAGGGCCGGCCTTGCCCAGCTGGTAATTATTAACACTGTTATCCGATCGCATTTTTACTGGCTGGATAACGTGAATGTTGCATCGTGGGCGTGGCGGGGGCGCTTGGTCACACTTGGCGTAGACCTGACCACGCCCTGAAACCTGATTCCATACATACAGTAAAAATACGGAATTTCATCGTCTTGTCGTCGTCGTCGTTAAATGTCCAAATGGCAGACGTTCACATCGTGTTAGACAGAAAGGAAGAAAAGAAAAAAATGCGGTCATCAAGTACAAATTAAACACCAAAAACTGAATATTTTAGAGAACAAACAGACAAACTGGTCTAATGTTTGTAGAAGTGTAATGGAATCATTGACTTTTTTAAAAGCTTAGAAGCGATGAATGGTAAAAATAAAATAATGGTGATTCTATGGAGGATCCAGAATTTAAGCCCCCCCCCCCCCGACACACACTTTACACTCTTTAAATCTCTAATGTCGAGGTATAGCTAAAGGGATCATTCCAGATTTAAAAAAAAAAAAAAAGCTTTAAAAAAATTAATCCGTTGTTTCTTGACAAAAGAAAGCAACATTAAAAACCGAGTCGTCATTTTAATATGTGACAGAACAGGAAGTATTTTAAAAAAATGGTAAAATTTTACCCTTTGGCCCGATGTTGTCGACGGATGAATAAAAAAAAATGATTTTTTTCTTTTGCGATGACACCAACTGTTAATACGTGTAAAATTAAATTTTTATTTTCCTACTTTTCCACCGGCCGCCACCGCCAAATGGCTCAAGTGACTCAATCGCAGTTCTTTAAAAATAAAGAATAGTCTTCATTATTAAAAAATAAGCATATAATTGTCTCTGTCTCCGAATACATTTCTTTTCGGTTTATTTTTATTTTGCTACTTTTTCACCACTAGCCAGCGGCCGCCAGCAGTCGCTACCGGTCCCCACCGGCCGCTACCGCTAAATGGCTCAAGTGACTCAATCGCAGTCATTTAAAAATAAAGAATAGTCTTCATTATTAAAAATAAGCATATAATTGTCATTTTATTCCCCCCCCCCACCCGAATACAATTGTTTAGTATCTTTTATGTTATACTTAATCTTTTGCACTTTAAGGAAAAAAAAAAACACCTATTATAAATGAAAAAAAAATTCATATATATATATATATATATATATATATATATATATATATATATATATATATATATGAAATATTATGTTTTTAAAAATTTATAATGGGTGTTTTTTTTTTAATTTATAATGGGTTTCTAAATAATAACATTTATTATTTCAACGTGGTCCTTAAAGTGCAAAAGATTAAGTATAACATAAAAGATATATTTGTGCAGGAAAGTTAAAAGTTGAAAAATTAAAAAGAAAAAGTATCAATAGCATTAACAAGAGTTATACCAAACGCAGTAGAGTCTAATTATCTACCGACCTGTATATGTTATCGTGCTGAAACTGTCTAAGTGTTTTTTTTTATTTAGATATGCTATTATTATAATGTTTAATTTGTAATATATTTCTATCTTTTTTAAGAAATCAAAATATAAATGAAAAGAACAAGTTAGTTTGTGCATTAATGAGTCAAACATTTATTACAAACAAATTGCTGTTCGAATGCAGAATCCTTCATCACGCTTATAAATAAGCTTAAACGTTTCTTCAACATAGTAAGCAATATGAAAGTTATACGTTTTGAAATTCCAGTCTCTAACATTGTCCATAAATCTTGATGTTAGATTCTTACGAATCCTTTCCAAATTTGAATGATTATCGCAAAAGAAATAGCAGTTGGATTTATCAAGAATAGGGGGAGATTGAAGAACAATAGTGGAGTTTTCAAACAGTTTATAAATTTGCAAAATATCAAAAAATTGATTTGATTCTTTCACACCATCAACAGATATGGCCCTTTCTAGTTGATCATCCATTGGCTGATTTTTTTGTTGCGTCATCAATGCTACTATTACTCAAAGAATTCTCGTCAGTCTCTAGTCGTAAGCTTATTGTTGGCGAAAAACTTCCTGATTCCCTCATTAGAAATATTGATGCTTACATTGTCAAAAGTTCGACCTGCACATTCAATAATTGCAACAAAATGGTTTGGTTGCCAAAGATTTTTCCAACAATTTTCGGAAGCATACAGCTAGTCCACATTAATGCGATGCTTTTAGAGCTATTTTCTTTCATTATTAAACTCAGTATTCAAATGTACAAATGCCAAATCAAGTAATCCATTAATTGAAGGATGAATACTCCTTATACATATTGCATATGCATGGGCGGCAGATGCCATTGTTAATGCATCTGACCCACCTGACGCTGTAGCACAATCTGTTAGAGATATTTTATGGTCTCTTGAAAAATTTATAATGGTGCTGCTAACTTTCATCAATTTGTTCCCAATTCAATGCCATGTACAGACATGTTCTTACCCTTATCTTTTCACAAAATTCGTTCGAGCCATATAAGGCTAAAGATATTGTTGAAAACAAACAATTTCCATCGGCTAATGTCCCTAAAGCCTTGAGTATTAAATTTGGTTAAACTTTTGTTACTGTCATTATGAAATGGCAAGTATGTATAATCAAAGTTTGATGAAACAAAATTTTGAAATCTTTTTGTTTTAATGAAATCGCAACCATTTTACAATATTCTAAAACTCATCAAAACTGATTTGTAATTTTATCTGACAAATCAGCTAAAACTAAATGAAAAAAATTATTTAGTTTTATGCAATTTGGACGATAAAAATGTGAATCAAAGATTGATCCATTGATAAATCTTACTTCGAGAGCTGAAAGTTGCAAGCATTTAAATTGAATCCAATGTTTACATGAGTGACACTCAACCGTATTGAAGAGTGCCGTTTTCTGGCAAATTGAGCAAAAGTAATTCATAGTGACACAAAAAATAAAGTTAAGCACTCTAAAATGTTTTGAAAAAAGTAGCAAGTCGCGCGAAATTTAGAAATCCCAATCAGGGTTCCCGACTATAATAGATGTTTGAATCCAAGATTTTCCCGGGGAGGAGGGATTGAAAACTGAAGCTACACTTTTAGGAGGAATAAAGGCTAAAAGGAGCCAAATTAAAAATGGTATATTATAAAGAAAAATTGACTATATTGAAGTTGTTAACTCCCAAATGTCTCGTTGTGTCTATGTGTGTGCAAGTATCTAGCACTAACCTTTGTTGCTGATAGTAGTAGTAATTAGTTTCTCTCAGTCGATTGTATCCTTCTGAACTGTCATATTTGGTCAGGTTATGATGGTTTATATTGGGATCTATTGACCCCCAGTTGGGCATTCTCATTGGTTAAGAATTTGTGATTTCACACCTATCTGGTTGTAAACTTGTGTTCCACCATTTCTACTTACTATGAGGGTCTACTTTTTATGAAGGGATGCTCATAAATATCAATTTGATAGTCATTTTTATAAAAAACGTTATACTTTAATAATTTTTGACTTAAAATAATTTTAATTCACATAATTATTTACGTTTTTAATACTTTTAAGTTTGTTTTTAAACTCTTAAATTTATTATTTATAAATTAGTAGAATTTTAAAAAAGATCGTTTTAGTTTTATCTTTAATTTTTTTTATTTCAATAAATATTTGATTAATAGTAAATGATATATATATATATATATATATATATATATATATATATATATATACATATACATATATATATATATATATACATATATATATAATTATGAAGGTTATGTCCGACACGACGATGTTTACTGCGTTCGTGAAAATTAAATGTTTTTTTTATCTAAAAAAAATAAATACAATATAATTACATTCGTAAAACAAATATTAAACATTTAACAACATTTCTTAGCCTTTTGGCTTGGAACAAAGTGTAGTTTCTGTTCTGATGTTGCACTTACTTTATTTTGTCCTCGGTCAATAAAGGAGACTGAGGGAGGAGAAGTCCTTCTAGACTGAGACATTTTATTTTTGTTCCAATCCAGAGTGCCCGCTTTCTCCAAATTAAAAACCGACATTGTGTCTAACTCACTAAGGTTAATAAACAATAGATATCGTAAAAATTGAATTAAACTTGGAAATATTATCTAAAAAAAAATAGCCCGGTCCGTAAACTGCAAAAGTACCAAAAACATAATACAAGAAGTGTTCTTCATTGAGGGGGGGGGTAGCCCCGTATTTACAAGTATATCTCCCGCAAAAACGGTTCTCAAATCTATTTTCAATCGATATTTATTCGATAATTGGTGAAATTTCATACTTTGCCAAAATTGCCGAATTATATTTTGCCGAGTTTTCCTTTGTCCAGTTTTCCTAAATTCACACACACACACACACACACACACACACACACACACACACACACACACACACACACACACACTGTTACTTAATTATAACGTTTTCTTTAATAATTGCTATCAAATAAATATTTATACAAAATAATCGGGAAAAGGCCAAAATTTACGCCACATTTCAAAAAAGGCCAACAGAATTTTTGAAGGCCAAACTGCATTTAAAAAGGCAAAATTCGCGAAATTTGGCCTTAAAACAGCCAATCTGGCAACCCTGATCCCAATCAGGGTAGCCAATTGACTGCGATTGATTGGTTGATTGGTTGATGTGAGTCAAATGCCTGGCGGTGGCTGGTGGAAAAGTAGTAAAATAAAAATAAACCGAAAAAAAATGTATTCGGTGGAGGGGAAGACGATTGTATGCTTATTTTTAATATTGAAGACTATTCTTTATTTTTAAATGACTGCGATTGAGTCACTTGAGCCATTTGGCAGTGGCGGCCGATGGCGATCGGTGGCGGCCGGGAAAAGTGCTACCGGAAATTGAGTAAACGTGTTCATTTGACTGTTTAGGTTTTTGTAAGTGGGATATGCATGAAGATGTGTGTGTGTATTAGCGTTCTTGTTTTGTTAGTGAGAGTGTGTGTGTATGAACTGTGTATGTGAGTACAGTGAGTCACGTTCTGTGCTTCGGTGCTTCGCCGGGAAGTTAGTATAAGTCTTTCGTTATGTGTGTACTGTTTGTCGAGCTCTCCCCTCCCCAGGGGGCTAAATTGGATTGTGACGTGTGCACAGTAGATGAGGGTTGATAATTTGTAGAATTTGGTATATTCGGACTACTGTTCTCATCTTGGGTGTTTTTATCACAAGGTTTCAGCCGATGTAACCTTCGAACTTCTTCAGGTTTACCTTGTCGAACTCGGGAATCTTTCTGAACCGCAAATCCGTGGAGTGAGGATAACAACGTTGTTTCTGCGCATGTGCAACCGTTATTCCTTTGTGTGTGCTGGGCCAAACCTTCCCTGACTTCGTATGCGACCGTTGAGCCTTGCTTCTGTGTGTGTCGGGGATGAAAAAACGGCAACGTTGAAGGTATAACGAATAGCTACGACAAACGAGGACGACTTCATGCAGACCATACAATTATGAGGTACAATATTTTGGGCTTTGTACAGAGATCCAATTGTCTCAACATCAACAGTATACGCAGCAGCGTTGATATGTATCACATTAATGATAACTTCACGTACATGTTTATTTCATGTGTGTATGTATGTGTAAGCTATAGGATATTGAAGTAGGTATTTATCTACTCTCCACAGAGTAAAATGTGACACAAGGTCGGAAGTTCAGCACTCTAGAGGAAGAGCACCTATTACCTTTAAAAATTGCCTGGGCAGTCCCGTCGGCATTCCCCGGTAGGGGAGCCTCAGGCAGTAAACAATAAACTTACCCCCCCCCAAGAGGGGAGGAAAAGCCTGGGAGGGTGGACCTCCTAGAACTGCACAGGACTAACCCATAGACAGGCGTAAATCAAGCCCCGAAGGCCAAGACAATACCAGTCTATGGAGTGCAGTATCCATCGGAACAGATACTACACTTTGATCCCGACCAAAAGGAAGTAGCAGCAACTGTGAAAGTCAGAAGATATTTATGTATGTGCTTATTTCATGTGTATGTATACATATACGTATAAGCTTTACGTTTACTGTTCGAATATTTTCAGTAGCAGCGTCTAATTCTGATTTTGGCGCCAAATTGTTTAATTTTCAGTTCCGGCAATACGTTTGTGACCTTCCACACGTGTATTTATATTTTTCCTTCACTTGACATAAAGTTCGCATTCTGCTTCCACAGATTATCTTACTATGAATAACTTTAACGCTCGGCTCGGTAACTCTAGAAGGAATTTAACATGTCGTGGGACCAGCAACTGAATACTTTGATAGAAACCAATAAAAATTTAATAAATGTGATTTCCCTTGTGAAATTAGGCAAGCCATTTAGAAAGCAACGCGGGTCACAAATCTTTTTTCCTTTTTGTTTCTCGAATCTCCACAAAGACTTTATGTTAGTCGGTCTGCCGCAAGGTTAGTGTGTAAAATAATATGAGAAAAAAAAACGGTAGCTTTTCACATAAGGCTAGAGTAAGCAAAGGTTAGAGCAATGGAAAATTCAATTCGAAGTTAACAGGTTAGAGGTATAACCACGTTGTAGGATATGACGTCATGAGAGGAAGTACGTGACTGAGAAGCGAGATCGGTACTGCCTTTTTTGGTGTACGACGTCAAAATTACCAAACGCCTTTTTCAAGGTGCACAACTCCTACGGGGGTTGGTCGGGAAATTGCGACTAATCTCAGTGTACATTGCTGTGAGGCCGGACGCATGTTGAAGTGGACGTATGTGTTGAGGAATCGTTTGGTTTGGCTTGCGATTTAGTGCGGGTGAACCCGTACAACCGAGTGCAAAATAAACCGGTTCTCACAGTTGGAGCTCACAAACGTTGACAGAGCCACCACGTTGACGAGACCTCAGGTCAAGGGTCAAGGTGCATCTACGCATATGGGTTCTGTGACGTCATGGTTTTTTGTGTGGGAAACTGAGTTTTGCCAGTCTGGTTTTTGGAAGCAAGCCGAACAGACTATTTCTCTATGTAGTCCGAAATGAAAAATGGGAATTTATTTCCCTAAGGGAATACAGGCATGGGATTCTTCCCCCCCCTCCTCGAATGGCTAAGGACTTAAATAGGAATTAATTACGATAAAGTAGTAATTTGATCTCTCCCTCAAAGTTTAGTAAAATATTTCCATGGACAACAGAAATCTGACGCCTGAAATAAACTAATCAAAATTTAAAAGATTGTTTGCCTCCTGGGTCGGTTATGAAGGTTTTGTTGTAGACACAGTGGACGGCGATGTTCACGGCAGTACAGAAGCGAATAAAGAACTCAACCACTAGACGACATCGAGACGACACCCCTCCAAAGAGAAAAGGTAGGAGAAATTAAAAACTATGCAACAGCTGTAAATTGATGGAACAAGTAAACTAAAGCCCAGAAACAAATAATGGCGTTATTTGTTGTTGTTTTTCTCCCGCATTATTACAGCTGCACGAAAGAATAAAAAGAAGCTGAAAGACGTAAATTGCGATTTGTCGAATTTGCGTTTCAAAATAGAAAAACTCTCCACACGTTTACATTCATGAAAAAATATATAATTGTTTTTCTTTCTTCTTTCCTTTTTAATTCGAAACATGACAATAAGTTCATACTCTCCCCCCCCCATATCCACTTTCGGCCACGCTCGAGTTTGATACAAATGACTCAGACACTATCTCTTCCTCAAGCTAAAAATAGAAATAAAAATTAATAACTCCCAACTATCACCCCATTTCCTCTTTCCCTTGAACTGTGTAAACTGCTGCTGATAACGGGTTAATCAAAATCGCCTTTCTTTTTCATTTTTGTCTTTTTCATTCGCAACCATGCCGAAACTCGAACGTTTTTAGCCAAATCAAAATTAATGACTGTATGCTTTTTCTGCATTTTTCTTCATCGTGAGGAAGCCTACGATAAAGACGAAACGTTGATGAATGCATAAATAATATAGTTTTTTGGCTTCTCTTTTTCATTTTCCATATATATATATATATATATATATATATATATATATATATATATATATATATATATATATATATATATAGTAAGCTATGCATTTTGGCCGAGGATGAAACGCGGGAGCCTCTGTGTAGCTTAATTGCCATAAATATATTTTCATAGCTTACTACCTAGTTCTACTTACGTATCGAACACTGTTGAAGTAAATACTGAAAATTGATACATAAAAAAATATATCGCCTTATAAAATTTTATGTGGATACATGAAATACTAATTATATATATATATATATATATATATATATATATATATAGTGTGTGTGCTAGGTTGTATATGAAAAGAAATCAAATAAAGTGCTCGATCATATAAGAGAGCTCATATAATTTATTTAGTTACTGTATATTACATATTTCAGCAATGTACCGCGGTTTCATCCAAAAGGGCAGATTTAGACATCTTTAGTAAATCTCTGTGCCCAGTGGAATCATCGGCAAGCTGAAACGCTTGTAGTCCCGGCCCGATAGGGAATGGCGTCAACAATGACAGAAAACGGTGTATCTCTTAGGGGGTCCCCGAAAAAAATCCGGTGTGGGATAGTGATTAACTAAGACTTAAGAGAGATCGATGTTAGTTCGTGTTTGAAAGGCCTTT
Organism: Sepiola atlantica; assembly: GCA_963556195.1. Taxonomy (NCBI): domain Eukaryota; kingdom Metazoa; phylum Mollusca; class Cephalopoda; order Sepiida; family Sepiolidae; genus Sepiola; species Sepiola atlantica. The sequence continues at coordinate 120,547,421 of OY744528.1, read as the reverse complement.
ATGTTATTCCCTAGCAAGTTTTATTTATTTATTTATTAAAAAAAAACAGATAATGTTTTTCACCCTCTAACTTTGACGACACTAGCCAAATAATCGACTGCATCACAGACTAAACTGATCTGCTCGGCAAACTATCCGGTTTCCCCTTTGTGTTCCTACATAAGATACATTTACTACAAATCCATTCTCTAATTATTACATGTTATGATGGAATATTTACTCGCACAAAAATAACTTACAAAGAGGAGGTAACTCGCCTTTTTTACACACTCTAATATTTCTACTAATCCTTCCACCCACAACACCGTGTGATTTATTTACATAAGCAAAACTTTCACAAATACCGGTAAATTACAGAATAACAGAATAGTAGTCTTCTATTCTTACTCCATTACGACATAACAATACAAAGAAATAGTTGAAAAATGAACGCACATACAATCATAACCCATTCTGACAAGATGGCGACAATAATAAATACATCGTAAGTTTTTTTTTCCACGTTTTTAAAAGATCAATTTAGACTAATGATTATTTACTCCGTCCAAATATTTATTCTAATGCTTTCTTCTTTCATTACAGAAAATACTAAATAGAAAACTTTTTTATTTCTTTTTTACACGTATAATGACTTCATCTTTTAACGATTTCAAAACATTGAACGGGGTACTTTATGTCACTTAGAGTAAGACTCTTACAAATAATCAATAAATCTTTTACTACTCAAAACTTTATTTAGGCAATTTTAGCATTCAATCTAATTGGTGGGGTTATATTATTGTTTTCGATTTTCTTGGAACTAGAAATTATTTTTATAGGCGATTACCTGTGAACATTCAACATATCTCGGAAGACTGAAATACCATTTATTTAGATACATTTGCAGTAAATCTTTAAAATCACACCGTCATAGTTTACATCGAATAAAAATTTGACACTACTGCAGTTTAGCAATTCCTTTTGTTAAATCCTATTTCATTCACGTAAATTATTCAAAGTGAAGTAGATATCGGCATTATTTTGCAAACTTTTCTTTTTCGACAAAAATGTCATCGCCACTTCCTGTATGTCTACTTCTATTTCTATGTTACAAAAACTATTTTTTAAACTTTTCTACTGACCTACATACTTTTGCACTTCTGAAAGTGTTTTATACCTTGTTTATTTATTTAAATATAACATTTCGTCGACATCCACCACTTCGAAGACAGTAAAACATCCTAAATGGCCGACCCATGAGTTGGTGTTTTATTCGTTAATAACAGTTAATGACTTACCACTAATCCTAAGTCCGACTGGCACCCCCCGGACTAAGAGTTATTGGTAGGGTAGTGGCATTCATGTGTAGTATGGTTAACAGAATATACAAAAAATAGAAATATTTTTCCGCACTTCATTTTAGTGTAGGAAAAAGTTTACTCCCCCCCTTCAACTACAAAAAATAAAACAAAACAGAAATGCTATAATGATATCTAGGCGATTACGTGTGAACATTCACAATATTTACGAAGACTCAAATACCATTTGTTTAAATACATTTACAATAAATCTTTAACATCACACCGTCATAGTTTACACCCAAAAAACATTCCTATTAATGCAGTTTAGCAATTCTAGCGATTTTATTTGTTTTCATTTTTGAACAATTACATTCTCAACAAGGGAAGACAATCACGGACTTTTCAATACGAATGGGGATAAAAAATGCCCATTTAGTTTAATATAAAAAAAAACAATCGTTTTCTTAAATCCTATTACAATCACGTAAATTAGTCACAATTAAGTAGATTTCGGCATTATTTTTCAAACTTTTTAATCGACAAAACTATCAGCGGCATTTTTTGAGTTTTCACTTCTTTATTAATGTTAAAACAAATAAGAGCTACCAAACGCAATATAATTTATTTGTCTACTGACCTGCATAGTTTTAAACTTCTGAAATTGTGTGATAAGTTTCTTTTATTTTAGTATAAGATTTCGTCGATATCCACTCCTTCGGAGACAGTAAAAATATGAAATAATCGATGCATCAGTTGCAACAGGTGTTTCATTTATTAAATGCAGTTACTAAATGACTAACTAATAACCCTAACTCCAACTGGCAACACCCCCGTATTTAGAGTTATTAGTAGGGTAGTTCCATTTATATGTAGTATGGTTAACAGAATATACAAAAAAATAGAAATACTGTTTCCGCACTTCATTTTTGTGTAAGAAATCAAAATCCCGCCCCCCCCCCCAATAAAAACAATCACAAAGTTGAAATACTATAATCATATACGCTTAGTTAACACACAGATACATACATCGAGCATCAAACCATATTATTTCTAAATGGCCGAGAAGTGGGTGCACATTTTAATTTAATTTAACAGTTAAATAATTCTTTCATACGCCCCACCCGGGCAACGGCAGGACACAGGAGCCTGCTAGTATATATATATATATATATATATATATATATATATATATATATATATATATATAGTTAAGAACAACTTTACTTGTTATTGAGCACTTTTTATAAACACTGGAGTTTCAACGAATTTACATCTACAGAAACTAATAAAATACGTGTACCATATATATATATATATATATATATATATATATATATATATATATATATATATATATATATATATATATATATATATATTGTTAAAAAATAAATAAACCGCTCAGGGTAGCGACAAAATAATAAAAACGCACCGGAAAACACCGGCCGTTTATCACAAGAGAAAAAAAAATAACAAAAAATCAGCGTATATATATATATATATATATATATATATATATATATATATATATATATATATATATATATATATATAAAGAGGTGTACTAAAAGCGAACTTTTATGAAAGGTAAAACCCTATTGTGAAGAGTATACAGCTCAATATCCAGGATAGAGCAGGTAGAAATGAAGGAGAATGGAAAGGAATTAGAGAAAGCAAAAGCCCTTTCTCTAATTCCTTTCCATTCTCCTTCATATATATATATATATATATATATATATATATATATACACTACACACACACACACACACACACACACACACACACACACACATATATATATATATATATATATATATTGTTAAATATGACGGACAATTTATGTCTGCATTTATTTTGTTTTGATCCTTTCTAATTTCCGTTTTTTTCTGATTTCGAGCGGGAAATAGCAGAAAACATATACGGAACTGGCTGATGCATCTGCCGTATTTTCTTATATCCGTCTGGATCAATCTTCAGAGGTGGTTATCGAGTAAAGGACATGGTGTTTGGTTATTTATAAGTAGTTTTGGCGGGAATCACGTGATGGTTTAAGTATTAATCAGGTACTAGTGTTAGTATTATAAGCATTTTAGTATGTTTTCACTATTATTGAAATCAATTTTGTTGATGGGTTAGGGTTAGGGTACCCATCTCATTAATCTTTATTCTTAAGTTACCTTTCGGCTGTCTGAAGATACTAGCTTCCTGACTTAAAATGCACCAAACATTGATGTTATTGTTTTTTTCCTTTCCCTTTGCACAACTCAATCATCTTCTGCAAAACTAAAAACAAAAATATTTTTCTTCTACAAAACAATCAAACCAAACCCCATGAATAATTATTTGAAGATATAGATAACTTAAAGCATAAAAACTTATACCAAATGACATTATTCGGCATTAAATAACCCGAAAAGGGTTGATATGCCGTAAAACAAAACACCCAACCTAAGTGGTGACTCATTAGTAAAAAAAATATAATTTTCGTTGGTTTGTTACGCTTAAGCTTGAAATAGGGTTTGTATTGTCTGTCACGTTTAATAGGATTTTCGTCTGTCTGTCACACTAATCGCGCAGATTAAATAGACGGATCTCTAGAAATCGCCACTCGAAATGTTACTGATACGAATTTCTAGTCTGGTGTCTAAAATGTCGATGTGTGAGAAACTGGGCCTCTGGCATTTTTAAACGCTGTGCTTATCATTATTTAATTCAGGCGCCGAGATAAATTTCAAAGGAAGTTTTTTTTTTCTTATTTTTCTTATATTTATTTTAGGGTTAACATATTGACCGGGCGTTACTCGGAATGTGGCAGATGGAACACTTGAAAAGTCGAAAAGAAATATAAGGAATATAAAAAATATGAATACACAGGATCGCCATCTTTTTATGGAGCCTATCGTTTGTGTCTCAGGTTTTAGATAGTCCCGTTATTGAATAGGTAGGGGTAAGAGAGAGAGAGAGAGAGAGAGAGAGAGAGAGAGAGAGAGAGAGAGAGAGAGAGACATATATATATATATATATGAAGTAAATCCAACAAATGATATAAGAGGCAACTAATATCTTATAATTAGTGAAACATCCGGATAAAAACTGAAGCTCAATATACTGGATAGAGCATTAATAGCATAATATAAAATAAAATAAGGTGCGAATCAAATTTTATTAGAATTCAAAGTTCAGGCAAAGTATCTTAAAGTCCTTAACTCATGAGTTTTCAAAGATAATTCTTCTCCTCAGAGGACCATTACCGCAGTGACATCACTGCAGGTGATAAAATTACACTTTGAAAATATATAAAAATATATGCAAAAATGCATAAAAGTATATAACACATCAAATATATCAGCCCAAAACATACTTTTGTTAAAGCTATACAATCCAAGTCATACAATTTAAAACAAATTCAGAAAAGATATCGAAGAGGTTGATTGAAGATTGATCCAGGTAGTGAGTAACAGTCCAAAAATGAAAAATTTAAAAAATTTATCCAGTCGGGAAATGCGCCCGCAAATGATGCAATAAATGACAGTTAAAAATGCATCCAATGTTTATGTTAAATTAATAAAACGATAAAGGAACCAACTCAAATAAAAAGTTCAGTAAACTCACTTAGTGTTGAAATCATAATGTTCAAAATTCAGGGTTCCAATGATTTGATCGGATTAGTACAAACCATAATTCGCTGGTTAAATGGAAAATCCGTTGGTTAAATGGTCCTCTGAGGAGAAGAATTATCTTTTAAAACTCATGAGTTAAGGACTTTAAGATACTTTGCCTGAACTTTGAATTCTAATAAAATTTGATTCGCACCTTATTTTGTTATTTCATTTTATATTATGCTCTCTCTCTCTCTCTCTCTCTCTCTCTATATATATATATATATATATATATATATATATATATATATCAATTTTCAGTATTTACTTCAACAGTGCTCGATACGTAAGTAGAGCTAGGTAGTAAGCGATGAAAAATATACTTGTGGCAATTAAGCTACACAGAGGCTCTCGCGTTTCATCCCCGGTGGAATCTTCATTTTAGCCTGAAGATTCCCCCGGGGATGAAACGCGGAAGCCTCTGTGTAGCTTAATTGCCACAAATATATTTTTCATCTCTTACTATATATATATATAGATATATAGATAGATAGATAGATAGATAGATAGCTAGATAGATAGATAGAGAGAGGGAGAGAGAGCGAGAGAAAGAGAGGACAAGGGAGAGAGAGAAAGAGAGAGGATGATACACACATATATATATATATATATATATATAGAGAGAGAGAGAGAGAGAGAGAGAGAGAGAGAGAGAGAGAAAGAGAGAGAGGGAAATGGAGAGAGAGAAAGAGAGGAGATAGATAGATAGATAGATAGATAGATAGAGAGGGAAGGGAAAGAGAAAGAGAGAGTGAGATACAAGGAGAGATAGAGATAGATAGAGCCAGAGATAGGGAAGGGAGATATAGCGAGAACATATTTAGTAAGAAAGAAAGGGGAGAGGAAGTGTAATAGACCTATGACGCTGCCATTTGCTTTTTATAAAGGAAAGAAAGAAAAAAAAGAAAAAAGAAAGGAACGAAATAGAAAGAAAATAAATAAGAGGGGAACGAAAAACGAAAGGAAAGAAATAAGAATTGTCTAACAGAGAGAAGTAAAGACTATGCCAATAAAGAAAAAAGAAAGAATGAATAGATGAAAGAGGGGAAATTTAGTGATAGAAAGATGAAGAAATGAGTAGAGGATAACGAAAAAGAGAAAACGATAAAAAAGGAAAACGAAACTTGAGCCGTGATGGAAAAGCAAAGAAAACGACAACAAAAAAAGAAAGAAAGAAAGAATAAAATTGGTGAGAATAAGAGAATTATGCAGTTTCATAGGCATTTTCCAATAACTAGTTATTAATTAATTTAGTTGAAAATGAGTAATTTGTTCCTTTTTAACACTGATGACAATCTTGATCACTTTGACGATCACTCCTCTATTCACATGTCGTCGTGGTTTACTTCCTGTCTCCATATCGGCTCGTATCTAATCTCTTACCCCGGAACCGTATTGAATTACTGATGCTTGTTGAAGTTTGACTAATTACACTAGCTCAAATGATCAGTGGTTCGGTCAGACCATCCTGCGACTTGGTCCGACTGTTGACCTACACCACTAGTTCAGCCGTTGACTCGATCAGCTGCTCCTGATAATGTTCAGGCGACTTCGCTCGACTGCCAATTAAATCCGCTTGTCGTGTGAATCAGATGATTCTGGTGTTGGCATTAGTTAGAAATCTTTCTGGAAATACATCAGGTACTTACGGGAAGGGCCACACGAAGGTTGCAAACATCCCTAAGTGAGAGTGGTACTGTGGAACTGACTGGATTCGAACTTGGAACACTCAGGTTTTCAGTCCGTGTCGTTATCCACTTAACCACCGTCACCTAAGAATATGATGCCATTCGCAGAACAACAAAGAACAGAGTCACTTTCGAATATCTCAGGATAAACTCTGTTTTTTTTTTTCAGAATGATTTCTCTTTCAGTCCGGCGAGCTGTCCTTCAATCGCAGCGCGAGGAACTATTCCTCGCTCAGTCTGCACAGCTGTCCTTCAATCGCGGTGCGACGAACTATTCCTCGCTCAGTCTGCACAGCTGTCCTTCAATCGCGGTGCGACGAACTATTCCTCGCTCAGTCTGCACAGCTGTCCTTCAATCGCAGTGCGACGAACTATTCCTCGCTCAGTCTGCACAGCTGTCCTTCAATCGCAGTGCGACGAACTATTCCTCGCTCAGTCTGCACAGCTGTCCTTCAATCGCAGTGCGACGAACTATTCCTCGCTCAGTCTGCACAGCTGTCCTTCAATCGCAGTGCGACGAACTATTCCTCGCTCAGTCTGCACAGCTGTCCTTCAATCGCAGTGCGACGAACTATTCCTCGCTCAGTCTGCACAGCTGTCCTTCAATCGCAGTGCGACGAACTATTCCTCGCTCAGTCTGCACAGCTGTCCTTCAATCGCAGTGCGACGAACTATTCCTCGCTCAGTCTGCACAGCTGTCCTTCAATCGCAGTGCGACGAACTATTCCTCGCTCAGTCTGCACAGCTGTCCTTCAATCGCAGTGCGACGAACTATTCCTCGCTCAGTCTGCACAGCTGTCCTTCAATCGCAGTGCGACGAACTATTCCTCGCTCAGTCTGCACAGCTGTCCTTCAATCGCAGTGCGACGAACTATTCCTCGCTCAGTCTGCACAGCTGCCCTTCAATCGCAGTGCGACGAACTATTCCTCGCTCAGTCTGCACAGCTGCCCTTCAATCGCAGTGCGACGAACTATTCCTCGCTCAGTCTGCACAGCTGTCCTTCAATCGCAGTGCGACGAACTATTCCTCGCTCAGTCTGCACAGCTGTCCTTCAATCGCAGTGCGACGAACTATTCCTCGCTCAGTCTGCACAGCTGTCATTCAATCGCAGTGCGACGAACTATTCCTCGCTCAATCTGCACAGCTGTCATTCATCCGCAGTTCGACGGTTCATTTCTCCTTCAGTCCGTTGATCTGTCTATCAATCACGGTAAGACGAGACAATGTATCTTCGAGTCCCACCAGTTGTCCTTCAACTGCAATGGGACGACCATTTTTCCTACAGTACATCGAGCCGTCATTCAATCGCAGTGCGGCGTCAACACTTTCAACATCATCGTTGGAGAAGCAAGCCGACCATACACTCAACATCAACGAACTTGCGACGCCGGCGACTCAACCTAACCGTTCGTAATTCTATCTTCTCGCCAAATTAAACCGGCTATTTTTCATGTACAACGTCTTTACCGTGTTTTTCACCCTTCTGTATATCCCTATATCCATCAAAAGTAACAAGACTGATCACCATCAATCGGTTCCTACAACAGACATTAGGCACATTTTCTAGTCCCAATTATTTTCATTCTAAAAATATCATACAAGAAAATCCTATTTTCATAACGCCACCACTTAGAAATATGTCCTGAAATTGAATTTTAAAAAAATCTAATAAAATAATTTTCCAAAAAAAATATTTTTAGAACATGTCAAGTGCGCATACTACTATTCTAAAAAGAATACTATTGTCAAATACCCCGGCCGGGTCTACCGAAAAGGTCATTTGACCGTAGTATGCGCACTTGACATGGACACACACCTGACAAGAAACCGTACACAAATTCTATGATTGATTGCAGAAAATAAAATAATCGTTGGTTGAAGCACCACTTGTACCTTATCTTTGGCCCCGATGAGATATAAGTAGTACTGAAACGTAATTACATTTATGTAAAGTCATTTTAAATGTTATATATATATATATATATATATATATATATATATATATATATATATATATATATATAAGATTTAATAAATTATTTTTAAAATAAATTAATATTTGCGTGCACGCAAAAATTAATTTATAAAAAAAATTCATTAAAAGATATATATATATATATATATATATATATATATATATATATATATATATATATATATATAAAATTGATGACACGTCCGATTAAGGGCGAATGAATACGGTCCTATGTATATTTTTAATCCACTCAGGTAGCGAAGAATAGTAAATGCACCGGTAAACACACCAATGCCCTATTACTAGTAAAAACAATAACAAAACAATATATTTAATATATAACCCCATAATTGTCCCATTAAATACCGACTTCCACTCCGAGAAAATTTTCCCAACTATCACCCCTCATAATTATAAATAAAATTTAAAAAATACGAACAAACACCTTAATTAGCCCATACCCACACTATTTCAAGAGCAATAATTATAACTTTCCCAAAAATGTTTCTCCAGTCATTAAGAGAGTAACACCCTCATTTCACATTATTATTACTCCCATAAGTCCCCACCATTTCTCGGTCATAATGCTAATCTCCCATATCTCCCAAACAGATCCAATCTTGCCGACCCAATACTTACTCTTATCTCTAAACCAGTTTTAATCAACATACTAATTTTATCACTCCCATAAGCATTCACTACACCTTAGTTAATAATGTTAAATCCCGAATACAAATCATTCAAAAACCCTGCAGAGTTACTGCTTTTAGACCGCCCGGATGATATCTTTATTTAAATTACTTTGGGATTGATTTAAAATCCTTTAATCCAGGGTTTAAATTTGAATTTAATGTTGTTCCTTTAACCTTTTTATCTCTTGATAAGTATAATCCTTAAACCCATTTTCTCTCCCTAATTCCTTTAGAAGGCACATCATTAAACTCCAAAACAGTAACGGCCAAATATATGACATTCATAATATTAAATAACGGGATTTATATAGAACTTTTTTTTATATCTCTTTAAATCTTCTCCGGTTTAAATCTCAACTGTTACTTTTCACCCGTCCCCTTTTTTTTCAAACCTTATTAAACCTTCCTTACACTAAATTTAAACAAACATACATAATACTCTAAGCAAATAACGCGTCCAAACGAGAGTAACACGTGACTTCACATTTCCGAAACAGATGACAACAGAAGCTGAAGAGAGCCAGATTGTTGGGATTAAATATCCCTGGAAGGAAGTTCAATTCTCGCACGTGAGAATACAATAACAATTATGTAGATAAGTGCAAAATAGAAACAGGGCAACAGCTTTTTGTGAGAAGGAACACAACAACAATTGTATATAAGTTTAAAACAGTTTTACTTGTGATGAAACATGAGGGCAAATATATACAACAAATGGTGAGTTCAAAGTTCAGAAAGGAGGAAGTTAATTTAGGTTTGCGAAAACATGCTTCGCGAACTTATCTTGTGGGAGTTCTGGTAACAGGTTGCACGTGCGCCCGCCTCCAATTCTGGCTCTTGTCGAGGTGTAGTTACTTCAGTCCAAGATGGCTGGTAACAGGAAGGAGTAGGGGCTCTCTGCGACTGCCGCCGAGGGTTTTGTTTCAGAAGGATCCAGCCGCGGTCCTACCAGGTTCAAAAGGTGTGTCGAAAAGAGACCGTGACACAGCGTGCAAGCGTTTTTATGGGCTGACTCACGTAACCCCTAAGGGAGTAGGATGTGAGATGTCGGACAGCCAATCCGTGAGACCCTTAAGGGGCACGGCTGCAGCCAGTCAGTGAGGGGGGGGGGCGTTCATAAATTCCAATAGGATGGCTAAATCCTTCTGTGCTTGAAACCGACGGTATGAAAGTTGTACTAATTTTTTTGTACCAATATATATATATATATATATATATATATATATATATATATATATATATATATATATATATATAATTATGAAGTCAAGGTGTGTCGCTATCATATCGAAACGCGTAGTTTCTCAACCGGATGAAAAAAATGAGCACATACAAAAGTACTTCGATTAATCCAATTAAAATCCGTATAGATCATATTATACTTGAACCACGATGCAAGTATGCACCCAGCATAGCGCCAGAACGTGAGTTAATTGGAACGTCAGCACTTCAGAGGTTGTGCTCATTTGAAAAAAGGAAATTACCTTACGAAGACCGGCGACTAGTTATTTGTTTTCTGATTTTTTCGGTAAAAAATATCTTACAAAATGCTTTATTTTATTTATATTGTGAAAACAGTATATAAACGGAAGTGAATGAACGGTATTTTTTAAGATTGCAAATTTACAATTTAACAAATAATGTACTCTTTTAAAGTGTAGTATCTGTTCCGATGGATACTGCACCCCATAGACTGGTATTGTCTTGACCTTCGGGGCTTGATTTACGCTGGTCTATGGGTCTGTCCTGTGCAGTTCTAGGAGGTCCACCCTCCAAGGTTTCGCCTCCCCTCTTTGGGGAGGAGTAAGTTTATTGCTTACTGCCTGAGGCGCCCTACCGGGGAATGCCGACGGGGCTGCCCAGGCAATTTTTAATGGTCAGAGTGCTCACCTCTCGGGCTCTGGCTTTTCAAACCCCACTTTCCCGACCCGACCTTGGGTCACATCTTACTTGTGGGAGTAAGATAAAAACTGGCATTGTGCCTAACTCCTGGAGAGGAGTAAATCAATACTCTTTTGAAAGCATTTTTCAAACAAGAAAAGCAGTTTTTTGCAGTGTTTTTGATAACTTAATTTGAAATTTATTACAAAAATGTAACACAAATTTTTCAAAAAATCGCAATGTTTTTTATAACTGGATTTGAAACAATAAATTTTCAAATAATAAAATCAGTGTTTTTAGAATTTTACACCTCATAGTAATGCCGTATTAATTAACATTCAATTAAACAATTGTTTATTTAATTTTAATTATTGATTAATTATATTTATTTATATTTATTTATAAACTTAATGGGAAAAAACTTTGTTTTAAAAGTGATTAAAATAAATTATTTCGGGTTATTTTAAGGTTTGAAAAAAGGGGAGGGTGTAAAGTAACAGTTGAGATTTAAACCCATTTTCTGTGTCTATTTTCTTTAGAAGACACACAATTTACCCTCAAAACAGTAACGGCCAAATATACGCTACTCATAAACATTGACTCACGGGATTTATATGGAAATATTTTTTATTTTTTTATATTTTTAAATCTTTTTAAATCTTCTTCAGTTTTAAATCTAAACTGTTACTTTTTACCCGCCCTGGTTCATTCTGAATTGTAAACATTTAAATTTTAATTTGCTGTTTTTTATGTATTTTTATATGTATTGTCATTTCTACTATCATCTTTGAACTTACGGATGGAGTAATATATGGTGGCTTAATAGAAGCGTTTGTCTCGGTTATTGACTGGATATATGTGGTTTTGACTTTTGAAGCTTTTCTTAAATATTATATGTGGTTTTGAAATAATATTGACTTTTGATGTTTTTTCTTAAATGATTTCTGTATGTGATGCTGTAAGAGCGCTGATGAAGTGACTATTTGAAGTCATCAAAAATACAACACAGAATAAATTTTCCAAATTTTCTTGGAAACGCCAAATAATTATTGCGTTTAAATTCTCGGAACTGATATAAATAATGTTTTAAATTTGTTTATCTCAACTTACTTTATATAGTGGCAAAAAACACACTCCAACGAGTGGCTGTATTTTATTTTCTGAAGATGAGGGCTTCCCTCGAAATTTAAAAGTAACACACACTACCCCTACCATCACGGTTCGACAATAACACATTGATAAATATAATAAAATATAATAAAAATTATTTGAAAATTATTCATTTCTTAATATTGTCCATCCTGTTTACCATTTCACGTACCGTCGATGTTACCTAACCAACGCATTGTCATCGCCTTCACACAATACTTCTTAGCAAACTACAACATTCTTCTCATATATATATATATATATATATATGTATATATATATATATATATATATATATATACTATTTCATGTATCCACATAACATTTTATAAGGAGATATAATTTTTCTGTATCAATTTTTAGTATTTACTTCAACAGTGCTCGATACGTAAGTAGAGCTAGCTAGTAAGCTATGAAAATATATTTATGGCAATTAAGCTACACAGAGGCTCCCGCGTTTCATCCCCGGGGGAATTCTCAAGCTAAAGTGCGTAGAGTTATTTTTGCCGGGCGTTTTTATATACACGGCTAGCTATTTAACCAATCAGATTCTTTGTTGTTCTCTCAGCCAATCGTTGGACTTCCTACGAACAAAGGTCCAGTTAGTGTTACTTCCTATATCCTGTTCTATTGTTCTGTTTTCTATAGAGGACGCTATATCCTGTTTCTTTGTTGTGTCAATATAATGGGTGAACTAATTTTAACACGTGGTTCCTTGTATTTCTATTTTAGGTTTTAGTCTTGAAATTGTTAGGTTTTAGTTTAGTTTTTTTTAGCCATCGACCTCATTCACTAAAGACCTAAATGAAAGGTATATATAAAGTGTCACATCAAGAACAGAATTTGTGGAGAAAACAAAACACAAAACAAAAAATAACAAACAGACAAACAACAGAAAGCAGATAACACTCACAATGGTTTCCCATCGCCAAGAGGATGACCGAATTCCAATCAGACCGCCATTTGTAAATCATCACATAGAGTTACGTTTTAAATAGTATAGACTAGCGAAAATAGACTCCCTAACGGTCGTCTATTTTTGCTAGGCTGTCGCGTTCTTGTGTGGTGAGACATTTTTAGTTAAAACAAAATTGTCTCTTAATACTTTTTGTTTAAAAAGAAATAAAAAATTTTTCCCGCCCAAATCTTTTTTCCCGCCCCCCCCCCAAATGGGGGAGGTCCCCTTAAAAAATCGAGCGCTAACGCAGACACCAAAGTATATCGAAGAACAAGTTATTATACGATCATTCATTGCTAACTGAAGGAAATGAAAAAAAAAACATTTCTTTAAGTATTTAAATTAAAATGTTATCTGCAACTTTGTCCATTCGCGCATTCGGTATAGTGTCGGGCAGTTAGCATTAAGGTTGCGAGTTCGAATCACGGCGTCGGCGCCGACATTATTTATTGTTGATTTAGTCGTTAATATGTGCCCTGATGTATTTGTCATGTTTTTAACTTTGAAATTACGTTTACAAAAATTCTCCGCGACGGACAGACAGACAGAATGACAGACAGACAGAGAAACTTACCATGCATGAAAACCCTGGTTGAAATCGCCTTTGTTAATTAAAGTTATATTAAGGTGGATAATATATATTGTTATAATTAAAATAAAGGCGTAAGATAAAATCGACAAATACGGTTTATAGTAGTGAATTCAAATAATTACTTATAAATGTCATAAATTCATAAAGTTTACATTTTCTGAAAGAATTCAAAAATAAAAACATTTTATATCTAATCTTGTTAGCGTATTATTCTTTTAATTTTTTTTTTTGTTTTATATTTTTACTGTTTTTTAATTCTAAGGTTTATTTTATATATCATTCTATATTTATATTATATTATATTCGATTTTCAACGGTCTCAAGTCTGACCACGTGACTTTTTCAAAATTTAAAATTTTCTTTTTTCATTTATTTTCTCTCCTTTTTCTCCCCTATTTCATTCTTCCCATGAGGTAAAGATAGTATTTTAATTCTTCCCGATGAGATCTCAGCTTCTAACAGCTGTAGATCGATAACATCGACATGCCAGTGTCGCATGTTTTTTTACATAACTGTATGAATAAAAATAATAATATATAATATATATGTATATATATATGTGTGTGTGTATATATATATATGTATATATATATATATATATATATATATATATATATATATGTGTGTGTGTGTGGGTGTGTGTGTGTATAAATGTATGCGTGTTGAAATGCTGTTGAATGTTTTTAATGTTTTTAATCACATGGAAACGTCTTCTTAAATAAATTCACCAATTTTATTTTGCATTGTTCAATCATCCCCCTGAAGACGACCAATGATGGTCGAAAACGTTCGCGTCAAATATGGAGATTTCCTACACTCCTTGGTTAATAGTACAATATCTATTGTTCGACGAATAGAAAGATTGGATCACAAAAGGAATAAACAGAAGTTGGCACTCCTGTTCAACCAGATATATATATATATATATATATATATATATATATATATATATATATATATATATATATATATATATATATATATATATATATATATGCGCTCCGACTACTCGGTCAAATATGACTTTTGTATTAGGACAAGAATTGTCACCCCCTTTTTTTCACCCCCTTTTTCTCGAACCTTATTAAACATTCCTAATTTTAAACAAACATACATAACACTCTAAGCAAATAACGAATGTAAACGAGTAACACGTGACTTCACACTTCTAAAACAGGTGACAACATACGCTGAAGAGAGCCGGATGGTTAAGTCCTTCTGAGCTTGAAACCGACGGTACAAATGTTGTACTCATTTTTCTGTACCAAAAAAAGTAAATATTACGCTGTAAATTTTAATTCTCAATTAATGGAGCACTCTGCTGGGATTTTTCCTACTATATTCCAAAAGAAGTAAGTATATATATATATATATATATATATATATATATATATATATTAATTATCGCCACTGATTCGTAGCCATAGAGAATTAGCTAATAATTAAGGAGGAATTTAACTTTGTAAATACCGAGTCGGCGGGTATTTTCAACGAGCAGTTGAAAGCGATCAACAAACTGTGTTGGATCTCGCATGAAACTATTAGTACTGCTTGTTATTAAACTCACTTAGTATGCCCGGCCTTTAGTAAAGGGGGCTTATAATAATATTTATAAATAAATATTAATTATTTATTGCCTACAGACAAACACACACACACACACACACACACACACACACACACACACACACATATATATATATATATATATATATATATATATATATATATATATATATATATATATATATATATATATATATATAAGTTTCCGGAAATATTCACTCGAATGTCCTGAAGGAATGTTGTCGATAGGCATATTTCTTGTTTAAATGAGGGTTTGTTTCCCTCATGACGAGTCGAGGAATTTAACGATATGCCTTCTAATATACGTTGAAATATATACATTGGTAGAT
>OY744528.1:120521629-120526629 GCA_963556195.1 Sepiola atlantica | reverse complement strand
TGAGTAGTATTAACACAGCCGGTGTCGTAGCTTTAATGCATGTTCCTTCATTAGTTGAACACTGTTGACGACAGCTGCCTATAATGCCCCTCATAACATAACGCTAATTTCATTTTAGATATAAAAGGTTGTTTTTTTTAATCCCACGATAACAGTCTTGTAAAGTGTGGGCGAAACTAGTCGACTAGCAATTTTTTTTTCTTATCCCCTAAATCCCTTAAATCTTTTAATTATGAAAAATTCAACACGTCTTCCCTTCATTATTACATTAATATATATATATATATATTTATATATATATATATATATATATATATATATATATATATATATATATATATATATATATATATATATTAGAGATGAAAGATGAGAATAAAAAATTGTAAAGATACAATATTTACTAGAATATCAAAAGTGCAGAGCAAGGAGCTTCATGTCCTTAATCCATGGATTTTCAAAGATAAACTCTTTTCATCAAGAGCCGGTAATGTAATTGTAAATATTATCGGCAACATTTAATTTTTTAAATTTTACATAAAATAAAACAAAATAAAGACCAAAAGGTAACGAGTCTTATGTTGAGATGATAGCGTAGAGTACATGGTAGATGGCTGTCCAAAAATACGTCAAAAATAAAACAACTGTTATGTTGGAAATGTTGCCGATAATATTTACAATTACATTGTATCTTTACAATTTGTTATTCTCATCTTTCATCTTTAGAATTGATTGCTCTATTCAATATATTGAGCTTTATATTATCACGATAATTCAATTATCTTTAATTTAATTCAACATTTAACTATATATATATATATATATATATATATATATATATATATATATATGTACATATACTTTTTTATAGACCAACCTTTCAAGCTAAAATCGCGATTATTGTTAACATTTAAGAACAGAGCATATATAAATGAACAATATTAAGCTAAATTCCAGTGAAGTCTCCCCCCACATACGTACAACATTTCATTTTAAATAAGCGAGATACGAAAAATGTAATAGAGAAAACAATTCTCGACATAAAATTTAGAGTTCTAATCTATATATATATATATATATATATATATATAAGGTTGGTATTTCCCCTTGCAAATCAGTTAGAGTAGGCAAGAAAACTAATGCATCAAGCACATCGAAAATCAACACTACCAAAACCCCCTTATCTCGACCGTGTTTCCAGCAACTTACACATATTTTTAACACATAACATTAATGGCTATTATTTATCTCATACGACTAACTCTCCTAAGTGCATGCTCCAAAGAGAGGATAGCACGCTAATTTCTCTCTATGGATTATTAACTCTTTCACTCCTCAAACACCGCCTGTGATTATTTCACGAGTAAATTCAATCCTCTTTCACCGCTTTAGAATTTGTAAAACAACCAATCAGCGATCAGCTGACATAAGCATGAGACACATTTCATCCCGACCGCGTCGTGCATTGCCCGAGGTTAGTCATTTACAGACATTCCTTAACAACTTTCTCCAATAAATAAATCGTTTCATTAATAACATTCAATACACACTTCACAACATCATATATATATATATATATATATATTACCCGCTTTCTAATTAAATCCACTGCCAAAACACAGAATTTCTTTTCACATTTAGGAGGCTGAAACCGTACATAAATGAGTTACACCAAAATAATATTTCCATAAACGAATAAGTGTTTTTTTCTTTTTACAACCCTGATCGATCGTAGCATAACATATTACCGTTTCAATGTTTTTCACGTATCGTAAATAAATGACATTTTACTTCTTTACGAGAAGAACCCCGTAAAGGCATATTCCTATTTCTGACGTTATTTTCGGTCATATGATTAGGTTGTTGAGAATGAACTGTATGAAACTGGATTATTAATGTTTTAACCTGCCGCAAAGCAAGGTACGATGTTCTTGAGGTATAATAATCCTTCTTTAACACTATGAACGAACGAGGAGTGCAACAAAGTGTAAAACAAAACAAATGAGTTTTTTTAACATTTCCTTTTTTTACTGTCCTATTTACTTTCTCCCAAACGAGGGCAGAGTTAGACACAAAGTCAGTTACTAATGTGGGGGAAATCCAGCTCAATAAATACGGTCACGGAATTTAGACAGAAATGAAAATTGCATCAGTCTAGATTGACGGGTTAGAGTAGGCGTAGAGCACAACAACCTAAATAAACATTTATTTCAGATTAGGCAGAAATACATTTTCATTTACATTTTCTTCGAAATAAAGTGGCCCCAAAATGTGTGCTTATCGAATAAAACTCAAGAAAAACACTGCTTCTACATTTTTTGAACCCGAAAAAAAACCCCAGATCAAAACAAAACAAAACAAACAGTGGTTCTACAGAATTTGAACCGGAACCGTGAAATAACCAACTTTGGTCAAACTAAACTATACGTTACGGTTATACAAAACGCCGGAATTAAAACTCAAACACACAAATATAGAAAACATCTTTAGGAAACTGGGGCAATTTCTATTTTTGTTCCATATGTGACCTATTTGCGTTTTATCGGCTGTTTAATTCATTCTTTTATATTACTCCCGGGCAGCGCCGGGCAACGGGTCCCGCTAGTATATTATAAAATGTTAACCGTACCGGTCCGCGCTCGAGCCTCAATAATATGCACGTGCGAGGTAAACTCCTAAACTAATGAACTCATCGTAATGAATTATGGGATACGTATTCTAGGCGACACGGTGAGTAAATCATTTTTTGTACACTTTACTATTTAGGTGATTTGTTCCCTGAAACCACTCACGAAAAAAAAAAAATTAAAATTAATTTTATACACATATTGCTTATACCGAGACGAGTATTTTCCTAGTTAAAATATAAAGATCAAATTATGTTCGTGTTTAACTGATAAAATTATCAATGCAAATTTAAAATTGTCATTCAAGTCAGTAAAGTTCGTTTATAATCTCTCTGAAGTTCTTTCCTCTACACACTAATCATTGTATAACTGGCAAACAATAATCTTTATATAACTTTAAGAAACTAATAAGCGGTACACGTTCACGTGTAGCTTCTGAATTAAAAGTTTAAAAACCGGCCTTTTGGCTAAGATCAAAGTGTAGTATCTGTTCCGATGGATACTGCACGCCTGTCCTGTGCAGTTCTAGGAGGTCCACCCTCCCAGGCTTCGCCTCCCCTCCTTGGGGAGGAGTAAGTTTATTGCTTACTGTCTGAGGCGCCCCTATCGGGGAATGACGACGGGGCTGCCCAGGCAATTTTTAAATGGCCAGAGTGTTCACTTTCTCGGGCGCTGGCTTTTCAAACCCCACTTTCTCGACCCGATCTTGGGTCACATCTTACTTGTGGGAGTAAGATAAAACTGGCCTTGTGCCTAACTCCTGGGGAGGAGTAAATAAAACTTTTAAACTTTCTTGACTTGAGCAATTTCGTTTGTTTCGGTCAATGCGTTTTTTTTTTTTTGGTACTGTTATAGATGACGCGCCTGATTTCCGTGACTTCGCGTCGACAACGATCGGGCAGGTCGCGGAAGCGCCCGAGCGCTGACGGAATAATATATTTTTTTCTTTATTTTATCTTATAAAAATATTGACAAAATTCCCCCCCCCCCCCCCCAAAAAAAAAAACAACATTATTTTCACACACACACAAAAAAAATGATTTTAATCTATGTATTTTTTCTTTGAATTTATTCGTCTTATATTAGCGTCTGCCAGTCTTCCAGTTAGAGCTTGGCAGTTTGAATGCAGTGTTTGGCTATCGCTAAGAACGAGAGCCCTAATCCTAAACCTAACCCCTAAACCCTAAACTCTAACCTAAACCCTAAACCCTAAACCTAACACATTTTTCTTTCTTTTATGTTAGCAAGAAAAAAAAAGAAAAACAGCGAAATAAATGAAAAAAAAACATTAACAACCCCCCATACCCCCACCCAATTTTTTTTCTCTACACATTTGATTAGAAAATGGTTCATTTGACCCACCCCCACACCCACCCTAAAGTTTCTTCGGTTTTTTATCTTTTTATCTGTGTATTTTTTCTTTGAATTTATTCGTCTTATATTATCGCCTGCAAGTCTTCCATTAACGCTTCACGTTTTCGTCTCGGCATCTCTTGGGCGCTTCCGCAACCTGCCCGATCGTTGCCGATGCGAAGTCACGGAAATCAGGCGCGTCATCTGGAACAGCACCTGTTTTTTGTATTGCCTCTTGCTACGGTGTTACGTTATTTTCTTCACCTCAGAAAATAAGACTGTAACGAGAAAGATTTTTGTACAGTTGTAGATTAACCCTAACACTCCGCTAGATCACACCCCCCCCCCCACACACACACAAATGAGATTCTTCTTCTTTTAGGTGGTGACGTGTGAACACCCTGAAATGAAAAACTTGACTGAAAGAAGAGAAAACCATAACGAATGTTATTTTTTAAAATGATTTATTGAGGGGAAAAAGAAAATGATCACAATAAATAAATAAATAAATAAATAAATAGGAATAAAAAAAGAAATTAAAATATCTGGCACAAATCTGGAATGGTTAAAATTGACAACATGAGTAAGAGGAGACAATACAAAACCCAAATAAACCGAAACGAAATTGCCTCGGCCAAGAAAGTTCAATAGTACTAAAATTTAACGCATCGGATACAAATAGTTGCACATCCCGAAATAACCTATGCCTTTTAATATTTTCTTCAAGATCTACCATCTAAAAAAAAAAAATAGTGTATTACTGACAGATAAAGATCTGGTTAAAGTAGCAATTAAAACCAATTTTAGTATTATATTTTTGGTCCCCCGATTTTATAAAATCCGGACGGACGGACCGTCCGTCCGGATTTTTCTTCGCAACCATCTATTGAATTTCTCTGAAATTTTGCATGAAGTTGTAACTTTGGTCAGGTTAGAAAATGACATTCTCCGATTTTTGAAAATAAATCTGGTTAGCCCCCCAGGGGGTGAAAAGGCTCCGAAATGGCAAAAAATGACATT
>OY744528.1:120359129-120516629 GCA_963556195.1 Sepiola atlantica | reverse complement strand
GCCCAAATGTATTGCATTTTACACTCGCCACATCGAGTAACATACAGAGGGGGACCACACATGCGGGGCTTGTTATGTAATTGTTTTTTTTGTGATTACAACGTTCGTTGTTTTTGGTATCATGACAGGTTTTTTTTTCTTCTTAATATCTGGAAATTTAAAGAAAATATATGTTCGTTGTATAATTTACTCGTTTAAAGTTTTGGTATAGAGATGGGCCATATTTAAAATATTAAAATATTAATGGGTGGTGATGGTTGGAAGAGGACTTTCTGAGGTAGAAGGCGCGAATATAAGAATTGGTCTGGTATTTTGTGGGGCTATTTGGAGAGTATGTATTTGGCAGAGGGTATTATCGGTACTCAATTATGTGTACCGGCCAATCATAATAATAATGTAATTTTATAATAATGTAATTTTCACGCGAAAGGAAAACAACTAAACAATTCAATTGCTTAAAATTAAAAGAAAAAAATGGACGTATAGTTAAAAGATATAAGATTAAAAATAAAATAAAATATTGGTAAATTTACAGATTAACACCCTCCGCTACGTGTGAACACCCTGGAAAAAGGGGGAAAAACAGATATTTTAGAATTTAGCGTGTCGATAAATTTCATATATAAATTTAACGTAAAATAATCCCCCCATCTTTGGGCCATTCTATCTTTTTAGGGCATTAACCATATTTCTTTTACAACTAACCATGCGTTCGAGTGGCTAGGTTATTAAACAACATGTAATCACCTAAAAATATTTCCCGTAAAAAAAACGCAGCGGGTGTAGCTCCCATAGTAAAATAAAAATAATAATTTGGTTAACTGCCCTAAAACGGAAAATGGGTGTTCATTTTACATGAAATCTCCACTCTCAATTGTAAAATAATTGTTGTTTTTTGTTTTGTATTGTTTTTACTTCTTTCCGCAAAGTTTTTCAGAGTGTTTACACGTAATCGCCTAAAAAAAAAGTAGAATCTATTTTTTTCAGGGTTTTCATATTGCGTAGTCGTTTATTAAAAACACGTTCTTTAGTTCAATCAATCGTCACTTACTTCGAATGTTCTCAGTACACTGTCGTAGTGGGCTGCATTTCGCCGTCATCATCATCATCATCATCATCATCATCATCATCATCATCATCATCATCATCGTCATCGTCATCGTCATCGTCATCGTCGTCTAGTCGGCTGCATTTCGTCATCATCATCATCATCGTAGTGTGTCTGAAATCAGGCACATTTTCATGCACAAAGAAAGGCGCAAAGCGACGGAGTTTTTTTTTAAAATAGGGTCTTTATTTTAGAGGGAAATTCTCGTCATACGATAAAAAGTCACATTAAATTGAGAGAGGCCAAACTTGTTCTTCTTAACTTAACTACTTAGTTACAGGGAAAGGAGGAAGGGTGGGCAGCCCAGTGGCGCTATCCACTCTTTTAGAAATTTAATTCCCATTTTCCTTTTTTTGAATTACATCTTGAATTCACATCTGCTCGGCACTGCTTCCAGAAAACAGACTGACTAAAACGTCTTTCTTTATTTCACACGATATCGTGACGTCACTGTTTAAGGAGACAGAATTTGTCATAACACATTTATGTTTGACCTTTCCTTGAACCCCAAACCTGACTTTATGCTTGTTTATTTTTCTAGTCATGAGAGCGAACTTTTTTTCAGATTTTCGTGTCAAGTTAACTTGCACTGGTCCACCTAGATTCTAAATGCATACTAGCTGATGTAATCGTTCTTAACATACGTCCATCCATTATGTAACATTCATACGTAGTCGCATACAAAAAAAGTAAAATCTATTTTTTTTATTGTGAAAGGTGGAGTGATTTAGCGGTGGGTCTTAATCTACAATATACCAAAATATGAATTTAGTTTTTTCGTAATTTGATCAGATCAGTGAAAAGATACTACTAAATAAAAGAGGGTTTGTAAACATTAAACAATAAGTTTGTTGTTAAACTTTTATTTTCTATTTTCTATTTTTTACCCTCCTTAACCCAAAAAGCACATTGCCACTGGGACGTAAGAGGCTACTATTAGGGACCAGACTTATGGGGACACTCTAAGTAGGGAGTTGAGCAGCAAGATGTTTTTTTGCATTACATTTAAATTTCTGCATGTTAGTACAGCCAGGGAAGCAGGGAAAAGGGATGGAATTCCAAAAGCTAGCAGTTCGAGATGAGGGAACTATTGGAGTAGAAAGTTTTCCGGTATCTGTGGACCTCTACAGTGATGGGGTGGGATTTTGCTGCTTGTCGGGTTAGTCGGAGGTATGTTAGGAGTTCATCAGAGCATATTTCATTAAATTACTTGTAAAGCAAGCACAAAGATGCAGCATTGCGGCGATGAGACAGGGGTTGGAGCTTGGTTGACAGTACGCGACCAATTAGATCGGAGTCCCTTTTTTAGACCCTGTCTAAGAGGGAGAGACTAGTGGTAGATGCACCAGCTCAGATGTGTTAACAATACTCCATGCATGGGCGAATGGTGGCTTTGTAGTGATACAGGATACTGGCAGGTTTTAGTAGTTACCTAGCGCGGTAGAGGGAGCCCACCTTCTTTGCAGCAGCCTTGGCAATGTCTTCTATGTATTTGTTCCAATTCATGTTGCTTGTGAATGTTAGACCGAGGAGTTTGAATGATGAACTCTCGTGCAGAGTGTTGTTAGCCATCGCAATCGGTGTTTGAGAAGGTTTCCTGTAAATGTCAAAGGAAATGTGCTTAGTCAGTAGCGTTAAATGTTACCATCCATTTACGTCCCCATTCTACTACAGACTGGAGGCCATTTTCTAAGGTTTCAGCCATTGTCTTTGATGTGTGTACATTCGTTTTTCCCATATGTCTATTATAGAGCGTGGTGTCATCAGCGAATATACCTATCTCTGACACAATTTCATCAAGGATGTCGTTTATCAATATCAGGAATAATAAAGGTCCAAGGACCGATAGCTGAGGCGCACACGCATTAATATCATGTTATTTGGATGTGCGGCCATCGAAGACAAAGGGCATTTAATTAGGTAATTAAAAGAAAGTTATTTATTTATTTTTCACGGAAAATGTAAAACGTACAAAACGTAAATGCTTAAAAAAAGCATTTTTTAAACGAAGAAGAGAATGGTCGTTTAAAGAATAAAACCGAACGTGTAAAAAGATAGAGATATGCAAATTAAGTTATGAAGAAGTAAGGTGCTTATCCAGAAGTACGGAGACATTCGAAAACAAAGATAAAACAAACTGATATTCCTCAGTTTGTTTTATTTTAATTTCTTTTCGAATGTGTCCGTACTTCTGGATAAACACCAGAAGTAATTCTTGCGCACGTACTTTGAAAAGTAAAAGTTTTTGATAATTTATCATTTCTTTGATTAAATCACTTTAATTAATTACCGTTAATATTTTTGATAAAACTATTTAGTAAAATAGGACCATTAGTAGTAAAATAGGACCATTAAAGTATAACCGGATAACCGCAAACATTTATTTATAAAACACTGTTTAAAAATGATTATTCAAATTAGATTACAAAGAGCTGGGGTTGTGCCTTTGCCTCACTTAATGTATAAAGTAAAGACGATTTTTGCCCTGTGCCTTCTTAAAGAATAGGAAAATAGCCACATGCATCACAGGCTACTAAACTCCTCACTATATTACGCTTATTCGCTCGAGCGATTTTTAGTAAATTTGTTATTATTTTTCTCCAGCTAAATATTACTTTTGGCCCACCATCTTCGACTCTCCTCAAAACATACTCCATATAAGTTGGAGCAAAAACTTTCCCCCCTAACACTTCAGTACTGACACTCTCCCACTCGACACCGGGAGCTAATAAACAACGTCTACTTTTCAAAATATTGTCTGTTAATATTTACTATTTGTCTGCTATTAATTTACTACACAATACAAAACATTACGCACACGCTAATTCCGCTAATTTTCGATAATATCGGATTACGTTATTTCTACCCATTACGTATACATTTATATTCATTCCGGTTTTTAGAGAATGCAATTAACGAACATAGGTCTTTGCGGTATTTCATCATTCAAGATGGCGGCTACCATTTCTTCAGCGACTTGACTTCCAAATTTAGTCAATAAATGCCAAGATACACGACAGACCCATAAAGTTGACATTTTCTAAATCCTACACCTTTCACACGTATAATATCCAAAAATTGAAAAAAAAACATCGATTTTTTCGTATAGAAATGAACCAAAACGTGTGACTGGTCGAACATACATTTGGTCGCCTTCTGGTCGATCGTAACATAAAACGTATGCCAGCTACAGGCTTCGTTTAAGTGACCTATTTTTCAACGGATTTTCTACTCGCTTTTGTGGCCAAATGGTTACGAACGTAGACCCATGACCGAGAGGTTTAGCGTTTGATCCAAGTCGACTCACATAACTTTTTTTTTACATTGTTAAACTTTTGCCAATGCGGGACGGGTGGTACTATGGGCCGTTTTTTTAATTCAACATTATTATGTAGTAATTTTAAAAGAAATCAATGTAATACGTACTACTTTAACTATTAAATCAATGTAATACGTAGTATTTTAACTATTGTGTCTATCATGATTTCTATTCGAACACACATGGTTTATTAGTGCTCTGCAGGCCACCTTAATTATATTTGTGTGTTTCAGTAGTGCTCATTTTTCTTTTTTCCTTCCTTACAAAAGAGGGGGTTTCTATACAAAGATAACGGGGAGATTGGTTTTAATAGGGCTCTGTGGGTCTCTTTAATTTTAAACGTGCCCATTATCATAGACAGAGCAGGTGTTTAATCAAAAACAAAAATTCTGGGGAAATACCGGTACCATGGGATGGGCAGGACGACTCCTAAAGCCGCGTCTCTTTCCTTCCTTCATTCATTCTTTTCTTCCTCCTATCCCTCTTCAACAATTCCAAACCAAACATTACAATTGTCCGATGTGACCTATTTGCGTTCTGTCGGATGTTGACAAATTTTAATTCTTTTATATTTCTCTCGGGCAACGCCGGGGGACGGGTCCAGCTAGTAGTATATATAATAGAGTATGTCAAAATACTATAGTGTATTATTGATTGAAATTACAGTAGACCGTTTTGATGCTAGTGTAGTTATGATTCTAAATGTATAAATGCGAAATACTTTTTGATTCACCACATGATTAGGTTTTATTTTTTAAACGACCCTTCTCTTCTTCGCTTTAAAAAATGCTTTAAAAATGCGTTTTTATTTTAAACATTTGATTTTCGTATGTTTTATATTTAACGTGAAAAATAAATAAATAACTTTTTAAATAACTAATTAAATACCTTATTTGTAAAGTTTAACAGCAAACTTATTGTTTCATGTTTAAAACCCTCTTTTGTTTTCTACTATCCTTTTACTGATCTGATCAAATTACGAAAAAAATAGATTCATGTTTTAGTATATTGTTCATTAACACCCACCGCTGAATCAGTCCACATTCAACAATAAAAGAAATAGATTCTACTTTTTTAAAGCGATTCCGTCTGAACACACTGAAAAACTTTGCGGAAAGAAGTAAAAA
This sequence comes from Sepiola atlantica, assembly GCA_963556195.1. Classification (NCBI taxonomy): domain Eukaryota; kingdom Metazoa; phylum Mollusca; class Cephalopoda; order Sepiida; family Sepiolidae; genus Sepiola; species Sepiola atlantica. Next base: position 120,511,075 of record OY744528.1, on the reverse strand, counting down.
CAAAACAACAATTATTTTAGAATTGCGAGTGGAGGATCAGTTTCGTATATAGAATCCATGTAAACTGAAGACCCACATTTTCCGTTTTAGGGCAGTTAACCAAATTCTGTTTTTGTGCTATGGAGCTAAATCGGATGCGTTTTTTTTTACGGGAAATATTTTTAGGCGATTGGTTTTATGACCTAGCCACTCGAACTTAGGGTTAGTGGTAAAAAAAATTGGTTAATGCCCTAAAAAGATAGAATGCCCCGGAAATGGAGGATCATTTTACGTTAAATTCATAGATGAAACTGATTCGCCACCCTAAATTCTAAAATAATTGTTGAGTGTTAATCTGTTAATTTACCAATATTTTATTTTTTTACATCGTATATCTTTTAACTCTACTTCCCCTTTTTCAAAATTTTAAGCAATTAAATCGTTTAGTTGTTTCCCTTTCCCGTGAAAATCAAATAAATAACTTTTTAAAAATTAGCGAGTTAATACACGGGGCAACGGAAGGAAAACAACAGATAGTATAAAAAAAGAAGTAAATTCGTATGGGTCAATACGGTACATCTTTGTTGACCGGCTGGATTATGTGGTTGGCATATTTGCAGGAACGACCACCTAATGGTTGTCAATATTCCTAAGTGAAAGTGACTCGATTGTGTAAGGAGATGATGAGGATGGATGAAAGGGGTGATCCTTTTATCTTCTCGTAAAGAAACGGAACAACGAAAAGTATTTCTGTAACTATAACAAAAAGGGGTTAATAAACTCAAGGTTACCTATACCGTTTGGTATAGGTAGAAGAGAGTGGGACGGTGTCCGTCTGAGGAAGAGGAAGAATATAAGAGTTCTTAGAGCCGCCCGTGGATTTCTTCAGGGGTGAAGATGGTAGTAGTCGTCAAGTGGCGACGGCGACGGAGAGAGAGCGTTTCCTCGTTCCTCGCTGGTGCTCTCTGCGATGCGTCCAAGCTGGTGCCAAGAGGTCGTCTCTTTTTCCTTTGGGAACTAACGATATTACTGCGCCCTGTGATTTGATTGGACAAGCCAGCTCACAGGGACAGTGATTACGCATTCAAAAGTAGTCCCTATTGGTGACTGCTACAATGGAACCGACTGGATTCGAACTTCGAACACCCAGATCGTCAGACCGCGTCGTTATCCACTTTACCACCGGTTCCTTTCCATTGTCGACTGGCTTGTTTCTGTTATTGGCATTTTTGCATAAAAAACCACGTAATGGTTGCCAACATCCTTAAGTGAAAGTGATTCGATGGAACCGACTGGATTCGAACTCTGCACACCCAGGTCGTCAGTTGTTATCCATTTAACCACCTTCACCCCGTCCCCATACGGCTGAGTCGAAGGAACAAACTTACTCCCATCGGTTTACATTTTTTCGTTCCAGAGTACCTAGTATCAGTTGATATGTAGCAGACTGAAATAGGATCTATTCTTCTCGTCCCCTGTGAAAAAATTGGTCATACGCTGACCAATCGGCTTGCAGGGCGTATTGATATCAACTGTCCCCTCATGGACTATTTTCTACCACCTGGTCAGTTGAAGAATTCAGCAGAGAGAAATCGACCAGCAACGAAGAAACATCTCTCTCCTGCCTTTCCCCTGCATCGTTCCAGCAGCAGCCATCTCCACTGGGAATATATTTGCTGACGACCCGGCAACTTCTTTTCTTCACTGGGACACAGTTCCAACCCTCTGTTAAATAAACCCTTTTTTGTTGCCTGTTACTCGGTTGTTGTTCGTTCAATTCATTTCGTGCGATAAATGTAAGGAAGGGACTGTGGTGAACACCACAATGAGGTACTATCTCTTTCTCTCTTTCTCTCTTTCTCTCTTTCTTTCTTTCTTTGTTTAACCCCTCTTCGCCTCTGAAGTGGAGAAACTCGCGAAATCTCGCCTAATCACGTTGGCCGGAGGTTTCTGACCAATGGGCGGCCGACAGGTCAGCTCGGCCGCGCGTGATTTTAAATATATAAAGAAGGGGACGCGTCCCTTCCTCATCCTCTTTTTCCCTCAGCGTTCTGAGACGAACGCACACAAAGAACGCTTGCCGACAAATGAGGAAGAGAAAGGTAACCCTTTTCAATTCAAGAAATCTATCTATCTTTCAATTTGATGAACATTCTACAATCTGGTAATCTTTCAATCCCAACGAACTCTTATTTCTTCGCACAGTCACAAATATACACACAAAATGACATTCATAGCGCTCGCACATATATATATATATATATATATATATATATATATATATATATATATATATATATATCTTTTAAATATTAAATAAATACATTGTTTTGTTAATATAAATGTTATTCCTTTCCTTTTTATTAACCATTATAAAAGGCCTATTCGTATATGTGTATAGCTTCCTCATTCCTTCGCTTTCTTTAAGGTAAGTTTAAATAATATTTTCTTCCTTTCTCTTTGTTGCCTTAAACTGTTTTATTTAATCTCCACCTGGTCTGATGGTGGAAGCCTAACGGTGTGATAACATGCAGTTATAAAGACATCTATCACACTACCTATGGTTGGGGGATTCATTATCGCAAAACCATTTGCCCGGCATCCTTCGCGACTGTGGTTAAAATCCAAAATCCATTGTTCCCTTTTGAATCTCCCGCCATTAAACAAAGACTTCCACGTGGGCCATAGGACCAACACCCCCTTCTATTACAGATATTGCAAAATAGACGCGGCCCTTAAAGGAATAACAAGTGTTTGGTCGCTCTGCATTTCAGATGTATCACATTTTAATTGGCTCTAGCGGCAATCTAAAACAAATTATATATGTTTTTACTAATACATGGCATTACAGCTGAACCTCGAAATATCGATATTTATGTGTTCATTTCCCCACTGCTGTCGTTGACAAATTCTCTTCAATGTGCCTTTGTCCCCAATCACGCCCACTATGCACGTTGAGTCGCAATTTATGTGTTTGATATAACCTATATAAGCAAGACCCGCCCAGATGTTTATCAAATAATGACTTGAGGATGGGTCTGCTTTTCAAAAACAGTTGTCTCGTATATAGTTCAATGTATCAGCTAAACTACAAATAGATTAAAGATAACCGAAGTATATCTGCTCTGTTTTATATTCCAAACAATTATTCACTTATACGCTGGGATATATGTGATCCATGGAGACCCCCAAAGCGTACCACAAAATCGATGACGTTATCATTATTTGCGTACTTTACATAAGATGCTTAAATGAATTTTTAATTCTTTGTTTTAAATCTCCCCCAAATAAAGTTATATATATATATATATATATATATATATATATATATATATATATATATATATATATATATATATATATATATATATATATATATATACTTAGGAAGAAAGTCATTATCTAAGTAAGCGTTGTTGAACGTCACGGAACTTTCTCGTTTGTATATCTTCTTCGTGAGGTTCTCAAACCGTCGAGCTATCCTTCTGGTTTCAGGTGACAATCCCTATAGTACTTCGATTGTTCTTAATTCGGCCATTTTTTTTCGAGCGCTTTCGACTTTCATAGTCGTCTTATATATATATATATATATATATATATATATATATATATATATATATATATATATATATGTATATATATATAAGAAGTTGTTTTAAAGTAAAATAGTTCATTTAAAGATTAAATTATCAAACTGGGAAACAAAACCCATTCTTTATCTTGAGATTTTAGTACGAAATTTGATTTTTTTTTCTACAGCGGGTGGGGGGGGCTATTGTTTACACTTTTTATTTATGAATTCATAGATACTTTACCCCAAAGTTTTTACAAAAAAAAAAATTTTTATGACTCTTTCGCTTTATATAACATGAAAATTTCGATCGATCAGAATATATTTTGTTCAGATTTCATAAAATGAAATAAGGGGAGGAATCACGTAGTAAAAATTTTTCCCTGATATATTTTACGAAAAAAGCATTTTATAGATAAATTAGTCTAATAATGCATAAGTATCGAAAATTTGGTTAAAAATCTGACCATTACTTGATTTTTGCTAGATTTATTAAACACACGGGTGTTAGCGCATAAAAGTTGGTCACTACATAGGAACGTTGTTTTAAGGCGTAAATAAAGTACAGTTTTTATTTTCTCATTTTCATACGCTGAATTTTTTTTTTCTTTAAATCATCAGCAGTTTATTTTATATTTCTTCTTCTGAATGGTAAAAAGTTATGATGATAATATAAACCTATATTAAAGTTACATCGTGTTACATATAGGGAGAGGGTAAATTCTATGGTTAGCTTTTGAGATCCCTAGTGATCCAGAACTGCCTCGGGTCATAGCGGCTTTTCAAGAAACTGTGTTAGCTGAAGATTGCTCGAAAACGTGAAAGGTCTGACGTATAACAAATGTACCAAATCTTTTGGGAAGATCATTCATCGATGATGTTACCATATTGTTTGGTGCCATTTTAAGTTACACATTTCCTTTCACTAATAATTAATGTAGAAAAATTCAGCAAACAAACATCTGAAAAAAAATGTTTCTGATTGAGGATAGGTAAGCTCTAATATTTATCTGATATAAATAGAAATTTTGCCAGCCTTTTTATTTACGCGTAATTGTATTTATTATTATTATTATTATATCAGAATTTCTCTTTTCGAAATATCAGAGATCGTAACTACTTTTATAAATGGAGAATATTGCATTAATAGTAAATAATAAATTCCCAACAAATAAAGCGACCTGGAATCGAAACCAAAACCTTGAGATCTTTAGTTTGAGGTTCTACCAACTCACCTACTTGGGCTTTCTTATAAATAGAACAAATAATAAAGAAAATAAAGAAAACATTACATTAGCTAAATAATAATAGCGTTGGTGTGACGTCATCTTTCAAAACATGAATTCAAACATAAGCTATAATTAAAAATTAAAAAATGAATGGGTAAACATAATCAATAGCGTTGGGAATTATTTTAATAGTCCCAAACAATTTATTTTGCTTTAACTCTGTATTGTATGTAGTTCTTTCACAATTATATAATCCCCCGAGCCTAGCAAAAATATGCGAACGGCGGGAGCATATTTTTGCTAGTATTGAAAATAATGAATTCGAGTAAAATTTCCATAACTTAAGCAAAGTAATTTTGTATTCGTGAACCGATAAAAAATAACGAATCGAACTTTATCAATACACTTCGGAGTAATGCAGAGTTCCAAGACATTCTTGTGGGAGCGTTTTACATAGAAGAGCTGCGTGCTGTTCCTTATTGTTTTGCAATATCACCTGATACTTGGTACCCCGAAACGAAGAACTACAATCACCAACATTTAATTTGAAACACCTCCATGTGTGAACGACAACAGATGTAACAAATCAATCCGGTTGAGAATTCTTCTCGGATTCACCTGAAACGTTCTCTCCAACCATCTCCGCCAAATGGTATGCAGAGTATTCCACAAGTGTGTCGATGTACGTGTAATGAGGTCTCTCAGTCGATCTTTTGCCGCACGATGCTGTCGAGAATAGAGCATTGTGTCACCAGTAAATATACCCATCTCTGACACAATGTCATCTGGGAAGTCGTTTATGAAAATCAGGAATAATAAAGGTTAAAAACTCGACTCCTGGAGCGCACCCACGTTAATGTCATGTTGTTTAGATGTACGGCCATTGAGGCACAATAAAGGTCCAAGGATCGATCCCTGGGGTACACCTGCATTCATGTCATGTTGTTTGGATAACCGGCCATCGAGGAAAAAACTGGATCTTTCTTTTGGCTATGAACTATCTGATTATATGTTATGAAGTTGTCCAACAGTAAATAATAAATAAAGGAAGTCAAGTCGAGGGTTGGTTTAACAAGTGTATTAACAAAGTAAGAAAGTGACTAGCACTTGGCTAGACAGTTACAAGACTGTGCTTTGTCTTCTCTGTATCTCTGGTGACTCGCACTATTTATAGTGACAACCGGTGTTGTTTCTCCTGTGTAAGAACGGCCGGTGTAACATTATATTAAATACTCGTCAAGTAATACCGTGCGAATTAATCTTAATGAGAAGACCTTCATACCAAACCTTATCAAAGGCTTTGGATATATCAAGCGCTACCGCCCGAGCTTCACCTGTCTCTTCCAGTGTCTGATGTATGCGCTCAGAGATGACCGTAAAGGTATCTGTAGTAGAACGGGCTTGCCTAAATCTATACTGTTTGTCAGAAAGAGGTTTAGCATTAACGAGGTGGCAGACTATCACTAGATAGATTAATGATTCAAAGATTTTAGCGAAGACCGGGAGAAGACTGATAAGGCGATGATTTTGCGGGTCAGTTCTTTCACCAGAATTCTTGAACACTGGTACTACAAAGGCTATTTTCTAGCTGTGAAGGAAGCAAGATTCGGCAAGGCATTTGTTGTAGAGTTTGGAGAGAACAAGGGACAGCTCAGCAGATCATTTATCTAAGACTATAGCAGGGATAAGATCAGCCCCTCATGCTTTGGAGGTGTCAAGGTTTTTTATGATATCCCAGACATGGGAAGGCGTGATGATCAGATCATCAAGTATGGATTCTGTCCGCAGTGGAAAATTTGGGAGAGAGTGGTTTGTGGAGTCCAAGGTGGAGTTCAAAGCGAACCACTGGTCAAACATTTAAGCCTCATTAGTTGCCGTGCAAGCGACAACATGGTGGTTGGATAACGGGGAAATTGTTGATTTCCCATTATTCACCATACTATTATGGATTTTCCAAAAATCGCGAGTTCCTAATTTCTGCGACTCAATACGTTTTCTGGCCACCCCGGTGTATCTTCTCTTAGCTGCAACTATTAAACTCTTACACTGATTCCTTGATACTGTATTGTTTTGTTTATTTGTAGTTGACTTGTGTCGGTTGAATCGGTGGAATGTTTGCTGCCTATGTGCAATAGCAGCTGCATATGTCGAAACAAGCCATTGGGGAGAGTGGCGCTGGCTATAGAATTTCTGCATGGGGATGTGTGCTCCTATGCCTGCTTGTTACCTCATTTGCGCACTGTTCGGCATGGAGATAAAATGTTTTACTCCATGGGGCGTCTCTGATGTGACCCCTGATGGATCACCAATCAGCTCGTTTGTAGTATCTCGGCATTTTTGAGTAACGACTCCACGGCTTGGAGTCAAAAGTTTAGGGTGATATCACAATGTTATCAGCGTTCTTAGGTGGGCTGTGAGCATCCGTCACACAAGCCTCGGATATGAATAGATAGAGGAGTGAAGCATACTGATTCTTACGATCTGAGAGGCGGGTCGAGAAAGTGACAGTTTGTGAAAGGGGATATGCAATAGAGAAACTATGCGTGTTATTACCAGCTGCGTGTATATAGCTCGGGAAACCAAGCCAATTTCTGTGACGGACATTAAAATCCCACAATATATGTATTTGGACGCTCAGATCTAAAAAGAGTGTTGCGTTTCTACTATCAGAGACATAGTCGAGCAGGGTACAGTCCGAGGTCGAAGGAGAACGGTGGATGAAATAGAAGTAATGCCAAAATGTGCTAGGTGAGTAGGAAAAATATTGCATTCTTAATTTAAATAAATATTAATAGTAAATAATAACTAAAACAAAAAACATTTATTTTACTAATTATTAAGTATTCCACGGAAAAAGTAGAATTTTTATTTTTAACTTAAATAACCAGTAGATTTTTAATTAATTAATTAATTAATTAAATACTATAGTTATAATATTAAACGTATTTCAAATAAATGTGAATAAAACTATAGTACAATAAGTACATAATAAGTAAAATATGTAACGAAGGTGGAGTTAAACTTCAATAAGAACAAAATCGTCAGCAACCGAGACTCGGGATTGAACCGAAGACCTACATATATTCAGTCTAACTTTCTTTCCACTGATCTACGTCGAGTTAGGGTTAGGGTTTGTAATATTAAGTATTTGTATTTCTCTGTCTTATGTCAAAAAGTTTTGTTTTTTTTATTTCACAAAACAATTTTTAAACAGTAATAATCCCAGATTATTATTTTTTCTTTAAAATAAAAAATAGAAATAAAAAAGAAATATAAAAATGAAATAAAAAAAGAGAATGCACATTCTAAAGGCTAAGGGTGAGGTAAACCCGACAAAAACCTCCTTGTTGCCATATATGTTTGATTAAGGGTTAGGGTTAGGGTTAAGGATAGGGTTAGTAAATGTAGAACAATTGAGGTAACATGGTCATCCTGCAAGGCAGTACAAAGGAAGATATGTGAAGAAGTAATAAGGAGGGACTTGAGAGAAAGAGGGATAAATCTAGACTTGGGCAGAGATAGGTTCGCTTGGAAGTCAATTTCAAAAAGCCGACTAACACATGCCAACATGTAAAATAGACGTTAAACCGATGCTGATGTTGCTGCTGCTGCTGCTGCTGATGATGATGATGATGATGATGATGATGATGATGATGATGATGATTAAAGAATTTGTACTTAAACATTCATTTCACGTTTACACACGTTCAGCCTAGTCAGTACGAAATGGGTGACCATTTGGGAATACCAGGTGCTGTATTTGGGAGGGCTCTCTGCTTATCCCGGCAGTGTTACCAGTCGTCCTGGATCTCCTTGCCACTGGACTCAAGCAAGTTAGGCACAAGGCCAGTTTTATCTTACTCCCACAAATAAGATGTGACCCAAGATCGGGTCGAGAAAGTGGGGTTTGAAAAGCCAGCGCTCGAGAGGTGAGCACTCTGGCCATTTAAAAATTGCCTAGGCAGCCCCGTCGGCATTCCCCGGTAGGGGCGCCTCAGACAGTAAGCAATAAACTTACTCCTCCCCAAAGAGGGGAGGCAAAGCCTGGGAGGGTGGACCTCCTAGAACTGCACAGGACAGGCGTGCAGTATCCATCGGAACAGATACTACACTTTGATCTTAGCGAAAAGGCGTTATTTAACCCCTACCCACAATAGGAATATGTGACACAAGGTCGGAAAGTGGGATTTGAAAAGCCAGCGCCCGAGAAGGTGAGTGCTCTGGCCATTAAAAATTGCCTGGGCAGCCCCGTCGGCATTCCCCGGTAGGGGCGCCTCAGGCAGTAAGCAATTAACTTACTCATCCCCAAAGAGGGGAGGTAAAGCCTGGGAGGATGGACCTCCTAGAACTGCACAGGACAGATCAGACCCATAGACCGGCGGAAATCAAGCCCCGAAGGCCAAGACAATACCGATCTATGAAGTGCAGTATCCATCGGAACAGATACTACACTTTGATCTTAGCCAAAAGGCGTTATTTAACACCCACCCACAATGGGAGTATGTGACACAAGGTCGGAAAGTGGGATTTGAAAAGCCAGCGCCCGAGAAGGTGAGCGCTATGGCCATTAAAAATTGCCTGGGCAGCCCCGTCGGCATTCCCCGGTAGGGGCGCCTCAGGCAGTAAGCAATAAACTTACTCCTCCCCAAAGAGGGGAGGCGAAGCCTGGGAGGGTGGACCTCCTAGAACTGCACAGGACAGACCCATAGACCAGCGTAAATCAAGCCCCGAAGGCCAAGACAATACCAGTCTATGAAGTGCAGTATCCATCGGAACAGATACTACACTTTGATCTTAGCCAAAAGGCGTTATTTAACACCCACCCACAATGGGAGTATGTGACACAAGGTCGGAAAGTGGGATTTGAAAAGCCAGCGCTCGAGAAGGTGAGCGCTATGGCCATTAAAAATTGCCTGGGCAGCCCCGTCGGCATTCCCCGGTAGGGGCGCCTCAGACAGTAAGCAATTAACTTACTCCTCCCCAAAGAGGGGAGGCGAAGCCTGGGAGGGTGGACCTCCTAGAACTGCACAGGACAATCCCATAGACCGGCGTAAATCAAGCCCCGAAGGGCAAGACAATACCGATCTATGAAGTGCAGTATCCATCGGAACAGATACTACACTTTGATCTTAGCCAAAAGGCCAATCAGACAGAGTACCGACTGTGACAAACATACAAATCTAGTGCGCACACCGCAGAATAGAATGATATTAGTTTCGTTATTTAATGCATATAAAATAATGGCCGAATGATGTTACGGTTGAATCAATTTTGATTTCGATATTTACACCGACTGAAGTTTCTCTTTCCTTCGTGTGCCAACCCTAACCCTAACTTTTCTTCAACGCCTTTTCTAATGATTTCTTATTTGGTGATTTTCATCATTTCCAGCAAGAAACGATATGAGTTCCGCAACGTTTATACAGTTGATGACAATTACGCGTCAACTAAACTGAATTGTTCCACGTTATTAAAGAGTTGTTGTTGTTGTTGTTGTTGTTGTGGTTAGGGGTGCAGCCTTGTCCGTTGTGGGCTAATTTAATGTCTATTACTTTCTTATCTATATACGGCATGTTGCCCACGCGTGGCATGCAATAAATTATTAAATGTGTGTAAAATAATTAAATAGTTTTAAAAGTATTGCGTAGACTATTAGGAAATTATCGATATTGTTAAGCTTTGAGGGGTAGAGCGTAACATCGTGGTAGACTATGAGCCACGAAGACATAGAAGAAAAGACAAGAATAGAATGGGGTAACAATAATACGTGCGTATTGCACAACTTTTATTCTCGGACTGAAGATACAATTTTGAAAGAACAAATTTGTGCGCCTAATTTTCATGTCACGTGATACCTCTGCAGCGCAGTAATTATCACGTAGCGCGGTGATCAGGTCGATGGCCTTATCACCACTTGGTTGAGTGGAACTACATTCAGTTGACAATTCAACAGATATATTTGGTATTTAAATAAATAAACTTTAAACTTCGTAAACGAGAATTTCTGTCATCAAGTTGTCGACCGGACTATCTCGATGGTTTGCATTCAATGAAATATTTATATTTAAGCTAGACGGATAATGTTCCAAATTAAAATAACAAACTTTTCTTATTTCTATAGACGGATAAATGTTATGCTTTCAATGTTCCAAATTAAAATTACAAACTTTTTTTCATTTCTATAGATTTTTACAAAAAATCTAATAGATTTTCAGAAAATTGGACTTTAACATTCATTTTAAGTAATATTTTCTGAAGTAAAAAAAACTATTAGCATCCAGTAATGATATTTGGAAAAATAATAAAAAATTAAACGTTAAAAAAGAAGATAATCTCTGATGTATTATGCTTAATTGAAATCAGAATATTTGAAATACCTTGGTCGCCATTTTGATTACGTCATAACTGCAACAGGGCGTTTCGAAAACCACTTACTCAAATGTATTCTAAAATACGTTAAAATTAATCAATAATGAAATACAAAAAAACTCATTTGGGGATCTTTCCTGTTTGGTAATTATAAAAAGTTATAATAAAATGTATGTTTTATGAATAAAATAAAAAAGTATCTTAATTTATTCATATTTTTTAGTCGGATAAATCTGGTGATTAACACCCTCACACAAACTGTAATAAATTGTTTTACTGCATTTTCTTCCAGTATTTAGTCCACTGAACAACGTATAAAAACTAGGCCAGCATTTGAAACGATCAGAATCCAAGATGGCGACTTCCGCCATATTGAATATCTTAAACTTTTAAAGTTGATAATATAAAGGATCGTGTATTTCTAGTTTTTAGGGTCTTAGAAGGCGGGGAATTTATTCATGAGGGGAAATATTTTATATTTTATATATGGTTAATTGTAATATGAAAAGTTAAGCCAGTCTAATATTTTTAATATATTACCATTGTTTACAAGTTGTATAAAATTGCTGAACGGCCACCTCCAAGAAAAATCGCAAGAAATGGTTTCATAGCATTTTCTTGTAGTATTTAGTCCGGTGAACAACATATCAACATTTTTTTTTTAAAGTATCTAAATATGACGTAAAAATAGATAACATCCATGGCGCCAGAATACCCAATAGCTAGGCATGACACTAATAGTTCTAAACAATTTCAAATATGAAAATTGGTTTATTAATTTAACAATGAAACCTTTTAGTTGATACATGTTTTGCAGCTGCCATAAGTGTCTTGTATTTATACAGTTAAGTTATTCACTGTACCAAGACGTATTTGAAGCTAACCTTAGTAAATGTTTCCTGTTGCTTTATTTTGGTCAGTCCTAATTTTCGTCTACAATTAGTTTATTGCTCATATTCTCCCATGTGCTATCCTGACAAGGCCAACCGACAAGCAGTGCACTCAAGTATATAACCATTACAACTGCACTGTTATGCATCCAACTGAACTAATGTAGAACAAGATGACATAAAAGTAATCCATGGACACGTGTTTCTGGCTCACATTACAACTGCACTGAACTAATGTAAAACAAGATGACATAAAAGTAATCAATGGAGACGTGTTTCTGGCTCACATCCGTGATCAGCATGGCTAACTTAGACAAGGATCGAACCTTCGACATTGATGTCTATAGTCCAGCGTCTTACCATTGGACAACGACGCCCTGCCTAGAAATACGTACTATTTTTATCACCTAAATATTCAATGTATTTTCATGTAATTGTTTTTTATTGGCGATTGCAGCGTTCGTTGTTTTTGCTTACTACTACTATTTCGATTGTTTCAATCCATGAGTTATTAAGTTATTAAGATGCAGAAAATTGAATTATTAGTCGCCCTTAACTTTCTAGGACGTATTTTTCGTTAATATATATATTTTTTATAAAGTTTATACGTACATAAAAGTAATCCATGAACACATGTTTCTGGCTCACATCCGTCATCAGGATGGCTAACTTAGACAAGGATCGAACCTTCCAATCATGCTGATGACGGCTTATAGCCAGAAACACGTGTCCATGTCTTCCTTTTGTGCACACAAAAATTAATTTATAAATTAATTTAAGAAATCTATACATACAAAAATTAGTTTATAAATTAATTAATTTAAAAAAATGATATATATATATACAAAAATTGATAACACGTCTGATTAATCGCGAATTAAAAATGCGGCCGTCTGCATATTCTTAAAAAATAAATAAACCGGTCAGGGTAGTGACAAAATGATAAAAACGCACCGGTAAACACCGGCCGTTTATCGGCAAAAAAAACTACACACAATAACAAAAAATCAACGTATATATATATATATATATATATATATATATATATATATATATATATATATATATATATATAACCCCATTCCATTTTTAGACGTAAGAGTAAAATTCCATAACGAAAAATATCTACATCCCTCGATACTAAACCTATAGATAACTACATGCTCCTTCGGTTCAACAGCAACAACCCTTTAAACCTAAAAAAAAAAAACAAATTATTTACAGTTCGTGCATGCGTATATGCTCAGGCTCTCTAGATCACATGCACCACCTCACTAATCTTATACAACAATTTATCACTAGCCAATACCCCATCAAATATATAAAAGAGTTATAGACAAAACCACTAGAACTGACAGGCTGCGTCTTCTTAAGTACAAACAAAAAACACCAAAAACCGCATCCCTACCAACACATGCACAAAATCACAACTAACCTAAAAAAATTCAATCACCTACAAACTAATCTCACCATGAAGTCAATCTTTAACCTTCCTCCTATTAATGCAATCAGACAACCACCCAATTTTGCAGTCAGTCTCACCCGCTCACACAAACACACCCAAAACACACACTGCAACATGGTAATTACAAATGTAACAAACGTCGATGTCTTTTATGCACACATAAACATACTTAACACTAACATTTAACTCCAACCCCCGCATTTGACATGTGGCAGTTCCAATATCATATACTACATCTATTGTTCCATTTATTACAACGGAGGATATATCGGGGAGACAAAAACTCCCTTCAAATATCGTTTCAACAACCAAAATACAACCAAAAATACATCCATTCGACAAAATCTCCCTTCGCACCACTAGCAGGACATTTAAACCTATATGATCATATGATAAACTCTAAGTTCCCCTCAACCAAAATTCGCCCACATAAAGAGATTCAATTAATTCTTCGGTTTGACACACACAACACATGGCTTCATACAGACCTTGGTTTCCTGAATTCATATAAATATTTCCACAAACGTCAATAATATATATTAAATAAGATTACATAATAGTCGCATAACTATAAATAACCTACACCTATACAATCCCACAAATAATCAATATAATATTATGGCATACTCACCTAAAAACACTATATTTATATTTACCATAGCTTGCTATATCTATTTTTAAATATATTTAATTTATGGTACCTAAGTTCTTTTTATTTCTGTTTATTCATTTATCAATCTATTTATTTATTCATATGTCTACCTTATTATATAATTTAATTATATATAACCGTTTTTATTATTGTTAATATTCTTATTATTCTTATTATATATTATATTATACATTTTTTAATTCATTCACATTCACTTATTTTTACTCTCTACGCTATATTTTCACCAGTTACTTCCAATTCAATTGCTTAGATTTTCTACTGATCTTGTGTCTATCCCTTATGGGGAGACAAGAAATACAACATTATATGCATACTCAGATAAACTTACTAAACAAATATCTGTAATATTTCTATTTTAAGCCCAGACTTACATCTGAAAAAGGGAATTTTTGCTTCTCGAAATATTATGCTATACGGAACCTCCATCGAACCGCAATGACGGCAATTAAGATTGTAATTTTTTTTAAACATAGTTCACCCCAAACAAGGCAGGTCGCCACTGTAAACGTAAGGAGCTACTGAGTAAAAAAACGATGACGGTTTTGGGGGGTCAACCTAATTTAGGAGCTGCGCAGCGAGATGTCTGATTATATTAGTTTTAAATTTCTGCATGTCAGTAACGTCAGGAAAGCAGGGAGCAGGTAGGGAGTTCCAAAGATTATATTAATAAAAGGTGGAAATTGCAAAATTCATTAAACCTTTATATTCAGTCTTAATTTCAGTCTTAAGTTCGTGTTTATCAGTTACACCCCTGCATTGTATTGCTTTTTATAAATTACCTTTATATACATACTCTACTATTTTCAAGCAAAATATATTAACCTATTATATATATATGTATATATATATATATATATATATATATATATATACATTAACCTTTATATATATATATATATATATAGAGAGAGAGAGAGAGAGAGAGATAGAGAGAGAGAGAGAGAGAGAGAGAGGGGGAGAGAGAGAGATTTAGGTTGGGTATGCATAGTAGCAACCATACTGCGAAAATCTCTTGAACTACTTTCTTAAGAGATTTTTTCTTTTTTCTTCTGCTTTCTTCTTAAATAGCCTCAATTAGGGCAACACCACATTGGGTATTGTCAGTTGTTGAAATTTTTATTCCAGGTATATAATTCCCCTGATGAACTGCCAAGTAAGAACCTGCTTAAGTAGAGAAACACGTGTAGGGAAAAAACTCTTTAACTTTGAAAAATCTGATGAATAAATAAACTTTGAAAGGAAAAAAGGCTTTTGTTGTGATGAATGATTTCGTGAATGAAATGTTTTGGTAAACCTTAAAAAAACTCATATATATATATACATGCGTATATATATATATATATATATATATATATATATATATATATATATATATATATATATATATATATATATGCGTATATATATATATATGCATATATATATATATATATATATATATATTGTATAATTAGGCAACAATTCTTCTTTTATACATATCTGGTTGAACATAATGGAAGCATTGTTCATTCAATTAAAAAAGCCCAACATAAACCATGCCCGTTATGAGGGGTACGAAGGCGTGTTGAAATGCTGTTGAATGTTTTTAATGTTTTTAATTACATGGAAACGTCTTCTTAAATAAATTCACCAATTTTATTTTGCATTGATCAATCATCTGGCTGAAGACGACCAATGATGGTCGAAAACGTTTGCGTTAAATATGGAGATTTCCTACACTCCTTGGTTAATAGTACAATATCTATTGTTCGACGAATAGAAAGATTGGATCACAAAAGTAATAAACAGAAGTTAGCACTCCTGTTCAACCAGAATATATATATATATATATATATATATATATAGAGAGAGAGAGAGAGAGAGATTCGAATATTTGAAATTATAATTAATACGTTTTGAATTGTTTAAATATACTATATTAATATATGAAAGCTCTGATTGAACTACCCTATCAATTATTGAGCTTATTTATAACTGCAGCATTGAAACATATCCTGAGACTATTATAATATCTATTTTTACAAAAAGTATATATGAATTAATCTCACCCAGGATAACTCATAAATTTAATTATTTTCGTTCATTAACTTAAACTTTTCTTAATCAGGAGCTTATCAGGTTAACATCATCTAACCCCTCTATAAACAAATAATGTTTATTTTAAAGAGCTACCAATCAAAGCAAATAATTTTATTGTCATCATTCCCATTGATTTCAACTAAGAGTTGAATACACCTTATTTTAAGTAAGTCAAACAAATACTGTGTCCTAACGGTTCAAACGTGCGGACGTAATAGTAAACACTATCATACGACCCATTCTTTTCAAGTACGTCCTATTCTCTGGAGCCTATATATAATTATGTATTTTTAGAAGCTTAGCTTATTTGTGTTTTTCCTATAGGTAAAATATAGGTTTTAAATACTATACAACTATCGGGTTTTTAGTTTTATTGCTTAGTAACGTTAACCATAATCCCATTGACGACCAATTGACGTTTTAGTTTTTACTAAAAATTTAGACGTACTATATTTTTAAGCGGGTTACTTTTTCTCGATTAGTATATAGTAGCTATACCAAAAGAAATGCGTTTGCTATGTCTACAGCTCATCGCTATTTTCACTATGTGATTTTCTGTGTCGGTATTTATGTTTCCGTCGTGAAGAGGCGGGTGAGAACAGAATAGATTTTTTTTTCTGAGAATTGAAATATTGAGTCATTTTTATTTGTTGTCACGGTGATTCGGTCATTTTTATTTATCACAAAATAATATGAAATTCTCATATAATTAGGAATTTCCGGCCATTCCCGAGAATTAAGAAGAAGAAGAAGAAGAAGAAGAAGAAGAAGAAGAAGAAGAAAACAGAAGAAAAACAGAAAAAAGAGAAAAAGAAAAGAAAAAGAAGAAAAAAAGAAGAAAACAGAAGAAAATAAGAAAAGAAGAAAAAAGAAGAAAAAAGAAGAAAATAGAAGAAAAAAGAAGAAAAAAGAAAGAAAAAAGAAAAAGAAGAAGAAAAACAAACGCCAACAAAGAGCGAAAGGAGTGGAAAAAACCCGACCCTAATCTCTTATTAGACTAATCGTTTTTTTTTTTTTTCATGATATTTCACCCTAAACAAGGCAGGACGCCACTGTAGACGTAAGGGGCTACTGAGAATTAGGGAGTAGGTTTAGGGTGTCATTCTAAGTTGGCAGCTGTGCAACGAGATGTTTGTTTACATTAGTTTTAAACCTCTGCATGTCATTATTGTCGGGGAAACAGCGGACAGGGAGGGAGTTCCAGATGCCAGCAGCACGAGGAAAGAAGCTATTGGAGTAAAAGGCTCTCCGGCATCTGGGGACGTTCACAGTGAATTAATGGGATTTCGCTGATTGTCGAGTTGGTCTAGTGGATTGATCGACATTTGTTTCCATAAGGCCTTTCCTATATACTTTAATCACATAAAATAATGCTTAAATATATTTTAGTTCTGGGATTGAGTTATGTTTGAAAAAAAAAACTTTTTTAATTATTCTAATAAAATTTAGAAGCAACTGAACAAGTCATCCACCTCTGTATGTATTTCTATCGCCTTCTAACTCTATGTTTATTCAAACATTCTCTAATATTTGTTTATGTCCCCGTGAGCATTCAGAGAAAGGGTGACTCTATTTTTAGCCTGTTTATCTAATTTACATACGTGTGTCTGTACACATCACAAATACGTATGTAAATTAAATGGAAAAATAATACGTCTCTTTACTTATATATAAGAATAATAAAGAATAATGATACTTCTAGATAATGATGATGATAATGATGACGACGACTATGATGATGATGATGATGATGATGATGATGATGATGATGATGATGATGATGATGATGATGATGATGATGATGATGATGTACAAGATACCCGACAGGATTATTAATCTTATCAAGAAAGCAATGGAAACATGGAGACTAGAACTGACAGCTGGAGGACAACACCTGACTGAGATAAAAAATACAGAGAGGCATTTTCCAAGGAGACTCCCTATCGCCACTACTGTTTATAATAGCCATGATACTGCTCAACTACATACTCAGAAAATGTGATGCTGGATACAAGTTTACAGACACTGAACTAAGATTAAACCACCTGCTGTACATGGACGACCTGAAGCTATTTGCAAAAAGCAAAAAGGAACTGGAAAAGTTGATAAATACGACCAGAATCTTCAGTCAGGACATTCAAATGGAATTCTGAATGGAAAAGTGTGCACTACTAGAAATTAAAATAGGAAAACTGGAGACGACAAAGGGCATGGAACTCCCTAACCAAGAGGAGATGAGGATGCTAGGTGAGCAGGATAGCTACAAATATTTGGGAGTTCTGGAAGCAGACACCATCAAATCTATAGAAATTAAAGAGAAAATTGGGAAAAGAATATTCACAAAAAACAAGAAAACTCATAGAACCGAAATTATATAGCAGGAATCTAGTAAAAGGAATAAACACCTGGGTAGTATCACTAATAAGATACTCTGGACCATTCATAGGCTGGACTAAAGAAGAACTTAGGCACATTGACCAGATGACTAGAAAATTAATGACCATGCACAATGCTCTACACCCAAAAGACGATACGGACAGACTCTACATAAAACGAAACGAAGGGGGAAGAGGACTGGTAAGTATAGAAGAGTGTGTGCAAGACTCAAAAAAAGAGCTGGAGAAATACATAACTCAGAACATGGAAAGGCTAATCACCGCAGCAAGAGACTGTTCCAACGAGCAACTCGAGAAACACCGAAACCAGAAACAAAACGACAAGAAAAGAAAAGTGGGAAGAAAAACAACTACACGGACGCTTCTTAAGACTGACAAGAGAAGAAACCAACAAAAATAGCTGGACATGGCTAAGAAAAGGAAACTTGAACAGAGAAACAGAATCTTTACTGATGGCTGCACAGAACAATGCGATTATGACAAACTACATTAAAGCAAAAATAGATAAAACCCAGGAAAGCAGCAAATGCAGACTGTGTGGACAAAGAGACGAAACAGTAAATCATATAATAAGTGAATGTAGCAAACTCGCCCAAAAGAATACAAGAACAGACATGACTGTGTGAGGAAAGCAGTACACTGGGAACTGTGCAAACAATTGAATTTCAAATACGTAGACAAATGGTACAAACATAAACCAGAAACAGTACTGGAAAACGAATAACATAAAATCCTCTGGGACATGGATATACAAACAGATAAACTCATACAAGCAAGGAGACCTGATGCTATTATAATCGACAAGAAATAAAAATCTGGCAAAATCGTAGACTTCGCCGTTCCAGCACACCACAGAGTGAATATCAAATAAAGGGAAAAACGAAGCAAACACGGAACTATCCAGAGAACTGAAAGGAATGTGGAGCATGAAAAAAGTCAGTATAGTACCAATAATCGTAGGAGCACTAGGAACAATCTCCCCCAAAATGGAAAAACTTGGAGAAATTGGAATCAAAGGGATCACTGAAACCATACAAAAGACAGCAATGATCAAGGAAAATACTCGAATGCGGAAACTAACCCGCATAAGCTACGAAGGGTAACCAGTTACATGGAATTTACAAAAGGGAGAAAACAAAACCACATGAAAGAACACCACATTACGAACCAAGGAACAGAAACTGCAATAAACATCGCACCATAAGCCCCCCCCCCCCAAAAAAAAAAATGGTGCCAGCTTAGGCTGACATGACACAAAATATTTGTAGAAGGTCAAGGAGGATGAGAAGACCGAGGAGGTACAACACAAACCAGACATCCACTGGAAGAGTGCGGAAAGTGCTGGGACCTTGGGGGGGGGGCTTAATTGCCACCCAACTCCCAGAGAAGACCAATGGTACTTACCAGCGAGAAATCAATGGTAAGCGGCTGTTGCGATACCGCAAGGTTATTTGCGGTGGTTACTAGAAAGGGGTGGAGAGTACTGGAAATCTGGGAAGGCTTGTTGTCACTTAGACCCCAGGGAACACCACTAGTTGTCGGTGAGCAATCACTGACGATGTGTGATAACTCCTAGTGAGTAATAATAATAATAATAATAATAATAATAATAATAATAATAATAATAATAATAATAATAATAATAATGTGACTCGATGTGGCGAGTGTAAAATGCAATAAATTTGGGCAATTTGGGGCATTTTTGACCCCCATTGTACCCCCTGGGGCGCGAACCAGAATTTTTCTGAGGTCAAGGATGCTCATTTTATATCCAGAACAATTGCCTCTACATTTTGGCCAAGTTTCAGAAAAATTGACTGATCAAACGTTATGGGAGAAAAGGGGCATCTTTTGCCATTTTGGAGGCTTTTGACCCCCTGGGGGCGCGAACCAGATTTTTTCCAAGGTCAGCGATACTTATTTTCTATTAGGAACAATTGCCTCCATATTTTGGCCAAGTTTCAGAGAAATTCAATGGATGGATGAAAAGTTATGGGGCAAAAAAATGTAATTTTTTGCCATTTTGGGGCCTTTTGACCCCCTGGGGGGGGGGGGCTAACCAGATTTCTTTTAAAAAATCGGAGAATGTCACTTTTTAACCTGACAAAAGTTACAACTTCATGCAAAATTTCAGAGAAATTCAATAGATGGTTGCGGAGAAAAATCCGAACGGACGGACGGACGGACGGATGGAAATGCCTCAAAACATAGGTCCTCCGATTTTATAAATCGGGGGACCAAAAATAATAGAAGTAAAGAGACATATTATTTTAGTTATGAAAGAAGAATGTCTTCAAAGATATACGTACGATTTTATGAATTTTCGAATGAAATCAAAGTAGAATAAATAAATGTGACTGGTCATAGGAATGTCTAGTAGTCTTATTAATATCCTCCGTTTCTTCAGATCTCGCAATCACTAATTCAGTCTTACAATAAACAGCGACAACTGCCGTATGCTAATATTTTTCCATCGTCCTCTTTGCACTGTTTTTGTATTCGTTCCTTCTTCTACTAGTTTCTTCTCGATGCCCACTGATTTTTGTTTTTGTGTTTTGTATCTAACACATTTACGGACACCTGTCTTAGCATGTTTCAATTGTGGTTGATATTCTTCGACGCCTATACTGGTTCAGTATTATTATACTGGGTTAGTGTTCAGGAGAGATGGAGAACACCTCTAAAACTGGATTTCCATAGATAAATCCTAGCAGGGAAATAGATGTTTATTATGGCGGAAATGGAGAAAGTGTAACAAATTTGCAACAATGTTGACAATGTTGAAATATTTCGCTATTTGTGGAGAGTAAAAGGTTAACCAACTTCGTTGTCATTTCCAGTCAGAGTTGAGGCATACAAAGTCGAGGATACGTCCTAGGCTATTTTTGTGGGCCACAGTGCACCGCTGTCATGAGACTGGCTTTGCTCCCCCCTCTTCACCTTCCGCCTTTGTTTCACATCTTCCTGTCGTGAAAGAAAGTAAATATAGAGTAGAGGCTTATTTCAGGGGAGGGAGGGGGGAAT
Organism: Sepiola atlantica; assembly: GCA_963556195.1. Lineage (NCBI taxonomy): Eukaryota > Metazoa > Mollusca > Cephalopoda > Sepiida > Sepiolidae > Sepiola > Sepiola atlantica. The sequence continues at coordinate 120,489,400 of OY744528.1, read as the reverse complement.
GTTATATCCGACGACTGAACTGGAATGTCTGGGACTGAGTCGATTTCCGGACAGGGCGGAAATCTGAAGAAAAAATAGGCTGACCAAAACATCGACATTTTTAACAAGTGTTTAACAAGTTCTCTAACTATTGTACAATTATTGTGAATTATTGGCAAATGCTTTCATCATCAATAATTTGCGCCGAACGATCGTGATAACATTGTTATAAAGATAATTGTATTCAGTTTAGATTTTTATAGATAAAAATCATCGCTGAATATTATTTATTGGGTAGTATTTACCTCCTTATTGGGTAGTATTTACCTCCTTCCCAATATTATTTACCTCCTTCCCAATATTATTTACCTCCTTATTGGGTAGTATTTACCTCCTTCCCAATATTATTTACCTCCTTCCCAATATTATTTACCTCCTTCCCAATATTATTTACCTCCTTATTGGGTAGTATTTACCTCCTTCCCAATATTATTTACCTCCTTCCCAATATTATTTACCTCCTTCCCAATATTATTTACCTCCTTATTGGGTAGTATTTACCTCCTTCCCAATATTATTTACCTCCTTCCCAATATTATTTACCTCCTTCCCAATATTATTTACCTCCTTATTGGGTAGTATTTACCTCCTTCCCAATATTATTTACCTCCTTCCCAATATTATTTACCTCCTTATTGGGTAGTATTTACCTCCTTCCCAATATTATTTACCTCCTTCCCAATATTATTTACCTCCTTCCCAATATTATTTACCTCCTTATTGGGTAGTATTTACCTCCTTCCCAATATTATTTACCTCCTTCCCAATATTATTTACCTCCTTCCCAATATTATTTACCTCCTTCCCAATATTATTTATCTCCTTCCCAATATTATTTACCTCCTTATTCGGAAGTATTTACCTCCTTCCCAATATTATTTACCTCCTTATTCGGTAGTATTTACCTCCTTCCCAATATTATTTACCTACTTATTGGGTAGTATTTACCTCCTTCCCAATATTATTTACCTCCTTCCCAATATTATTTACCTCCTTCCCAATATTATTTATCTCCTTCCCAATATTATTTACCTCCTTATTCGGTAGTATTTACCTCCTTCCCAATATTATTTACCTCCTTATTCGGTAGTATTTACCTCCTTCCCAATATTATTTACCTCCTTCCCAATATTATTTATCTCCTTCCCAATATTATTTACCTCTTTATTCGGTAGTATTTACCTCCTTCCCAATATTATTTACCTCCTTCTCAATATTATTTACCTCCTTCCCAATATTATTTACCTCCTTCCCAATATTATTTATCTCCTTCCCAATATTATTTACCTCCTTATTCGGTAGTATTTACTTCCTTCCCAATATTATTTACCTCCTTCCCAATATTATTTACCTCTTTCCCAATATTATTTACCTTCTTCCCAATATTATTTACCTCCTTATTGTGTAGTATTTACCTCCTTCCCAATATTATTTACCTCTTTACTGGGTAGTATTTACCTCCTTCCCAATATTATTTACCTCCTTCTCAATATTATTTACCTCCTTCCCAATATTATTTACCTCCTTCCCAATATTATTTATCTCCTTCCCAATATTATTTACCTCCTTATTCGGTAGTATTTACCTCCTTCCCAATATTATTTACCTCCTTCCCAATATTATTTACCTCCTTCCCAATATTATTTACCTCCTTATTGGGTAGTATTTACCTCCTTCCCAATATTATTTACCTTCTTCCCAATATTATTTACCGCGTTCCCAATATTATTTACCTCCTTATTGGGTAGTATTTACCTCCTTCCCAATATTATTTATCTCCTTCCCAATATTATTTACCTCCTTCCCAATATTATTTACCTCCTTATTGGGTAGTATTTACCTCCTTCCCAATATTATTTACCTTCTTCCCAATATTATTTACCTCCTTACAAATATTATTTACCTCCTTATTCGGTAGTATTTACCTCCTTCCCAATATTATTTACCTCCTTTCCAATATTATTTACCTCCTTCCCAATATTATTTACCTCCTTATTGGGTAGTATTTACCTCCTTCCCAATATTATTTACCTCCTTCCCAATATTATTTATCTCCTTCCCAATATTATTTACCTCCTTCCCAATATTATTTACCTTCTTCCCAATATTATTTACCTCCTTATTGGGTACTATTTACTTCCTTCCCAATATTATTTACCTCCTTCCCAATATTATTTACCTCCTTCCCAATATTATTTACCTTCTTCCCAATATTATTTACCTCCTTATTCGGTAGTATTTACCTCCTTCCCAATATTATTTACCTCCTTCCCAATATTATTTACCTCCTTATTCGGTAGTATTTACCTCCTTCCCAATATTATTTACTTCCTTCCCAATATTATTTACCTTCTTCCCAATATTATTTACCTCCTTATTGGGTAGTATTTACCTCCTTCCCAATATTATTTACCTCCTTCCCAATATTATTTACCTCCTTCCCAATATTATTTACCTCCTTATTTGGTAGTATTTACCTCCTTCCCAATATTATTTACCTCCTTCCCAATATTATTTACCTCCTTATTGGGTAGTATTTACCTCCTTCCCAATATTATTTACCTCTTTCCCAATATTATTTACCTTCTTCCCAATATTATTTACATTCTTCCCAATATTATTTACCTCCTTATTGGGTAGTATTTACCTCCTTCCCAATATTATTTACTTCCTTCCCAATATTATTTACCTCCTTCCCAATATTATTTACTTCCTTCCCAATATTATTTACCTCCTTCCCAATATTATTTACCTCCTTATTGGGTAGTATTTACCTCCTTCCCAATATTATTTACCTCTTTCCCAATATTATTTACCTCCTTCCCAATATTATTTACCTCCTTATTCGGTAGTATTTACCTCCTTATTCGGTAGTATTTACCTCTTTCCCAATATTATTTACCTCCTTCCCAATATTATTTGCCTCCTTCCCAATATTATTTACCTCCTTATTGGGTAGTATTTACCTCCTTCCCAATATTATTTACCTCTTTCCCAATATTATTTATCTCCTACCCATATTATTTACCTCTTTATTCGGTAGTATTTACCTACTTCCCAATATTATTTACCTCCTTCTCAATATTATTTACCTCCTTTCCAATATTATTTACCTCCTTCCCAATATTATTTATCTCCTTTCCAATATTATTTACCTCCTTATTCGGTAGTATTTACTTCCTTCCCAATATTATTTACCTCCTTCCCAATATTATTTACCTCCTTCCCAATATTATTTACCTTCTTCCCAATATTATTTACCTCCTTATTGGGTAGTATTTACCTCCTTCCCAATATTATTTACCTCCTTATTGGGTAGTATTTACCTCCTTCCCAATATTATTTACCTCCTTCTCAATATTATTTACCTCCTTCCCAATATTATTTATCTCCTTCCCAATATTATTTACCTCCTTATTCGGTAGTATTTACCTCCTTCCACATATTATTTACCTCCTTCCCAATATTATTTACCTCCTTCCCAATATTATTTACGTTCCTTATTGGGTAGTATTTACCTCCTTCCCAATATTATTTACCTCCTTCCCAATATTATTTACCGCGTTCCCAATATTATTTACCTCCTTATTGGGTAGTATTTACCTCCTTCCCAATATTATTTATCTCCTTCCCAATATTATTTACCTCCTTCCCAATATGAATTACCTTCTTCCCAATATTATTTACCTCCTTATTGGGTAGTATTTACTTCCTTCCCAATATTATTTACCTCCTTCCCAATATTATTTACCTATTTCCCAATATTATTTACCTTCTTCCCAATATTATTTATCTCCTTATTGGGTAGTATTTACCTCCTTCCCAATATTATTTACCTTCTTCCCAATATTATTTACCTCCTTCCCAATATTATTTCCCTTCTTCCCAATATTATTTACCTCCTTATTCGGTAGTATTTACCTCCTTCCTAATATTATTTACCTCCTTCCCAATATTATTTACCTCCTTCCCAATATTATTTACCTCCTTATTGGGTAGTATTTACCCCATTCCCAATATTATTTACCTCCTTCCCAATATTATTTACCTCCTTATTCGGTAGTATTTACCTCCTTCCCAATATTATTTACCTCCTTCCCAATATTATTTACCTTCTTCCCAATATTATTTACCTCCTTATTGGGTAGTATTTACCTCCTTCCCAATATTATTTACCTCCTTCCCGATATTATTTACCTCCTTCCCAATATTATTTACCTCCTTACAAATATTATTTACCTCCTTATTCGGTAGTATTTACCTCCTTCCCAATATTATTTACCTCCTTCCCAATATTATTTACCTCCTTCCCAATATTATTTACCTCCTTATTGGGTAGTATTTACCTCCTTCCCAATATTATTTACCTCTTTCCAAATATTATTTACCTTCTTCCCAATATTATTTACCTTCTTCCCAATATTATTTACCTCCTTATTGGGTAGTATTTACCTCCTTCCCAATATTATTTACCTCCTTCCCAATATTATTTACCTCCTTCCCAATATTATTTACCTCCTTATTGGGTAGTATTTACCTCCTTCCCAATATTATTTACCTCCTTCCCAATATTATTTACCTCCTTATTGGGTAGTATTTACCTCCTTCCCAATATTATTTACCTCCTTCTCAATATTATTTACCTCCTTCCCAATATTATTTACCTCCTTATTCGGTAGTATTTCCCTCCTTCCCAATATTATTTACCTCCTTCCCAATATTATTTACCTCCTTCCCAATATTATTTACCTCTTCATTGGGTAGTATTTACCTACTTCCCAATATTATTTATCTCCTTCCCAATATTATTTACTTCCTTCCCAATATTATTTACCTCCTTCCCAATATTATTTACCTCCTTATTGGGTAGTATTTCCCTCCTTCCCAATATTATTTACCTCCTTCCCAATATTATTTACTTCCTTCCCAATATTATTTACCTCCTTATTGGGTAGTATTTACCTCCTTCCCAATATTATTTACCTCCTTCCCAATATTATTTACCTCCTTCCCAATATTATTTACCTCCTTATTGGGTAGTATTTACCTCCTTCCCAATATTATTTACCTCCTTCCCAATATTATTTACCTCCTTATTGGGTAGTATTTACCTCCTTCCCAATATTATTTACCTCCTTCTCAATATTATTTACCTCCTTCCCAATATTATTTACCTCCTTATTCGGTAGTATTTTCCTCCTACCCAATATTATTTACCTCCTTCCCAATATTATTTACCTCCTTCCCAATATTATTTACCTCTTCATTGGGTAGTATTTACCTACTTCCTAATATTATGTATCTATTTCCCAATATTATTTACTTCCTTCCCAATATTATTTACCTCCTTCCCAATATTATTTACCTCCTTATTGGGTAGTATTTCCCTCCTTCCCAATATTATTTACCTCCTTCCCAATATTATTTACTTCCTTCCCAATATTAGTTACCTCCTTCCCAATATTATTTACTTTCTTTTCTAATATTATTTACCCCCATTATTGGGCAGTATTTACCTCCTTCTCAATATTGTTTACCTCCTTCCTAATATTATTTACCTCCTTCCCAATATTATTTACCTCCTTCCCAATATTATTTACCTCCTTTCCAATATTATTTACCTCCTTCCCAATATTATTTACCTCCTTATTGGGTAGTATTTACCTCCTTCCCAATATTATTTACCTCCTTCCCAATATTATTTACCTCCTTCCCAATATTATTTACCTCTTTCCCAATATTATTTACTTTCTTCCCAATATTATTTACCTCCTTATTGGGTAGTATTTACCTCCTTCCCAATATTATTTACCTCCTTCCCAATATTATTTACCTTCTTCCCAATATTATTTACCTCCTTATTGGGTAGTATTTACCTCCTTCCCAATATTATTTACCTCCTTCCCAGTGCAGGAAGATATGGCACAAAGCCGGAAAGTGTGTATTGAAAAGCCAGCGTACAGGAAAAGGCGTACAAAAATGTTTGGACAGCCTCGTTGCCATTTACCGGTTAGTGCACTACAGGCGATTAGCAATAAAGTAACCCTCTACAAAGAGAGAACATAACACTTGTAATAAAGGACCGCCCACTAGAATTGCACAGAACCATACCCCAGCTCAACAAAGTCAGGCCATCGCTGTCAAAATGGCCCACCCTCTGTCGGGCTGATTTTCTTTGATCTTTGATACATATTTCGCCCCAAACAAGGGAGGACGTCACTATAGACGTAAGGGACTACTGAGAATTAGGGAGTAGGTTTTGCGTGTCATTCTAAGTTGGGAGCTGTGTAGCGAGATGTCTGTTTACATTAGTTTTAAACCTCTGCATGTCGGTACAGTCTGAGAAACATAGAGCAGGGAGGGAGTTCCAAAGGCCAGCAGCATGCGAAAAGAAGCTATTGAAGTAGAAGGCCCTCCAGCATTTGGGGACGTCCACAGTGAATTGATGGGATTTAGCTGATTGTTGAGTTGGCCTAGTGTATTTACGTCGCGGGGGCACTAGAGCAGCTAGTTCATCGGAGCACATTCAATTGAAGTATTTGTAAAACAAGTACAAGGATGCAACATTGCGGCGATGGGACAGGGGCTAGAGCTTGGTGGATAGTGAGGAACCTGATTGTTGTGAACGTATCATCGACTGCTATGCTTGTTGTCTGAAGAGACAATTCTTTTTGGTTTGTAAGAATTCACTTATTTTTTCTCGCTTGGTACGACAAACTACTTGAGTTGTTGTCACCTCGAACAAGCGCAGCCTAACCACCTACGATATGTGTGCGAACCAAAAATGGTCAAATCTAGAACTTTCTACGGAGATGTTTATAAAAAACAGTTTTGGAAATTAAGAGGCACACATCACGGCCAAGCAAAGCTACGACACTCTTTACTGGCATTTTCGCGCCATGATAATCGCCCAAAGATAAACCATACCTCATTTTCTTCTGTCTTGACTGAAAAATCGGCTTAAATACAACACTTACGCTACATTACAACACTTTCCAATACCTTTTTTGAATAACAATGTCATTTAAATTTTAAATTAAATGTATTTCCATGCTTGGATTTAATATTTAAACAAATGTAAAAAATCAATTCTTATTATTTTCTTTTGAAATAATATTGTGATATTGATGTGTTTGTAAAAAAAATTAAAATTTGATATTTCAGGTTTCAGGGAATATTTGAAAGTTCCAGTGGAAGACACGGAGTATTTGAAAGAACAGAGAGCCAAAAATAGGACTGAAGTGCACTTTCCAGCTTGGTCCAAAAGACACAGCTGCCATATAAAAATGTAAAAAGAAAACAGAAAGATTGGAACGACAAAAGAAATTAGGCTCATCACCTGATGATGCATCAGCATCTCATGACCAGGATGCTGTTTTTCCTACTCCAGTCCTGATAGTGATTTAACAGAAGCTGATTATTTTTAGCCATCCTCCGGGACCTTACAGTCTTATTAAAATTCCTCGATATGCTATGGAATTAATCAGTGGTGATGTTTCTTCCACCCTTGGAGTCAGCCTTGATAACGCCTTATTCTTAGACTTAGATGCCATGGGTCTTCTCAAATATAATGTCGATATAAAATATATCATTGATAAATGTAAAATAAATAAAGCAACGACAAGAATAAAAGAAAATACCCATCAAAGACATGATGAAACAGTAAAAACCCTGTTTGCATTGGGGTTGGTGGAAGAAATGATAAAGACACCCTGTTGTATGAAGAGATTTTGGGGCCAAATGGAGAGAAAATATTTTTAAAAGCAAAGGGACCAGAACGCCACTTGACCTTCACAGAGGAAATTGAACACAAACGTAGATTTCTCACTCATAGACTTATCCCTAATATTGGTGCAACTGGCGATGTTATTACACGGGAAGTTTCTGGTGTTTTCAAAAGAATAAAACAATGTATCTACAATTAAGGCTATTCTAGTAGACAGCAATACAAATACATATTGTGAGGCTGGACTTCTAACATTTCTTGAGAAAAATAAAGAGAAAATTACACATCATTGGTTGCTCTTTACATCAAAGTAGACTTCCATTTCGAGCTCTTTTTAGATATATAGATGGAACCACAAAGAAGTTCTACAAATTTCACTGGTGCTCTAGGTAAATTATGTGGTAATGACAATAACGATTTACCTCTAGGTAAATTATGTGGTAATGACGATAACGATTCACCTCTAGGTAAATTATGTGGTAATGACTATAACGATTTACCTCTAGGTAAATTATGTGGTAATGACTATAACGATTTACCTCTAGGTAAATTATGTGGCAATGGCTATAACGATTTACCTCTAGGTAAATTATGTGGTAATGACCATAACGATTCACCTCTAGGTAAATTATGTGGCAATGACTAGAACGATTTACCTCTAGGTAAATTATGTGGTAATGACTAGACCGATTTACATCTAGCTGAATTATGTGGTAATTACTATAACAATTTACCTCTAGGTAAATTATGTGGTAATTACTATAACGATTTACCTCTAGCTGAATTGTGTGGTAATTACTATAACGATTTACCTCTAGGTAAATTATGTGGTAATGACTATAAAGATTCACCTCTAGGTAAATTATGTGGTAATGACTATAACGATTTATCTCTAGGTAAATTATGTGGCAATGACTATTACGATTTACCTCTAGGTAAATTATGTATTAATGATTATAACGATTTACCTCTAGGTAAATTATGTGGTAATGACTATAACGATTCACCTCTAGGTAAATTATGTTGTAATGATTATAACGATTTACCTCTATGTAAATTACTTGGTAATGACTATAACGATTTTCCTCTAGGTAAATTATGTTGTAATGACTATAACGATTTACTTCTAGGTAAATTATGTTGTAATGACTATAACGATTTACCTCTTTGTAAAATATGTGGTACTAACTATAACGATTCACTTCTAGGTAAATTATGTGGCAATGACTATAACGATTCACCTCTAGGTAAATTATGTTGTAATGATTATAACGATTCACCTCTAGGTAAATTATGTTGTAATGATTATAACGATTCACCTCTAGGTAAATTATGTTGTAATGACTATAACGATTTACCTCTAGGTAAATTATGTTGTTATGATTATAACGATTCACCTCTAGGTAAATTATGTTGTAATGACTATAACGATTTACCTCTAGGTAAATTATGTTGTAATGATTATAACGATTCACCTCTAGGTAAATTATGTTGTAATGATTATAACGATTCACCTCTAGGTAAATTATGTTGTAATGACTATAACGATTTACCTCTAGGTAAATTATGTTGTTATGATTATAACGATTCACCTCTAGGTAAATTATGTTGTAATGATTATAACGATTCACCTCTAGGTAAATTATGTTGTAATGACTATAACGATTTACCTCTACGTAAATTATGTTGTTATGATTATAACGATTCACCTCTAGGTAAATTATGTTGTAATGACTATAACGATTTACCTCTAGGTAAATTATGTTGTAATGATTATAACGATTCACCTCTAGGTAAATTATGTTGTAATGATTATAACGATTTACCTCTAGGTAAATTATGTTGTTATGATTATAACGATTCACCTCTAGGTAAATTATGTTGTTATGATTATAACGATTCACCTCTAGGTAAATTATGTTGTTATGATTATAACGATTTTCCTCTAGGTAAATTATGTTGTAATGATTATAACGATTCACCTCTAGGTAAATTATGTTGTAATGACTATAACGATTCACTTCTAGGTAAATTATGTTGTAATGACTATAACGATTCACCTCTAGGTAAATTATGTTGTAATGACTATAACGATTCACCTCTAGGTAAATTATGTCGCGATGACTATAACGATTTTCCTCTAGGTAAATTATGTCGCAATGACTATAACGATTTACCTCTATGTAAATTATGTGGTAATGACTATAACGATTTACCTCTAAGTAAATTATGTGGTAATGACTATAACGATTTACCTCTAGGTAAATTATGTGGTAATGACTATAACGATTCACCTCCAGGTAAATTATGTGGTAATGACTATAACGATTCACCTCCAGGTAAATTATGTGGTAATGACTATAACGATTCACCTCCAGGTAAATTATGTGGTAATGACTATAACGATTCACCTCCAGGTAAATTATGTGGTAATGACTATAACGATTTACCTCTTTGTAAATTATGTGGTAATGACGATAACGATTCACCTCCAGGTAAATTATGTGGTAATGACTATAACGATTCACCCCCAGGTAAATTATGTGGTAATGACTATAACGATTTACCTCTAAGTAAATTATGTGGTAATGACTATAACGATTTACCTCTAGGTAAATTATGTGGTAATGACTATAACGATTCACCTCCAGGTAAATTATGTGGTAATGACTATAACGATTCACCTCCAGGTAAATTATGTGGTAATGACTATAACGATTCACCTCCAGGTAAATTATGTGGTAATGACTATAACGATTCACCTCCAGGTAAATTATGTGGTAATGACTATAACGATTTACCTCTTTGTAAATTATGTGGTAATGACGATAACGATTCACCTCCAGGTAAATTATGTGGTAATGACTATAACGATTCACCCCCAGGTAAATTATGTGGTAATGACTATAACGATTTACCTCTAAGTAAATTATGTGGTAATGACTATAACGATTTACCTCTAGGTAAATTATGTGGTAATGACTATAACGATTCACCCCCAGGTAAATTATGTGGTAATGACTATAACGATTTACCTCTAAGTAAATTATGTGGTAATGACTATAACGATTTACCTCTAGGTAAATTATGTGGTAATGACTATAACGATTCACCTCCAGGTAAATTATGTGGTAATGACTATAACGATTTACCTCTAAGTAAATTATGTGGTAATGACTATAACGATTCACCTCCAGGTAAATTATGTGGTAATGACTATAACGATTCACCTCCAGGTAAATTATGTGGTAATGTCTATAACGATTCACCTCCAGGTAAATTATGTGGTAATGTCTATAAAGAGTAACTGTTAGTAGCATTTACACTAGTTTGTTGTTTGTTTTACTACTGAGGAAATAAGCGAACTAACCTGTGACGAGTGACTTCAACTAGAATATACAGTAGGCATTTCTAGAGGAAATATATATATATGTCATCCAAAGACAGTTGTTTCGCCATATCACGATTCTTCAGGGTCGATAGACATGGCGAGTGTTTCAAGCTGATATTTGAAATCTGACTATGGGGCCCTTATACTCTCATGGATTACTCTCGCAATGAAAACGTATTTATAATGATTATATATTTTTTCATTCGCATTGTGGATGCCTAGAGTTCTCAATTCCGTTACGGAGAGCTCTACTTCACGCTAAGTGGTAACTGTTTATTCTCTTACCAGAGAGCTCAACCTACGAGTGGATAGCAAATTTAATTATTCACGTATAGCTGTGACATCGTATCACTGCTCTTCAGGCGTGGAGAGTGTTTCAAGGTGACATTTAGGATTGTGTTATGCTGATTCTTTTTTAAGCGATTCTATAAATATTAAAAATTGTTTTTCCCCGTTTATTTTTAAACAGTTATGTGAAATATTTTAAGATGGGTGGCTTTGAAATAATATTTGACTATTTAAGACGAGAAAGGTTTAAATATCGTTCGAGCTTTTTGTAGTGTAGAATATTTTTCCTTCTCTTTTAAAATGCCAAAATGCGACTGTGTAGTTTATTTTTTTGTCATACTGTTTGTATCCGAGACGCCCATGAAATGTGTAAAAATAGAATAGGAATTAATTCCTCTGAAGGTATCAATTTCATTTGAAGTGCGCCCAACCATCTCTATATGAGATTCTGTCCGTCGGTCGAACACACCTAAGTTTTAAATAACATTTCCATCTATCGGTCACGCTCAAGTATGAAATGAAATTTCAGATGCGTCTCTGCATCTATATTAGATGCTCTGTCCGTCGTCGAATGTCGAACAGGCTTAAATTTGAATTAGAAGTTTATATCAACTGATCATTGATTCTATTTATCTTCCTGTCACAAGGTAAGATGTGACACAAGGTCGGGAAAGTGGGATTTGAAAAACCAGCGCTCGAGAATTTGAGCGCTCTGGTCATTTAAAAATTGCTTGGGAAGCCCCGTCGGCATTTCCCGGTAGGGGCGCCTCAGGCGATTAGCAATAAACTAACCCCTTCTCAAAGGGTGAGAAGGCAAAGCCTGGGAGGGTTCACTTCCTAGAACTGCACAGGACGGACAACCGATAGACCGGCGTAAATCAAGACCCGAAGGCCAAGACAATACCGGTCTATTGATGTTCTCTGCGTATATAGAATGATGCTGATGTTTATAGAATTAATGAAAGATTAATGTATGTGTTTATTTGATGCGTCTATATATATATATATATATATATATATATATATATATATATGAATATATATACATGTATATATATATATATGAATATATATATATACATGTGTATATATATATATGAATATATATATATACATGTGTATATATATATATGAATATATATATACATGTGTATATATATATATGAATATATATATACATGTATATATATATATATGAATATGTATATATACATGTGTATATATATATATATGAATATATAAATACATGTGTATATATATATATATATATATATATATATATATATATATATATATATATATATATATACGTGTTTGTATATGTGTATGCTATAAGATGTGGAAACAACAGCAACAGCAGCAGCGCTAATTGCAAAGTATCATCAAAAAATGTGTCACACATTAACGATCTATTCTTCTTTGCGTTCCTTTGAAGTATGTGGTCATGTGAAAGTTACCCAATTCTTGACGCAGTCTTTTCATCATCATCGAACTCTACGAGGTATTTCAGGCTTCACTGGTTGGTTAATAGAGGGCAGACAATTGTTGTCCTCGTCTCCACATTCGCAGATGGTTGGGTCGTTTTTGTAACCCATCTGGACATGGCAGTTTTTGATCGCTCCATCCCGTTCATAGGCGGTTAAGTGTCCTCTATTGAACCAAGAATGCTTCTGAGGCTGGTGGGACGGCTGTAGAAATGGGGATCACCATGTCAGTAGGAGAGAGAGTCACTGGAAGCATGTTGCATAAATGAATGTACATGTTTATTTTATGTGTATTTATATATTCCATGAAAAATGCCAGTATACTGAAATCATATGCCCTTCATAGGGTTAAGATGAAAATTCATGTACACTAAATGTACAAAAGCAAAGAAATTCCCAAATGTTTACACTTTTATTGTAATTAAGGGTATGACTACATATCAACCAAACTATTTCATTATCACATCACTACAGTATAAATATCTATGCATGAGTGGATGAAGTGCGTGAGGTGCACTGAAGAAAAAATCCTACCAGTAAAATACATAGCCCTGTTGTGCTCGCATACCCTTAATGACAATAAAAGTGTATAAATTTGGGAATTTCCTTGCTTTTGTACATTTAGTGTATATGAATTTTCATCTTAACCCTATTAAGGGCATATGATTTCAGTATACTGCCATTTTTCATGGAATGTCACTACTTTTGTAAAGGCTATGCCTCAATACAATGCCTTCTCATAAGGTTTTTTGGAATTTTCTGGAAAACTAAGGTATATGGTAAACTGAAATTAAAATGCCATCAACTAGACCCTAGCACCTTTATCTCTGCCAAAAATCAGCTGAATCCATCAAATAGTTGATGAGATACAGGGTGGCACATACATACGTACGTACGTACGTACGTACGTACGTACACACAGATAACATGATTTCGTGATTGAACTTTCTGGATCTCTGGGTTGCCTTGACTAATGATGCTGAAATTCTACACACTTATAGAACCTATCAAAAAAAAATTTGTGCAAAGTTTTAACTAATTTGGTTCATTGGTTTTTGAGTTATGATTGATCAAAGAAATGAGATTTCCAGCATAGGCCATTCGTGAAGTCTATTAAGGGATACAGCGCTTTCGCGCCTCCCTTGATATATATAATATATATATATATATATATATATATATATATATATATATATATATATATATATATATATATATATATATATATATATAGGTGCGTGTATGTCAAAGCTTTGCGTTCTCTGTTTGAATATCAGCAGTAGCAGTTTTTTTTTAATGCGAAAACTAATTTCTTTCTTTTTTTCAGTTATAGAAATAAATTCGTACGCTCCACGCGTGTATTTATCTTTTTCCTTCACTTGACTTTAATGTGCTGCTCGAATTTGATCAGTCGCTGCGCCTTATACTCGTTAGGCGCGAAATGTAATTTCTTTCTTTTTTCAGTTTACAGAAATAAATTCTTACGCTTCACACGTGTACTTTTAATTTTCCTCCACTTGATTTAAAGTTCGTTTTTTGTTTACACACAAATTATTCTAATATCAATAACTTTACAGCTTCTGAGACAATCAACGTTGTCAGCACTGTAACACATTCAAAAATGTGTCCATGCACCTCTATAACCGACTGTTATTCAACACCTACCCACAATAAGCGTATGTGACACAAGGTCGGAAAGTGGGATTTGAAAAGCCAGCGCCCGAGAAGGTGAACACTCTGGCCATTAAAAATTGCCTGGGCAGCCCCGTCGGCATTCCCCGGTGGGGGCGCCTCAGGCAGTAAGCGATAAACTTACTCCACCCCAAAGAGGGGAGGCAAAGCCTGGGAGGGTGGACCTCCTAGAACTGCACAGGGCAAACCTGCAGACCGGCGGAATCAAGACCCGAAGGCCAAGACGATACCGGTCTATAGCCGACTATGTCCGTTCATCAGTCTGACACGCTTATGTCTAAAAATGTATGTCCATCACTGAACGCGCAGATTGGATGAACGCATCCTATAAATGGGGTTTTCTTGGCGGTAATCTTTTTCAAAATGACCGCATCAAATAGTAAACGGAGCATACCTGACAGATTGGTCAACCGTTCCTACAATTTAACGCTACTCTTTGTAACTGCGCCCTGTAAAATTTTGAAAACCGGACAATCTGCGTCCTGATAAACACACTCGGAAATACTTCAAAATGGCGCGGATTTGAAAGGCGGCACCAAATCCCAATTGAGACTGAAACAGCTTCATAATAACACTTGACATGGATTTCGATTCTTTTTTTTTACTTTGTTATTTTTATTTGATTTTTTTTTTAACGAATACTGCGTTGCATTATTTATTGCAGGGGATTTAATTTCAGAATAAAAACCCAGCAGTTACTTTAGCCAGAAAATAACAACAAACAAAAAAAAAAAACGGCTAATCTTACGATGCATTTATTAAATCGGCGCGTTTAGAAAATTTAAACTTAAGCGTGACACACGAAAACGTTATTCCAAACTGAAGCGTGACAGGCCGATGAAAATATCATTTCAAACTCAAGCATATAATACTGACTTGGACGCATCTAATATAAGATGGACGGCGGCACCGGGGGATCAGGGGGGGCTCAAGCCCCCCCCCCCCCCCCACGGTCATCAATAATGAAGTTATATATGCATGTGTTTAACCGCCCCCCCACTTTTTAGGAGAGCCCCCCCACACACACACACACTTTTATAACTGTCCCGCCGGTCCTGTATAAGATGCGTCATTTAAATCTGTGCTTTACACTTTTTTTTGTAACTGAAGCGTGGCGCACCTACCGAGCGGCAATCAAAGTCTCAAATACATACGAAAACGGATCTAGAAAAATTGAAATAAAAAAAGATGGGATGGAAGAGAAATCAACGTCCCAGTTTCGTCGACTAGATTGTTAATACGCCCACGGGATATTTCGATTTGTAAACTCCAAGTAAAAACAAAAACAACAAGCCGCGCGTGCGTGGTCCCCCTCTGTATGTGACTCGATGTGGCGAGTGTAAAATGCAATAAATTTGGGCAATTTGGGGCATTTTTGACCCCCCCCCCCTTTGATCCCCTGGGGGCGCGAACCAGAGTTTTTCTGACGTCAAGAATGCTCATTTTATATCCAGAACAATTGTCTCTACATTTTGCTTCAGTTTCAGAAAAATTGAATGGATAGATCAAACGTTATGGGAGAAAAGGGTCATTTTTTGCCATTTTAGGGGCTTTTGACCCCCTGGGGGCACGAACTAGATTTTTTCCAAGGTCAGCGATACTTATTTTCTATTAGGAACAATTGCCTCCACATTTTGGCCAAGTTTCAGAGAAATTGAATGGATGGATGAAAAGTTATGGGCTAACCAGATTTTTTTTCAAAAATCGGAGAATGTCACTTTCAAACCTGATCAAAGTTACAACTTCATGCAAAATTTCAGAGAAATTCAATGGATGGTTGCGGAGAAAAATCCGGACGGACGGACGGACGGACAGACGGACGGACGGACGGACGGACATGCCTCAAAACATAGGTCCCCCGATTTATAAAATCAAAAAACAAACGACATTATTAAGACGCAGCCATTTAATCAACGCGTTTAGCAATGAAAATGCTTGTTCTAAACTTAACTCTCACAGACCGATGGCCGATGACAGGCGGCAGAGTCTTTTATAGAAATGCGTTTATTTCAAACTTAAGCGTGACAGACCGAGCGAAATGATATTTAAAATTTAAGCGTGACAGACGAACGAAAATTCTATTTAAAACTGATATGTGACAGATCTACATGCTTCGGCAAGCCTATAAAGAATCTAAAATGAGATAATACAATAACATTTATATCAAAGTAGCAACCGTTTATTGCGTTAATGGACCACAACGATAACTTAAAAGTAAACCATATTGCAAATTACTAAACCCTTCAAAATCAATACAGGAAGAATAAGCAAAAAATATTTTTTTAAATAAACATAAAACTTATAGATTGAACTTGAAGCAATTGAAAAATAGCAATGCTACAATAAAATAGTTTAACAAGATTAGCAAGAGTAGATATTGCTCAGTAATACAATTCGATATAAAGGATATTTAAATTTTTGTAAGAAGTAAATAAACAATTTCTTTTCAAGCTTAAGAGGGGATATTTTTTTTAAATATGGAGAATTTGCCAAAAAATCAACTCTCGATTTCATATAATTATAACGATTATATGAAATCGAGAGTTGATTTTTGGCTGAAAGTTGTGACGAAATCCGTTTCATTTTTTATTTAAAATAATACCGCAAGGCGATATTCTAGTTCAGTTCAATCTGACGGTCAGAGATTGCCTTGAATATGACGAAAAGGTTGCTCCGCAGACGTACCTAGATTTCCAGAGAAGCAGCAACAGACACTAGTGGTCGTGCCTTTCGCGTGCCTTGGTCGTGCCTTAATTGGCCGTACATAAATAGTATAACGGCGCTAGATAGCGCATTTGAATCTGCTAAACAATATGTAGATATTAACGTTGATGAGAATAATTTTAAAAAAACTGTACAAAATCCAGACTATTGCATAGCAATAACATATGGATAAAGAAAAACACCAAAACTCACACGTTGATGTCAAGATGAGGAGGATGGGCATAACAGTGCGATAGTATGCGATTTTACATATATATATATATATATATATATATATATATATATATATATATATATATATATATATAAGTAATATTGGTTGGTCGTCCATTTAAAGCATTGTTGGATATGTTAATAAATTGATATATAAGCCATTAACAATGCGAGATTAATTTATATTTTTTTTTTACATTAATCTTATATTTCGGAATAAATTCCATCTTCAGAGGTGACCAGTTATTGAGTCATTTATTTTTTTTCACAAACAAGAATATTCTTGTTTTTGATAAAAAAAAATTGTTTTTAAATAACTCAATAACTGGTCACCTCTGAAGATGGAATTTATTCCGAAATATAAGATTAATGTAAAAAATATATATAAATTAATCTCGCATTGTTAATGGCTTACATATCAATTTTATTAATATATATATATATATATATATATATATATATATATATATATATATATATATATATATCATTAATAAGATGTCATCTATAATTAACAAAGTAAATATAGGTATTTACAGGGATGATGGGCTTATTATATTTCATAATACACCAGACAGACCTTTAGAGATGAAAAAAGCGAACAATTTTCGGAAAGAAGTGATTTTTTTTTGATTTTTTAGACATAACGTTTAATTCAAACAATTAAACATACATGCCTTATAGAAAACCAAATAATTTCTCATTATATAGTAAGAAACATTCTAACCACAGTTTTCAAACAAGTCTCTAGGTTGATAGGCTAGAGACTAGCCATTAATTCCAACCATATAAATATATTTAACCAATAGAAAAAAATGTAAAAAGCTTTAAATAATAGTAGACATAATGAAAAGACATTTAAAAAGAATAATAATCGAAACGCAAATAATATAAAACGAAATATAAACTTTATATATTTACCAGAAAAGGTAAACACACAAATTGTTAAATTATTCTATGGAATAAAAACCCCCACCAAAACTCAAACTTTATGGCGGCATCACGGTGCGATAATATGCAAGTTTACAGGAATATTAAATATCATTAATAAGATTACTCGATAAACATTTCCCGAAAAATAATAATCTATCAAAAATGATCAATAGAAATTGTATTGAACTTACTTATTGTTGCATGAATCACACGCAATCACTAATAAATAAACACAATAAAACTAATTAACAATATGTACAGTAATAGTAGTACCAATGCTATTAGTGTTATTAATAATACCAAGTTCAATCTACCATAGAGGTAAAGATACAAGTTATTCTTTACAATGAAAATAAACCCACCAAAACCAACTTCTATTAGTGTTATTAATAATACCAACTCCAATCTACAAGAGAGGTAAAGATACAAGTTATTCTTTACAATTAAAAATACCCCACCAAAACCAACTGCTATTAGTGTTATTAATAATACCAACTCCAATCTACAAGAGAGGTAAAGACACAAATTATTCTTTACAATGAAAAAGAAACCACCAAAACCAACTGCTATTAGTGTTATTAATAATATGAAGTTCAATCTATAAGAGAGGTAAAGACACAAATTATTCTTAAGAATAAAAAACCCCACCAAAACCAACTGCTATTAGTGTTATTAATAATACCAAGTTTTGGAATTTTTTAGATAAAGATTGATAATTTGCAATATTTGGATTATTCTGACTACTCTTCTCATCTTGGATGTTATACACACAACGTTTCGGCCGATGTAACTTCCGACCTTCTTGGGCGGTGGCGCAACAGATAAAGTGCTAAATAATAATAAGTTCTAAATGACAGTTTTCAGAAGGTTAAATGTTTCATCCTAAGTACAGATGATAAAAATATAATTAAGAATTATTTAAGACTTCTACCGGATCAGGGCTGGCGGAACGAGAGTAATCTACCTACATGGATAAAATAAAAAGGTTCAGTTCGACATAAAGATTCCTACGTTCGACAAGACTGACCTGAACAATAATAACACGAATAATTTTTTATTTTTTTATTTTTCATTTTTATCATAGTTCACCCCAAACAAGGCAGGACGCCACTGTAGATGTAAGGGGCTACTGAGAAAAAGGGGAGGGGGTCAACCTAAATTAGGAGCTGTGCAGCGAGATGTCTGTTTAAATTAGTTTTTAATTTCTGCATGTCAGTACCGTCAGGAAAACAGGGAGCAGGGAGTGAGTTCCAGAGTCCAGCAGCACGAGGAAAGAAGCTTTTGGAGTAGAAAGCTCTTCGGCATCTGGGGACCTTCACAGTGAATGGATGGGATTTGGCAGATTGTCGGGTTGGTCTAGTGAATTTACGTCGTGGGCGTACCAGAGCCTTCCTCGGGATGAAGAAAATTTCAGAAAAAATAATCATACGGCGAGCTTCAGAGCAGACTCTGAGTGAAAAGAAATTTTTTTTAAATTTGAGACAAGCAAAATAGGCCCGAAACGACGTCGTCTGTAGGTGAAAAACACTTTAATATTTTTCTTCATCCTGAGGAATTCTCACAATAAAGACGAAACGTTGATGAATACATAAATAATAGTTTTTGACTTTCCTTTTTCATTTTCCATTACGTCGGATCATTTTATCTCTCTCTTTATTCATATATATATATATATATATATATATATATATATATATATATATATATATATATTCTAAAGAGTTTTAAATTTCTGCATGTCAGTAACGTCAGGAAAGCAGGAAGCAGGGAGGGGGTTCCAGAGTCCAGCAGCACGAGGAAAGAAGCTTTTGGAGTAGAAAGCTCTTCGGCATCTGGGGACCTCAACAGTGAATGGATGGGATTTGGCAGATTGTCGGGTTGGTCTAGTGAATTTAAGTCGAGGGGGCACCAGAGTAGCAAGCTCATCAGAGCACAATCCATTGAAGTACTTGTAAAACAGGCACAAGGATGCAACATTTCAGTGATGGGACAGAGGCTGGAGCTTGGTGGATAGTGAAGGATCTATCAAGTTAGCAACTCTTTTTTGGACCTTGTCTAAGAGGGAGAGACTAACGGATGGTGCACCAGTCCAGATGTGGCAACAATACTCCATGCATGAGCGGATGGTGGTTTTGTAGAGATATAGGATAATGTCAGGTGTGAGAAGTTTACTGCCACGGTATAGAGAGCCCACTTTCTTTGCAGCAGCCCTGGCAATGTTTTCGATGTATTTATTCCAATTCATGCTATCTGTGAAAGTTAGGCCAAGGAGTTTGAATGATGTACTTGTAGAAAAAAAAACCTCACAAATGAATAACAGTTAATGTTGTATAAAAATCAACCGTAAACTAAAGCGAGCAAATTGCTACTCACACACGAACGCACAGAGAACATACATCACCCGCACACACACGCAAAACCAGATCTGGTCGGACACAGGGTTGGTTTAATGTGGAGACAGAATGCTCCTTTCAAGGGTCACAGTCATTACGACAAAGTTATTCTGTTTCTTTAACATTACCTTTTTTTCATCAGTCACCAGAAGAAACACGAGCAAATATGGAAACAGATACTGCACTCTCATCTGGACCTTGATTTTTAGTTGAGAAAAAAAAATTTCGTGTGAATTCACGTTACTGATTTTTCTCTATCAAAATCGAGACGTTCACGATGAAAATGTAGCCCCTGTGCAGTATTACCTTCCACGTCTTTGTCGAACTGATGCATTCGCAGTGGGAACTCGTCGATCCGATCAGCGGTAATTAGATAACGCCATTGTTGTAACTTAGTCCCGCAACTTCATTAAGGGGGATTGAAATCCGAGCAACTGCAATTTGTAGCTTTCGTTAGTTGCCGTTTTGTTTGCTGCATTGCTGTTTATTGTAATTCATCTAATACTTTTACCAAATTATACTATTTTGTTCTTTATAGTTGTTGTTGCTGTTGGTTTTTTTGTTGTTGTTGTTGTTGTTGTTGTCAGTTCACATGTTGAATTATAGGGGCCCTATGTTGAAAACGTGTACTTCAACTAGTACGAATTGGGACTGAGATCGGGATCGGTATAGCTCAGTGCATGGCGGACCGACGCACACTTTGGGGAAATGAATCTGTTTTCCCACGATTGAGTAAGGGATAGGTGAACTTAAGATCAAAAGAACAGGGCATTGGGGTCAATAAAGGTCAGAGATAGAGGCCGACAGATCGAGTACACGATGCCATCACTTGCTTATCGCGCACAAAGAAACAAAAGTTTCAAGGGAGTTCTGCTCATGGGCCCGAGCGAGGCAAACGTAGAAAACTATGCTCTGAAACTGTGTTGGTATGAGTCCGAAGGCGAAAAGCCCCACCTGTTCGTCCAATCCCTCGTATTTGATTATCTAGTAAGTTAGGATGAACCTAACAGAACAAGAGTATAAGATAGTCTGTTTTATTCAAAGAAAATAAAAACCCTGAAATCTTTCGAAAAAAATGTCTTCAGAATTCTTTTGTTGGATATAAACAGTTTTGTTCACTAGACACACTGATGAGACGGCCACGAAAAAAGAGAAAGAAAGCAGAAATCAACGCGGCGATCACGGGATTAAATAGAAGAAAGAATATCGACGAATCACAACAGCGGTGAAAGAGATAACGGAAGACGAAGAAAAAAATAACGGCAAATTATGTTTGAATGTTAACTGAACAATTGTACAATGAGAAAAGAGAGAAAGAAAGAGACCAAAAATGCACGATTAGCGCTCGCATACACACCCATTAAAGTAAGATAGTAAGATACGTTAAAAGTAAAAAGATGTTATGGGAGCGCTTGTATAATTATGTGCTTGTTAAAAGGAACTAACGATGGTACACCCACGTGCACATACACAGATACACGTTAAAATGTATTAACAATGATTGAACACTCACACCACATTATGAAAAACACACACATTATAAAGTATGCCTCCTACACCCACATAGATTATGAAGAACACACTCCCACATCCGCATACGTTAAGGAACTTTTAATAACGATTAAAAAGAATTCATATCGTTACCTATATTGATTTAGTAACTTCTTTTAACTATGACAATGTAACACACGCAAGACAAAAAGAAAAACATGTACAATTGTTATCCTTTTCGGTTTTAATCTTTTTTGTTAATTAATCGTCGATAAAAATGATAAGAAAGTTCGGTTATCAGTTTATTGTCAGTTTATTGTTACTTTAAGCGGGAGGGTTCAATGTGCTACGATAAAAAATATCGGCACATATTTTAAAGGTTTTGTAAATAAACTGGTGACGTCAAAGGAACACAGAAAGTTTGTTTTAAAAGTACAGCCCAGTTCACGCATGAATGACGCGAAACGGAAAGATTCAGTGATACAATTGATTGAAGGCTTTTCTATAACTGGAGTAAGGATATCTGCCAGCGATTTGGCCAACTCGTGCTGAGGAGGACAAATAATGGTTAAAAAAACGGTGCTTGTGCATATCAACCCTGACATGTTAGACCACTCTTAAAAATAAAATAGCTAAAGAAATGTATAAACTTTGTTATGTACTTACGTGGTAGATGAAAAAAAGACTGTATCCCAAAAATTATGCAAATTCATCCAGTATTTATTTAATTATGAATAAAAAACGATGTTATCACTCGGTAGATATTTCCACCATTTTCCAGTGGTCAAGGACGATAACTCATATTTTCATGATTTCGGGGTTTGGGGTCTCCATTGTTTACAAAAATGTCAAAATGTACGTAAAATCATTTTTTTCTTCTTTTTCTTATAATTTAATAACTACTGGATGATTTTGCGTAATTTTTTCTGCACAATCTTATTTTCAGCTAACACGTAAGTACATAATAAAGTTTATACATTCTTTAAATATTTCAATGCCAGGGTTGATATGCACAAGCACCAAAAAAACTAATGAAACAAGTTTATCTGATTGAGTACGATTATTGGGTTTTTCCCCAATGAACAACACCATTGATTATTTATTGATTTATTTATTTATTTATTTATTTATTTGTTGGTCCTGTTGCAATTATAATTGTCACCGAACTGCCGCCCTTTCGTGTACTCATCAAACTAACGGTGCGATCGGTGCCAGTTTATGAAACAGCTTTGTGTATACATTTTATAAGAAAACAATAGAAAAATAAATAACGGCACAGAAAAATATTAGTTATTTAGTTCATAAATAGTCTGATACGAGAAACTCTGCTAATGTCTATGTTTGTGTTTGCAGACATGTGTGTGGGTATTTACTCCTCCCCAGGAGTTAGGCACAAGGCCAGTGTTATCTTACTCCCGCAAGTAAGATGTGACCCAAGGTCGGGTCAGGAAAGTAGGGTTTGAAAAGCCAGCGCCAGAGAGGTGAGCACTCTGGCCATTAAAAATTGCCTGTGCGGCCCCGTCGGCATTCCCCGGTAGGAGCTCCTCAGACAGTAAGCAATAAACTTACCCCCCCCCCCAAAAAAAAAGGGGGAGGCAAAGCCTGGGAGGGTGGACCTCCTAGAACTGCACAGGACAGACCCATTGACCGGCGTAAATCAAGCCCCAAAGGTCAAGACAATACCAGTATGGGTGCAGTATCCATCGGAACAGATACTACACTTTTTCCGCATAAGTGTGTGCCTGGCTTTACGTAAATCCGTTCGTCTGTCGGTCGTTGGTTTTCTTTTCTCGCCTGTTTATCTCTATGTCTGTATAATTGTTAATTAATCCGTATTGCTTATGTAATCGACATTGGGCGTTTTTTCCTTTGTTTCCATCACCAAAAAACAACCATTTTCTGTTCGGAATTAGAATGATTTTATGTCGATCTACTAAACTATTCTGTCATCGTCATAAACATTTCTAAGACAATTTCGTTTTGTAGCATTTTCTGGTGTCGATACCAACGGCGCGTTTTCCTCGATCCCCATGGTTCATCCACTTTGTTTACTGGATTCACTGTTTCGGTGGTGATGTGGCACTCAAGACTCCCATCTTTTGATCAACAATTTCTTTTACGAATGTTATTAAACTTCTTATGTGTTCAAATGTATAATCTGAAGAACAAATAAATCAAAATAAAACCAAACCCCATCTTCTACCCCCAGAGACGTAATTACTAACGGTAACTCTATGTCAAGAAAACACTCGAAATAAGCATGAACTGCCCGGACAAACAATTTATAGAAAAATGCGTGGGAAATGTAAAATAAATGTGGGAAATGTAAAATAAATACGACATACTTTGATATTATCAGCGTTGATATGCCCTCAAATAAAC
Organism: Sepiola atlantica; assembly: GCA_963556195.1. Taxonomy (NCBI): domain Eukaryota; kingdom Metazoa; phylum Mollusca; class Cephalopoda; order Sepiida; family Sepiolidae; genus Sepiola; species Sepiola atlantica. The sequence continues at coordinate 120,464,644 of OY744528.1, read as the reverse complement.
AAAAAATGGGATACGAGTCAAATAATATAATCCGTCAAAAATGACGGGAAATCATTTACTTGAAGGAGGACCGCGCTTGGATACGTCTTTAGAAGGTCTGTTAACCTCCTGTCACGGTACCGCACCAACCCCTCGAGAAACGATAGGCACATCACCTTCAATTAAGGGGTTAATCCCTGTCCATAGTCTTTACGGGTCTTAGGCAGCGTCCTTATTAGGCATCATTAATTATGTCCTGAGAATTTATTATCTGGACTGGGAGAACCGCTGTGCTGCAATTGAACGCTGTATAATAAGAAGAAACAAAGAACACACACACACACACACACACACACATATATATATATATATATATATATATATATATATATATATATATATATATATACATATATATATTCTGTACATATATATATATATATATATATATATATATATATATATATATAATACATATTTGTTATTGTTTATTATCTATGTATGTATACGTTTCGTCCTTTTTTGCATAGAGATATAACTACCGGTTATGCGATTCGAAACCCCGGATTACAAGTATTTTTCAACTCAAATCCGACGTCTTTAACCACTCGGCCAATTTTAAATAGCGAATAAACGATGATAATTTTAACACTTTATCGGCGGGCTTAACGTCCAGAGACTTCTACTTCTTTTAAGGGAAGGAACTATGCATTTTAAAGATAGTGACGTCAAGCTGTGTTAATTCTACACTTACAGTGCTCTACTTTTTCGAGGAGCGACAAATAATAGTAAATATTTGTTACTGAAGACACATTCTTAAAAAAATCAAAAGTCGAGTTGGCGAGCGTCACGACCTGTCGTGGACGAAATCAAAATTCACACTGTCAAATTCAGCTCGGCTTAATTCTGATTTACGACACACTCCTTGCACTAACTGCTGTACTCACGTTTTGGTGCGACAACGCAATTATCGATTTTTACGTGTCTCCCTACGAGAGCAATGAATCTGGCGCAAGGCTTATAAATGTAAGGAACAAAGGGGCCAATATCCTTGTTACACGCTAGTGGTCCCACTAATATTCATATTCACATAAAATAACGTCCCAGTAGATGAAGTTTAAAAAGAAATAAGAATGAACACGTCTAAACCAGAGTTTAAAAAAAAGAAAGGAAAAACGTATTAATCGGCATTGAAAGAAGAACGGAAAAAAAGAAGGAAAACGTCTCATTAAGGAAATGGAATTAAGGATTTCCTTCCGAATTAATTTCAGACGATTGAAGGTTGTATGAATTGCTATTTGCTTTCGTCTTTTCCCTAATCACTTGAAATTACCTTATTCGGCAGTTTTTACTCGCTAACGTTTGTATGACGAGACGGATATATTTATCTATATACATATCAATACACATTGGTCTTTAGTATATAGTGAAGGATGGTTAGGGTTAGCGTTAGGGTTAATCAACTTTACTTAAATATTTTATCAGATAGCTCCCAAAATATCCTTGAAAGTTAGTTATTTTACCATTGTTTCTGAATTCATCCAGTTTATTCTTAAAAGTTTCTATTTTTAACAAAGGTTGGGAAAAAAGAGTTGTCATTTGTTGTAAAGTTGCCCAACTTTCGAGTAGTTTATTTGTAACTTGTCCATTGAAGATAGGAGTTAAAATGTCGTACGAAAGGAAATTAGCATCTCTAATTTTCTGTAATCAAACACAATTATTATTTTGATGATTGCCTATTTTAACAGTGCACATCCTGCAATAGCCAAGATATGCACAATTAATAACAAGGTTTTCCTTTTTAAGGCTGAATGCTTAAGAGCAGTTTTACCAAACTGAATATTACTGTCTCGACAAACCTCTAATTGTGGTGTATCTACAAGCAAATGGATTGACAATAACCATCTCTCCTACTTCCCTCTCTCCCTTTCTCTCTCTCTCTCTCCCTCTCTCTCTGTCTTTCTCTCTCTCACTCTCTCTCTCTCTCTGTCTTTCTCTCTCTCTCTCTCTCTCTCTCTCTTCTCTCTCTCTCTCTCTCTCTCTCTCTCTCTCTCTTCTCTTATAACCATCGTGTTGCCCGAGGCGAGTTTTAACTCGTCTCCGTCATACATTTGCAATGTAGTCAGTTAAATGTGAGTTAAATATCCGATCTCTGTAGGGTAGAGTGAATAAATAACTCGTACCCAGTATTACAAAAATAAACTGGCATCCCTTATTGCGTCCCTAAAGTATCTCTTCGTTGAGCTGTGTTCGTTTTGAGCGAAACTGACGGAGCAAAAAGATAGGCGTCTACTTGCAATGGTGATCGGACAGAAAATAGATCAATCCTATATATTTTTATATAAATGTATACAAGAATATTTTATATACATGTACATGAGAATATTTATAAAAATATTTTATATACATGTACATAAGAATATTTTAATATACATGTACATAAAAATATTTTTACACACATGTACATAAGAATATTTTATATACCTGTACATAAGAATATTTGATACACATGTATATAAGAATATTTTTATATACATGTACATGAGAATATTTTTATACGTGTACATGAGAATATTTTATACGTGTACATAAGAATATTTTTATATACATGTACATAGGAATATTTTTATATACATGTACATAAGAATATTTATATATACATGTACATAAGAATATTTCATATACGTGTACATAAGAATATTTTTATACGTGTACATGAGAATATTTTATATACATGCACATAAGAATATTTTTATATACATGTACATCAGAATATTTTTATACGTGTACATAAGAATATTTATAAAAATATTCTTATTACATAAGAATATTTTTATATATATAAGAATATTTTTATACGTGTACATAAGCATATTTTTATATACATGTACATAAGAATATTTTTATACATGTACATAAGAATATTTTTATACGTGTACATAAGAATATTTTTATAAGTGTACATAAGAATATTTTTATATACGTGTACATGAGAATATTTTAATACGTGTACATAAGAATATTTTTATATACATGTACATTAGAATACTTTTATACGTGTACATAAGAATATTTTTATACGTGTACATGAGAATATTTTATATACATGCACATAAGAATATTTTTATATACATGTACATCAGAATATTTTTATATACATGTACATCAGAATATTTTTATACGTGTACATAAGAATATTTATAAAAATATTCTTATTACATAAGAATATTTTTATTTTTTTATATATATAAGAATATTTTTATACGTGTACATAAGCATATTTTTATATACATGTACATAAGAATATTTTTATACATGTACATAAGAATATTTTTATACGTGTACATAAGAATATTTTTATATTTGTACATAAGAATATTTTTATATACGTGTACATGAGAATATTTTAATACGTGTACATAAGAATATTTTTATATACATGTACATTAGAATACTTTTATACGTGTACATAAGAATATTTTAGACGTGTACATGAGAATATTATTATACGTGTACATAAGAATATTTTTTATATACATGTACATAAGAATATTTTTATATACATGTACATAAGAATATTTTTATACGTGTACATAAGAATATTTTTATACGTGTACATGAGAATATTTTTATATACATGCATATGAGAATATTTTATATACATGTACATCAGAATATTTTTATACGTGTACATAAGAATATTTTCATACGTGTACATGAGAATATTTTTATATACATGCATATGAGAATATTTTATATACATGTACATCAGAATATTTTTATACGTGTACATAAAAATATTTTTATACATGTACATAAGAATATTTTTATACGTGTACATAAGAATATTTTTATACGTGTACATAAGCATATTTTTATATACATGTACATAAGAATATTTTTATACATGTACATAAGAATATTTTTATACGTGTACATAAGAATATTTTTATAAGTGTACATAAGAATATTTTTATATACGTGTACATGAGAATATTTTAATACGTGTACATAAGAATATTTTTATATACATGTACATTAGAATACTTTTATACGTGTACATAAGAATATTTTATACGTGTACATGAGAATATTATTATACGTGTACATAAGAATATTTTTTATATACATGTACATAAGAATATTTTTATATACATGTACATAAGAATATTTTTATACGTGTACATAAGAATATTTTTATACGTGAACATGAGAATATTTTTATATACATGCATATGAGAATATTTTATATACATGTACATCAGAATATTTTTATACGTGTACATAAGAATATTTTTATACGTGTACATGAGAATATTTTTATATACATGCATATGAGAATATTTTATATACATGTACATCAGAATATTTTTATACGTGTACATAAGAATATTTATAAAAATATTCTTATTACATAAGAATATACATGCACATAGGAATATTTTTATATACATGTACATAAGAAGATTTTTATATGTGTACATAAGAATATTTTTATACGTGTACATAAGAATATTTTTATACGTGTACATGAGAATATTTTTATATACATGTACATAAGAATATTTTTATATACATGTACATAAAAATATTTTATATACATGTACATAAGAATATTTCATATACGTGTACCTAAGAATATTTCATATACGTGTACATCAGAATATTTTTATACGTGTACATAATAATATTTTTATATACATGTACATAAGAATATTTTTATATACATGTACACCAGAATATTTTTATACGTGTACATGAGAATATTTTTATATACATGTACATAAGAATATTTTGATATGCATGTACATAAGAATATTTTTATATACATGTACACCAGAATATTTTATACGTGTACATGAGAATATTGTTATATACATGTACATAAGAATATTTTTATACGTGTACATAAAAATATTTTATATACATGTACATAAGAATATTTTTATACGTGTATATAAGAATATTTTTATACATGTACTTAAGAATATTTTATACGTGTACATAAGAATATTTTTATATACATGTACATAAGAATATTTTATATACATGTACATTAAATATTTTATATGCCTGTACATAAGAATATTTTATATACATGTACATAAGAATATTCTTATACGTGTACATAAGAATATCTTTATATACATGCACATGAGAATATTTTTATATACATGTACATAAGAATATTTTTATATACATGTACACCAGAATATTTTTATACGTGTACATAAGAATATTTTTATATACATGCACATTAAAATATTTTTATATACGTGTACATAAGAATATTTTCATACGTGTACATAAGAATTTTTAATGTACATGTACATAAGAATATTTTATATACACATGTACATAAGAATATTTTTATATACATTTACATAAGAATATATTATATATACATGTACATAAGAATATTTTTATATGTGTACATAAAAATATTTTATATACATGTACATATCAATATTTTATATACATGTACATAAGAATATTTTTATACGTGTACATAAGAATATTTTTTACGTGTACATAAGAATTTTTTTATATATATACATGAGAATATTTTATATACATGTACATAAGAATATTTTTATACATGTACATAAACATATTTTTATATACATGTACATAAAAATATTTTATATACGTGTACATAAGAATATTTGTATATACACGTACATAAGAATATCACTCCATCTAATGTCCGGAGTACAATAAAAACCCTGACACCTCCAAAGCATGTGGGCTGATCTTATACAAGTAATAGGTAATAGTAATAAAGAGATGCTCTGCTGAACTGGCCCCTGTCCTCTACAAACTACAACAAATGCCTTTCTAAACCTTGCTTCCCTGAAAGCTGGAAAATTGTTTCTGCGATACCAGTCTTAAAGAATTCTGGACATAGAACTGACTCTCAGAACTATCGTCCCATCAGTCTGCTCCCGCTCTTTGCTAAATTTTTTAAATTTTTGATCAATCTAGCGATAGTCCGGCACCTTGTTAATGTTAAAGTTCTTTCTGACCATCAGTATGGATTTAGGCAAGCACGGTCTACTGCAGATATCCTAACGGTCATCTCTGAACACATATACTATATACTGGACAGGACAAGTGAAGCTAGGGCGGTAGCGCTTGATATATCCAAAGGCTTTGACAAGGTCTGGCACAAAGGTCTTCTCATAAAAATTAATTCATATGACATTGCTGGACAGGAAATTATATATATTAAGATCCTACTTAAAGAAAGATCTACGTTGTCCTCAATGGCCGTTCACCCTAACATAACATAAATGAAGGTGTACCCCACGGAGCGGTCTTTTGGCCTTTATTGTTCTTGATATTCATAAACGACCTCCCTGATGACATTGTGTCTTAGATGGGTATATTTGCTGACGACACTACGCTGTACTCTTGTCATGTGAGTACAACAGACGCGCGCATATCTGAGGCAATGGCTAGATCCTTAGAAAGTGACCTCCGGTCTGTAGTGGAATGGGGTCATACATGGATGGTAACATTTAATGCTGCTAAGACAAAGAACTTTTCCTTCAACAACTACAAGAAACCTCTTCAACCACCGATTGTCATGGCAAATAACACCCTACCTGAGAGTCCAACGTTCAAACTCCTCGGCCTAACACTCACAGGTAACATGAATTGGAACAAATACATAGAAGACATTGCCAAGGCTGCTGCAAAGAAAGTAGGCTCCCTCTACCGTGCTATAAAACTTCTCACACCTGACAGTATCCTATATCTCTACAAAGCCATCATCCGACCATGCATGGAGTATTGTTGTCACATTTGGGTTGGTGCACCATCAAGTAGTCTCTCCCTCTTAGACAAGGTCCAAAAATAGTCGCTAATCTAATAGGTCCCTCATTATTCATCAAGCTCCAGCCCCTGTCTCATCACCGCAATGTTGCATCCTTGTGCTCGTTTTACAAGTACTTCAATGGAATGTGCTCCGATGAACTTGCAGCTTTGTTCCCCCCCCCTCAACGTAAATACACTCGACCAACCCGACAATCAGCTAAATCCAATCCATTCACTGTGAAGGTCCCCAGATGCCGGAGAGCCTTCTACTCCAATAGCTTCTTTCATCGAGCATCCGGCCTTTAGAACTCCCTCCCTGCTCCCTGTTTCCTCGACTCTATCGACATGCAGAAATTTTAAACTAATGTGAACAAGCATCTCGTTATTCATACCAAGATTCACTCTATATATGTAAAAATAGCGAAAACAAAATGACTTTAGATTAATAAACTTTTTTTTTAAAGTAGTTGCAAATATTTATCATGTTCTTTAAATGTCCATTGCGTTGAAACAGGCCCCGTTTGCGTAGCAGGCCAATATCACATTTCGCTTGCTCAAGCTGCCCACGGATTCACATGAACACAAAACACCGATAAAAAAATTAACCATTTAAATTCTGTATCTATACATGTCTTTGAGAAAAAACGTATCTGTCATTTTGGTTTGTCCCACTCATGCTTCTGCTCTGCTCTCTCTCTCTCTCTCTCTCTCTCTCTCTCTCTCTCTCTCTCTCTCACACACACACACACACACACACACACAAGTTTCAGTCTCTTTTATAACCACTATTATGGCATGTGTTCTTCATAATTGTCTGATTTATTCTCTGCCTCCTTTGTTCCAGCTCGTTTGATTCGTTGGTCTAGTGGTCTTCATCAATTCGCTATTCTTATACCTCGTTATAATACATCTCCCTATTCCAGTAGCTTATATTTAAGAATTGCAGCCTTATGGAACTCTCTTCCTGCTGCCTTTTTCCCTCTTATCTATAGTCTTGGTCTTTTCAAGACTAAAGTCAATAGGCATCTCTTGTCTTTACATTAATCCGTTTTCGTCTTTTTTTAGCCCCTTATATCAAGTGGCTTCATGCTTTGACTGGGGCGACTTCCATAACGCAAACAAACAAAAAACACTCATTTAATTTTAATAAATGAAAAATAGTTCAATTTATCGTTGGTAAACTAACGAGAAATATTATAGAATCGGCCATTCCAATCAAATAACACAGCGTTTTTTAAAATACAGTGTGTGAGAATTAACGTAACCATCTACACGTTAATGGTCGCAATCTATTGGCTGTATTTCCGTTTCTTTGTTCTATCTTTATTTCTACTTTCATTTATTCAATACCGCAAATACAGCAAATACAGCAAATACAGCAAATACCGCAAATACAGCAAATACAGCAAATACCGCAAATATAGCAAATACAGCAAATACCGCAAATACCGCACATACAGCAAATACAGCAAATACCGCAAATATAGCAAATACAGCAAATACAGCAAATACCGCAAATACCGAAAATACCGCAAATACAGCAAATACAGCAAATACCGCAAATATAGCAAATACAGCAAATACCGCAAATACCGAAAATACCGCAAATACAGCAAATACAGCAAATACCGCAAATATAGCAAATACAGCAAATACAGCAAATACCGCAAATATAGCAAATACAGCAAATACAGCAAATATAGCAAATACAGCAAATACAGCAAATACCGCAAATATAGCAAATACAGCAAATACAGCAAATACCGCAAATACCGAAAATACCGCAAATACAGCAAATACAGCAAATACCGCAAATATAGCAAATACAGCAAATACAGCAAATACCGAAAATACCGCAAATACAGCAAATACAGCAAATATAGCAAATACCGCAAATACTGCAAATACAGCAGATTGAATACTCAAATGTTTTTCAGCTTTTCTTGATTTCGATTTTTTGGTTGAGTTTAAAAATACTCGTTTTTGAGTGTTTGCAAATACCCGAAGTTTCTGTTTCATTTCATTGTTAAAATACGCTTGAAACGTCCATTAGAGAATACTTTCTAAGGTTGCACGGAATTTTATCAGCAGCGATAGCTTAGAATTCAGGGGCGGGCAACCTCCGGCCCTAAATTGGGTTTCAACTCATGTTTCACAGTTGGTATTTGAGACCCTAGATCCGGGGCGGGCAACCTCCGGCCCGCGGGCCACATCCGGCCCGTGAAGGCTTAGCGTCCGGCCCGCCACCATGCTATGCTTTATTATTGCAATCCGGCCAGCGGACCTCCCAGTAAAACTCATATATCATTTTGTGACATAAACGTAAAAGTAGGTTTCAATTAAGATTTACAGTGGGATAAAAATGTATGAATATCAGCGAGCGATGATGCGTGTATATTTCATTTTTCTTTAACTATTAATTTCAAATCCTTGGCCTGAGATAAAACTAGAAAAGGAGAAAGAGAGAGGCAAAGAGGAAACGTGAGACGAGGAAAGGACATGAAACAGAGAACCTATATGAGGTGTGTCAAAACGAATGCTGGATCAACTTGCTACTTCCATTATTTTTAATGATTCCAAAATGGCTCTTCGTCGGCGCCTTTTATAACATTACATACAGAAGTCTCTTGAGAAAAAAATATCAGATTTGTAGAGTGTTCAATGCAATTTTTCTACAATTTATTCATGTAAACAAAATATAGTAATTCTGAGATTTCGTTGTTCACTCCGGCCCGCGATCTCTTTCTAAAAGTCTCATCTGGCCCTCACTCTGAAAAGGTTGCCCGCCCCTGGCTTAGATCATCAGGGGTTTGGGGTATTTTAACGTTATACTTTCCTTAGTGAATCGGGGTTTCAAATTTTCAAGGCCTATGAACGGGGATTTGATAGTTTAATGTACATAGAATACGTTTTCGATCCATACCAACATTGGTTCATCAGAAATGACTTACAAATTTGAATCTATATCGAACAGACTAATAATAAGTAAATACAATCTGATAAATAGGCACAATGAAACGTGTTCTATCGAAGAGAGTCTTCATCCGAAATAGGATCGTTACGTGTTCCACCTACGGTACGATATGGTGACAAACTAAAATAGCCGATGCCAGTATTGGAAGATGAAAGACATGAAATGCTATGGGACGTGGAAATACTAATGGACAAACCCATCCAAGCAAGACGACCGGACATTCTAGTAGGCAACAAGAAGGAAGAAAATGCCAAATATTTCGTTGTTCCAGCAGATCAGAAATTCCCATCCGTGAAAAACGTTACTACGGGGCTGCTTCCTTGCAGATCTCATTGCTCGTCTTTAAGTCCAATGTCGAGCCGTCCTCTTAAGTAATCAAACTTTGTCCCTTTCGTCCATCGTTTTCAATCCTCTCATAGTATTATTTCCTCCCCCAACCGACAATCTCATTAACTCTTATCCTCGAGTGGACTTTGGACTTGATAAGTGGTAACTTGTTAGCACAAAAAACGGCCATAGTAGTCTTCGTAGTATTTCGCACACGTCTTGTCCATTTAGATGCCCTCTCATATGTCGTAACAATGGGTATATTTTACGACGCTCAACAGAGGCGCGAACGGGGTCCAAAAAAAGAACGAGAAAGGGTTTAAAAACATAAATTTGCAACAAGTGAAGTTGACCTGCGACGAGAATAGATATTTTTCCATTTACCTATGTAATTTGTTTTTATTATTACGTATTATAAATGGGTTTTTATTAGATGTAAAAAAAAAAATGTATTGTTTTTTTTCCCAAAGGCTTGCACAAAATTCAAGATGGCGATTCACGTGCTTTCTTACCAAATGCCCCCCCCCCCCCCCAAAAGCGGCCATGTTTTTCCCAAGTTTCGGTGACAAAACTATTGATTTCTAATAAATAGCGGTTGTAACGGTCTAAAAATACAAACAAATGCCACAGGCAAGTTTCAAAATAACTTTTACAGCCTACAGTTACTTTTATTTGTTGTATATTTGTTTTTTTAGCGTTTTTACTCTGCTGAGCGTCGTAAAAAAATACCCGTAACAATTGTTCTGTCTCAAATGAAAATATTATTGAAGCGTTCTCTAAATATGTGCTCGTTCGAATATGTCTCGTTCTCTTAACGATGTCTGCTGCTTTGGGTGTATCGTAAGGATCCAGATTAAGTACGGTTTCTAATACATCTGTTACATCGTTCACAATTTCGAGCGGTAATACTTGCAAAGCGCTAGCAAATCTCGTGCACCGTGAACGCTTTGAAAATGTCATGTATTTGCAATAACCATTTCACGGTGCTTGTCGAGTTAAAGGGCGGTAACTGCAATATCGCTGACATTTATCTCTGTTACCCTATCCAGGGTGTCTTCGGTTGTTTCCGACGTACTAGAAATTAGCTGGAAGTGCTATTTTAAAAAAAATTTTTTTTTTTTTTAGATGAACGAGTAGCTGATATTTTTACTACTGCTACAAAGATAGATCACTGGGTGGTGATGGTACTATGTAAGTTTGGTCGTTCCCATTTTCTGGGCGGGAAATAGCGTTCGTGGCAGTTTTGATATGTCGCAAAAATAAAATGGTAATATTGATCCGGCTGATAAAATTTAGATGGTTTTAATATCGTGCTATTCAGCTTGTTGAAATGTTCAGAAATGTTTACGTGTTCCAAGTCGGACGTCACCAGTTGTTTACGGGTGTAAGCATATCTAGACGGAAATGAGTCATTCATTCCACATACGGTGAGGTGACTCTAGTTGCCACAAACTATACTACTACTACTAATAATAATAATAATAATAATAATAATAATAATAATAATGATGATGATGATGATGATGATGATGATGATGATGATGATGATGATGATGATGATGATGATGATGCCAACCTCAGCTGGTGCTGTAAAGAAGAGGGAATTTGTCCCTATCTTAGCTTTCAGACACGAAATGAAATAACAAAGCCTCTTTTTAAAAGGGTTTATTCACAAAGGTTACCTATACCGTCTGGTATAGGTAGAAAGGGGGTTGGACAGTGTCCAAGAGAGGAAGAGGAAAGTAGGAAGTTCTTAGAGCTGCCGGATTTCTGTCAGCAACTATCTTCAGGCGAAAATCGTAGTTGCTGGCACGTCCAGTGGACAGGGGCTGGAGAGAGAGAGAGGGGGGAGGAAAGAAAGAGAGAGAGAAAGAGAGAGAGAGAGAGAGAGAGAGAGAGAGAGAGGGTGTATTCTTGTTGCTTGCCGGGGTCTCTCTGCCGACCGCCTGTGATTCCCAAAGGGGCTGAAGTAGTTCTTAAGCCGACAGAAGGAAACCATGTGCCCTGCAGGCTGATTGGTCAGTGTATGACCAGCTCACTCAATGGGGACATTTTTCGGAGGGAGAAAATAGGTATCTTCATGATCGTTACAGTGTCACACAAATAGTCATGAAGGGTCAAGGAACGTGGAAAGAACGAGGAAGAAGGGGACCAATGAGATTTCAACTAGAAGGGTTAGCGTTAGGGTTAGGGTTAGGGTTAGGGTTAGAGTTAGGGTTAGGGTTAGGGTGCAGAGAGAACCGGAACTGGGGGGGGGGGGCTTTATTGTTACTCAAATTCCGGAAAAGACCAAACGTCTTTGCCAACGGGAAATCAATGGTAAAGGGATGTTGCGATGATGCAAAATGAGAGTTCTAGGTCTTTAGGTCTTTCGGAAAGTTATGAACAGACTTAGCTACTATTGAGTCTTTCGGAAAGTTATGAACGGACTTAGCTACTATTGGGTCATTCAGAAAGTTATGAACGGACTTAGCTACTATTTGGTCATTCAGAAAGTTATGAACGGACTTAGCTAGTATTGGGTCATTCAGAAAGTTATGAACAGACTTAGGTACTATTGGGTCATTCAGAAAGTTATGGACAGACTTAGCTACTATTGGGTCATTCAGAAAGTTATGAACGGACTTAGCTACTATTGGGTCTTTCGGAAAGTTATGAACGGACTTAGCTACTATTGGGTCTTTCGGAAAGTTATGAACGGACTTAGCTACTATTGGGTCTTTCAGAAAGTTATGAACGGACTTAGCTACTATTGGGTCTTTCGGAAAGTTATAGAACGGACTTAGCTACTATTGGGTCTTTCGGAAAGTTATGAACGGACTTAGCTACTATTGGGTCTTTCGGAAAGTTATGAACGGACTTAGCTACTATTGGTTCATTCAGAAAGTTATGAACGGACTTAGCTTCTATTGGGTCATTCAGAAAAGTATGAACGGACTTAGCTACTATTGGGTCTTTCGGAAAGTTATGAACGGACTTAGCTACTATTGGGTCTTTCGGAAAGTTATGAACGGACTTAGCTACTATTGGGTCTTTCGGAAAGTTATGAACGGACTTAGCTACTATTGGGTCTTTCGGAAAGTTATGAACGGACTTAGCTACTATTGGGTCTTTCGGAAAGTTATGAACGGACTTAGCTACTATTGGGTCTTTCGGAAAGTTATGAACGGACTTAGCTACTATTGAGTCTTTCGGAAAGTTATGAACGGACTTAGCTACTATTGAGTCTTTCGGAAAGTTATGAACGGACTTAGCTAGTATTGAGTCTTTCGGAAAGTTATGAACGGACTTAGCTACTATTGAGTCTTTCGGAAAGTTATGAACGGACTTAGGTACTATTGGGTCATTCAGAAAGTTATAAACGGACTTAGCTTCTATTGGGTCATTCAGAAAGTTATGAACGGACTTAGCTACTATTGGGTCATTCAGAAAGTTATGAACAGACTTAGCTACTATTGGGTCTTTCGGAAAGTTACGAACGGACTTAGCTACTATTGGGTCATTCAGAAAGTTATGAACGGACTTAGCTAGTATTGGGTGATTCAGAAAGTTATGAACAGACTTAGGTACTATTGGGTCATTCAGAAAGTTATGGACAGACTTAGCTACTATTGGGTCATTCAGAAAGTTATGAACGGACTTAGCTACTATTGGGTCTTTCGGAAAGTTATGAACGGACTTAGCTACTATTGGGTCTTTCAGAAAGTTATGAACGGACTTAGCAACTATTGGGTCTTTCGGAAAGTTATGAACAGACTTAGCTACTATTGGGTCTTTCGGAAAGTTATGAACGGACTTAGCTACTATTGGTTCATTCAGAAAGTTATGAACGGACTTAGCTTCTATTTGGTCATTCAGAGAGTTATGAACGGACTTAGCTACTATTGGGTCTTTCGGAAAGTTATGAACGGACTTAGCTACTATTGGTTCATTCAGAAAGTTATGAACGGACTTAGCAACTATTGGGTCTTTCGGAAAGTTATGAACGGACTTAGCTACTATTGGGTCTTTCGGAAAGTTATGAACGGACTTAGCTACTATTGAGTCTTTCGGAAAGTTATGAACGGACTTAGCTACTATTGGTTCATTCAGAAAGTTATGAACGGACTTAGCTTCTATTGGGTCATTCAGAAAGTTATGAACGGACTTAGCTACTATTGGGTCTTTCGGAAAGTTATGAACGGACTTAGCTACTATTGGGTCTTTCGGAAAGTTATGAACGGACTTAGCTACTATTGGTTCATTCAGAAAGTTATGAACGGACTTAGCTACTATTGGGTCTTTTGGAAAGTTATGAACGGACTTAGCTACTATTGGGTCTTTCAGAAAGTTATGAACGGACTTAGCTACTATTGGGTCTTTCGGAAAGTTATGAACGGACTTAGCTAGTATTGGGTCTTTCGGAAACTTATGAACGGACTTAGCTACTATTGGGTCTTTCGGAAAGTTATGAACGGACTTAGCTACTATTGGGTCTTTCGGAAAGTTATGAACGGACTTAGCTACTATTGGTTCATTCAGAAAGTTATGAACGGACTTAGCTTCTATTGGGTCATTCAGAAAGTTATGAACGGACTTAGCTACTATTGGGTCTTTCGGAAAGTTATGAACGGACTTAGCTACTATTGGGTCTTTCGGAAAGTTATGAACGGACTTAGCTACTATTGGTTCATTCAGAAAGTTATGAACGGACTTAGCTTCTATTGGGTCATTCAGAAAGTTATGAACGGACTTAGCTACTATTGGGTCTTTCGGAAAGTTATGAACGGACTTAGCTACTATTGGGTCTTTCGGAAAGTTATGAACGGACTTAGCTACTATTGGTTCATTCAGAAGTTATGAACGGACTTAGCTACTATTGGGTCATTCAGAAAGTTATGAACGGACTTAGCTACTATTGGGTCTTTCGGAAAGTTATGAACGGACTTAGCTAGTATTGGGTCTTTCGGAAAGTTATGAACGGACTTAGCTACTATTGGGTCTTTCGGAAAGTTATGAACGGACTTAGCTTCTATTGGGTCTTTCGGAAAGTTATGAACGGACTTAGCTACTATTGGTTCATTCAGAAAGTTATGAACGGACTTAGCTTCTATTGGGTCATTCAGAAAGTTATGAACGGACTTAGCTAGTATTGGGTCATTCAGAAAGTTATGAACAGACTTAGGTACTATTGGGTCATTCAGAAAGTTATGGACAGACTTAGCTACTATTGGGTCATTCAGAAAGTTATGAACGGACTTAGCTACTATTGGGTCTTTCGGAAAGTTATGAACGGACTTAGCTACTATTGAGTCTTTCGAAAAGTTATGAACGGACTTAGCTACTATTGGGTCATTCAGAAAGTTATGAACGGACTTAGCTTCTATTGGGTCATTCAGAAAGTTATGAACGGACTTAGCTACTATTGGGTCTTTCGGAAAGTTATGAACGGACTTAGCTAGTATTGGGTCTTTCGGAAAGTTATGAACGGACTTAGCTACTATTGGGTCTTTCGGAAAGTTATGAACGGACTTAGCTTCTATTGGGTCTTTCGGAAAGTTATGAACGGACTTAGCTACTATTGGTTCATTCAGAAAGTTATGAACGGACTTAGCTTCTATTGGGTCATTCAGAAAGTTATGAATGGACTTAGCTAGTATTGGGTCATTCAGAAAGTTATGAACAGACTTAGGTACTATTGGGTCATTCAGAAAGTTATGGACAGACTTAGCTACTATTGGGTCATTCAGAAAGTTATGAACGGACTTAGCTACTATTGGGTCATTCAGAAAGTTATGAACGGACTTAGCTACTATTGGGTCTTTCGGAAAGTTATGAACGGACTTAGCTACTATTGGGTCTTTCAGAAAGTTATGAACGGACTTAGCAACTATTGGGTCTTTCGGAAAGTTATGAACGGACTTAGCTACTATTGGGTCTTTCGGAAAGGTATGAACGGACTTAGCTACTATTGGGTCTTTCGGAAAGTTATGAACGGACTTAGCTACTATTGGTTCATTCAGAAAGTTATGAACGGACTTAGCTTCTATTGGGTGATTCAGAAAGTTATGAACGGACTTAGCTACTATTAGGTCTTTCGGAAAGTTATGAACGGACTTACCTACTATTGGGTCTTTCGGAAAGTTATGAACGGACTTAGCTACTATTGGGTCATTCAGAAAGTTATGAACGGACTTAGCTACTATTGGGTCTTTCGGAAAGTTATGAACGGACTTAGCTACTATTGGTTCATTCAGAAAGTTATGAACGGACTTAGCTTCTATTGGGTCATTCAGAAAGTTATGAACGGACTTAGCTACTATTGGTTCATTCAGAAAGTTATGAACGGACTTAGCTTCTATTGTGTCATTCAGAAAGTTATGAACGGACTTAGCTACTATTGGGTCTTTCGGAAAGTTATGAACGGACTTACCTACGATTAGGTCTTTCGGAAAGTTATGAACGGACTTAGCTACTATTGGGTCTTTCAGAAAGTTATGAACGGACTTAGCAACTATTGGGTCTTTCGGAAAGTTATGAACGGACTTAGCTACTATTGGGTCTTTCGGAAAGTTATGAACGGACTTAGCTACTATTGGGTCTTTCGGAAAGTTATGAACGGACTTAGCTACTATTGGGTCTTTCGGAAAGTTATGAACGGACTTAGCTACTATTGGGTCTTTCGGAAAGTTATGAACGGACTTAGCTACTATTGGTTTATTCAGAAAGTTATGAACGGACTTAGCTTCTATTGGGTCATTCAGAAAGTTATGAACGGACTTAGCTACTATTGGGTCTTTCGGAAAGTTATGAACGGACTTAGCTACTATTGGGTCTTTCGGAAAGTTATGAACGGACTTAGCTACTATTGGTTCATTCAGAAAGTTATGAACGGACTTAGCTTCTATTGGGTCATTCAGAAAGTTATGAACGGACTTAGCTACTATTGGGTCTTTCGGAAAGTTATGAACGGACTTAGCTAGTATTGGGTCTTTCGGAAAGTTATGAACGGACTTAGCTACTATTGGGTCTTTCGGAAAGTTATGAACGGACTTAGCTTCTATTGGGTCTTTCGGAAAGTTATGAACGGACTTAGCTACTATTGGTTCATTCAGAAAGTTATGAACGGACTTAGCTTCTATTGGGTCATTCAGAAAGTTATGAATGGACTTAGCTAGTATTGGGTCATTCAGAAAGTTATGAACAGACTTAGGTACTATTGGGTCATTCAGAAAGTTATGGACAGACTTAGCTACTATTGGGTCATTCAGAAAGTTATGAACGGACTTAGCTACTATTGGGTCATTCAGAAAGTTATGAACGGACTTAGCTACTATTGGGTCTTTCGGAAAGTTATGAACGGACTTAGCTACTATTGGGTCTTTCAGAAAGTTATGAACGGACTTAGCAACTATTGGGTCTTTCGGAAAGTTATGAACGGACTTAGCTACTATTGGGTCTTTCGGAAAGTTATGAACGGACTTAGCTACTATTGGGTCTTTCGGAAAGTTATGAACGGACTTAGCTACTATTGGTTCATTCAGAAAGTTATGAACGGACTTAGCTTCTATTGGGTCATTCAGAAAGTTATGAACGGACTTAGCTACTATTGGGTCTTTCGGAAAGTTATGAACGGACTTACCTACTATTGGGTCTTTCGGAAAGTTATGAACGGACTTAGCTACTATTGGGTCTTTCAGAAAGTTATGAACGGACTTAGCTACTATTGAGTCTTTCGGAAAGTTATGAACGGACTTAGCTACTATTGGTTCATTCAGAAAGTTATGAACGGACTTAGCTTCTATTGGGTCATTCAGAAAGTTATGAACGGACTTAGCTACTATTGGGTCATTCAGAAAGTTATGAACGGACTTAGCTACTATTGGGTCTTTCGGAAAGTTATGAACGGACTTAGCTACTATTGGGTCTTTCAGAAAGTTATGAACGGACTTAGCAACTATTGGGTCTTTCGGAAAGTTATGAACGGACTTAGCTACTATTGGTTCATTCAGAAAGTTATGAACGGACTTAGCTTCTATTGGGTCATTCAGAAAGTTATGAACGGACTTAGCTACTATTGGGTCTTTCGGAAAGTTATGAACGGACTTACCTACTATTAGGTCTTTCGGAAAGTTATGAACAGACTTAGCTACTATTGGGTCTTTCAGAAAGTTATGAACGGACTTAGCAACTATTGGGTCTTTCGGAAAGTTATGAACGGACTTAGCTACTATTGGGTCTTTCGGAAAGTTATGAACGGACTTAGCTACTATTGGGTCTTTCGGAAAGTTATGAACGGACTTAGCTACTATTGGGTCTTTCGGAAAGTTATGAACGGACTTAGCTACTATTGGGTCTTTCGGAAAGTTATGAACGGACTTAGCTACTATTGGGTCTTTCGGAAAGTTATGAACGGACTTAGCTACTATTGGTTTATTCAGAAAGTTATGAACGGACTTAGCTTCTATTGGGTCATTCAGAAAGTTATGAACGGACTTAGCTACTATTGGGTCTTTCGGAAAGTTATGAACGGACTTAGCTACTATTGGGTCTTTCGGAAAGTTATGAACGGACTTAGCTACTATTGGTTCATTCAGAAAGTTATGAACGGACTTAGCTTCTATTGGGTCATTCAGAAAGTTATGAACGGACTTAGCTACTATTGGGTCTTTCGGAAAGTTATGAACGGACTTAGCTACTATTGGGTCTTTCGGAAAGTTATGAACGGACTTAGCTACTATTGGGTCTTTCGGAAAGTTATGAACGGACTTAGCTAGTATTGGGTCTTTCGGAAAGTTATGAACGGACTTAGCTACTATTGGGTCTTTCGGAAAGTTATGAACGGACTTAGCTACTATTGGGTCTTTCGGAAAGTTATGAACGGACTTAGCTACTATTGGTTCATTCAGAAAGTTATGAACGGACTTAGCTTCTATTGGGTCATTCAGAAAGTTATGAACGGACTTAGCTACTATTGGGTCTTTCGGAAAGTTATGAACGGACTTAGCTACTATTGGGTCTTTCGGAAAGTTATGAACGGACTTAGCTACTATTGAGTCTTTCGGAAAGTTATGAACGGACTTAGCTACTATTGAGTCTTTCGGAAAGTTATGAACGGACTTAGCTAGTATTGAGTCTTTCGGAAAGTTATGAACGGACTTAGCTACTATTGGGTCTTTCGGAAAGTTATGAACGTACTTAGCTACTATTGAGTCTTTCGGAAAGTTATGAACGGACTTAGCTACTATTGGTTCATTCAGAAAGTTATGAACGGACTTAGCTACTATTGGTTCATTCAGAAAGTTATGAACGGACTTAGCTTCTATTGTGTCATTCAGAAAGTTATGAACGGACTTAGCTACTATTGGGTCTTTCGGAAAGTTATGAACGGACTTACCTACGATTAGGTCTTTCGGAAAGTTATGAACGGACTTAGCTACTATTGGGTCTTTCAGAAAGTTATGAACGGACTTAGCAACTATTGGGTCTTTCGGAAAGTTATGAACGGACTTAGCTACTATTGGGTCTTTCGGAAAGTTATGAACGGACTTAGCTACTATTGGGTCTTTCGGAAAGTTATGAACGGACTTAGCTACTATTGGGTCTTTCGGAAAGTTATGAACGGACTTAGCTACTATTGGGTCTTTCGGAAAGTTATGAACGGACTTAGCTACTATTGGGTCTTTCGGAAAGTTATGAACGGACTTAGCTACTATTGGTTTATTCAGAAAGTTATGAACGGACTTAGCTTCTATTGGGTCATTCAGAAAGTTATGAACGGACTTAGCTACTATTGGGTCTTTCGGAAAGTTATGAACGGACTTAGCTACTATTGGGTCTTTCGGAAAGTTATGAACGGACTTAGCTACTATTGGTTCATTCAGAAAGTTATGAACGGACTTAGCTTCTATTGGGTCATTCAGAAAGTTATGAACGGACTTAGCTACTATTGGGTCTTTCGGAAAGTTATGAACGGACTTAGCTAGTATTGGGTCTTTCGGAAAGTTATGAACGGACTTAGCTACTATTGGGTCTTTCGGAAAGTTATGAACGGACTTAGCTTCTATTGGGTCTTTCGGAAAGTTATGAACGGACTTAGCTACTATTGGTTCATTCAGAAAGTTATGAACGGACTTAGCTTCTATTGGGTCATTCAGAAAGTTATGAATGGACTTAGCTAGTATTGGGTCATTCAGAAAGTTATGAACAGACTTAGGTACTATTGGGTCATTCAGAAAGTTATGGACAGACTTAGCTACTATTGGGTCATTCAGAAAGTTATGAACGGACTTAGCTACTATTGGGTCATTCAGAAAGTTATGAACGGACTTAGCTACTATTGGGTCTTTCGGAAAGTTATGAACGGACTTAGCTACTATTAAGTCTTTCAGAAAGTTATGAACGGACTTAGCAACTATTGGGTCTTTCGGAAAGTTATGAACGGACTTAGCTACTATTGGGTCTTTCGGAAAGTTATGAACGGACTTAGCTACTATTGGGTCTTTCGGAAAGTTATGAACGGACTTAGCTACTATTGGTTCATTCAGAAAGTTATGAACGGACTTAGCTTCTATTGGGTCATTCAGAAAGTTATGAACGGACTTAGCTACTATTGGGTCTTTCGGAAAGTTATGAACGGACTTACCTACTATTGGGTCTTTCGGAAAGTTATGAACGGACTTAGCTACTATTGGGTCTTTCAGAAAGTTATGAACGGACTTAGCTACTATTGAGTCTTTCGGAAAGTTATGAACGGACTTAGCTACTATTGGTTCATTCAGAAAGTTATGAACGGACTTAGCTTCTATTGGGTCATTCAGAAAGTTATGAACGGACTTAGCTACTATTGGGTCATTCAGAAAGTTATGAACGGACTTAGCTACTATTGGGTCTTTCGGAAAGTTATGAACGGACTTAGCTACTATTGGGTCTTTCAGAAAGTTATGAACGGACTTAGCAACTATTGGGTCTTTCGGAAAGTTATGAACGGACTTAGCTACTATTGGTTCATTCAGAAAGTTATGAACGGACTTAGCTTCTATTGGGTCATTCAGAAAGTTATGAACGGACTTAGCTACTATTGGGTCTTTCGGAAAGTTATGAACGGACTTACCTACTATTAGGTCTTTCGGAAAGTTATGAACAGACTTAGCTACTATTGGGTCTTTCAGAAAGTTATGAACGGACTTAGCAACTATTGGGTCTTTCGGAAAGTTATGAACGGACTTAGCTACTATTGGGTCTTTCGGAAAGTTATGAACGGACTTAGCTACTATTGGGTCTTTCGGAAAGTTATGAACGGACTTAGCTACTATTGGGTCTTTCGGAAAGTTATGAACGGACTTAGCTACTATTGGGTCTTTCGGAAAGTTATGAACGGACTTAGCTACTATTGGGTCTTTCGGAAAGTTATGAACGGACTTAGCTACTATTGGTTTATTCAGAAAGTTATGAACGGACTTAGCTTCTATTGGGTCATTCAGAAAGTTATGAACGGACTTAGCTACTATTGGGTCTTTCGGAAAGTTATGAACGGACTTAGCTACTATTGGGTCTTTCGGAAAGTTATGAACGGACTTAGCTACTATTGGTTCATTCAGAAAGTTATGAACGGACTTAGCTTCTATTGGGTCATTCAGAAAGTTATGAACGGACTTAGCTACTATTGGGTCTTTCGGAAAGTTATGAACGGACTTAGCTACTATTGGGTCTTTCGGAAAGTTATGAACGGACTTAGCTACTATTGGGTCTTTCGGAAAGTTATGAACGGACTTAGCTAGTATTGGGTCTTTCGGAAAGTTATGAACGGACTTAGCTACTATTGGGTCTTTCGGAAAGTTATGAACGGACTTAGCTACTATTGGGTCTTTCGGAAAGTTATGAACGGACTTAGCTACTATTGGTTCATTCAGAAAGTTATGAACGGACTTAGCTTCTATTGGGTCATTCAGAAAGTTATGAACGGACTTAGCTACTATTGGGTCTTTCGGAAAGTTATGAACGGACTTAGCTACTATTGGGTCTTTCGGAAAGTTATGAACGGACTTAGCTACTATTGAGTCTTTCGGAAAGTTATGAACGGACTTAGCTACTATTGAGTCTTTCGGAAAGTTATGAACGGACTTAGCTAGTATTGAGTCTTTCGGAAAGTTATGAACGGACTTAGCTACTATTGGGTCTTTCGGAAAGTTATGAACGTACTTAGCTACTATTGAGTCTTTCGGAAAGTTATGAACGGACTTAGCTACTATTGAGTCTTCTGGAAAGTTATGAACGGACTTAGCTAGTATTGAGTCTTTCGGAATATTATGAACGGACTTAGCTAGTATTGAGTCTTTCGGAAAGTTATGAACGGACTTAGCTAGTATTGAGTCTTTCGGAAAGTTATGAACGGACTTAGCTACTATTGAGTCTTTCGGAAAGTTATGAACGGACTTAGCTACTATTGGGTCTTTCGGAAAGTTATGAACGGACTTAGCTAGTATTGGGTCATTCAGAAAGTTATGAACGGACTTAGCTACTATTTTGTCATTCAGAAAGTTATGAACGGACTTAGCTAGTATTGGGTCATTCAGAAAGTTATGAACGGACTTAGCTACTATTGGGTCATTCAGAAAGTTATGAACAGACTTAGGTACTATTGGGTCATTCAGAAAGTTATGAACGGACTTAGCTTCTATTGGGTCATTCAGAAAGTTATGAACGGACTTAGCTACTATTGGGTCATTCAGAAAGTTATGAACAGACTTAGCTACTATTGGGTCTTTCGGAAAGTTATGAACGGACTTAGCTACTATTGGGTCATTCAGAAAGTTATGAACAGACTTAGCTACTATTGGGTCAGTCAGAAAGTTATGGAGAATAGGAGCTAATCCGTTCATACGTTTCCGAACGACCTAATATATATATATTCGCACACATTTTTGATGAAATTGATTGTTTGTCTTAAATTTTATTTTTAGTCCGGAAATAAAATTGTCATTTTCGTTAAAGTCCATTTTACTTGCCTTCTCATACAAAAAATCCGACTATAATGCATCAGTAAGCATGTAGATAAAACGCAGACAATGGTTTTCTCGCGGTCTCTGTAATGTTTTTGTTTTATTAAATTATATTACACATAATTTTGGTAAAAAAATCAATATAATAGTTTTATAAAATTACACATTGTTCGAGATTTCATGTCTATTGTCACTACCCTCATAACACCATATTACTTTTTTTACTGCCACCTTATTCGCACCTAATATAGTCGAAAGGGGAAAAAATGAAATTTTAGAAAACTGTCTCAATTAGTATCTAATACATCTAGTTTAAATTTCATTAAAATTGGATACACGTATTTAAAATTTTAAGCAGGTTCTGTCCACATAGCTCCTATAGCACATAGAGATTTTGCACATTGAGGGTCACGTAGAGATGGTACCACTTCCATTGTCTTATCCGGCGAATTTTATCTTTTCGAACTAACGAACTAAAAGTCAAACTAAAAGTCAACCTTCGTAGTCAAAATGAACGAGATATGTTTTAACAGGTTTCGGATGCTTAACAACTATGTTTTTTGTGAAAATACTAATACTAATAATAGATAACAGTGACCCAAAAGTACAGAAAATTCTGGGGATCTTATTTTAACATTAGAAGCAGTAAATAATTCAATGCTCCATTGAATCTCTGAGTCAATCTACTTTACCGGGCGACGCCATGACACGGACCAGCTAGTATTAAATAAAATATATTTTGAAGAATTTATTTGATTGACTTAATTTTTACGAATCTTCTCTACTAAAATATGATCAGCGTTCTTGCTTTACACCATGTTGATCGAGGATCGAATCATCTCTTTGGAAAAAAAATAATATCGGATTTTTTCGCTATAGTTTAAATTGCTGAGGTGTTACAGGCAAATAAAGATGAGTATATAAATATCTACGCAACGTGTATTATTGAGAGGTAATTGGAACTATTTGCTGTAATAATTTAGTGTCTGTAAGCATCCTTTCAACTGAGACGTTTTTTAGTAAGTAACTTGCTCATGTTTATCATCACTACTCCACGAGAAAGGTCATGCTGAAGAAGGTCATGAGGAATGTAGCAGTTATCTCCCCCTCCCAAACATAATTGCGTCGCTTTTCATCGTCAGGTAGCGCTGGAAGACGACCATAGAGTTATCTGCCCTTCTTGATTATATAAACCGGTGCACAACGTCAGGCAGACCTCTTTTCAGTTCCGGCCACGGCAGACGGGAGTCATTGGAGACGCTGTTCGTCTCCTTGTCTGACCCACAAAATCACACGTGTTCAAATTCATAAACACGTTTTTTTCTCGGTAATAAATTTTTCTTTACACACGCATTCATATTCCTACAGAGATAATTTCTTCTCCAGAACATTTTATTTTGACGTTCACAATTTCTTTATTGAACATATTTTCCCATTTTCGTTTCAATCATATGAACTATTTCAACTCCACACACATTATACATACATACATATATACACAGAGCATTCATCATTCCACATATACACTATTAATGTACTTTGTTTCATTGTCGTTACACACGTTCAATAAACGCTTCATTTAAACAACCTATTGCCTGTGAATTATTATTTTGCCTTGCATGTGACATTGCTTGTATTATGAACATGTAACCGGGATTCCCCCTAGAATCCCGACAGAAATGGTAAATGTGAGATAAATCAACACATTTAAAGCAAATATTGTATTTTTTAATGTGGATAAACGTGAAGTATTTTATTATTATCAAGGCTACATGCCACTCGAGGATAAGCGATATATTGTCAGTTGAAAGATACTTTAACAGAATATTTGAAAGTATTCAAAGTATTTTATTTGTATTTCGCAAAATAATGATTATTATCAGTAAACGTGAAATGTCCCGACGTGAAAATTTTATCGTATAGGCGATATGCAGTAACTAAAAATTGTATTTATTGTTTTAATTATGACATGCTGAACGTATTGGCGTTAAAAATAATTTAGTATTGAAAACACTTTTTAAATTAGTAACATAATTCCAATATGGCCGCTCTGTAAAACTAGTCGATACTAGTCGATATAAAAATTGCAAATGTGACTGTTAGTGATTTTAAAGCCAATTAAATTTGATTTAAATTGATTTTAACGTCAATACGTTCAGCATATAATAATCCTAAATAGTATAAATGTTGCCTTAATAACTCGTGGTAAAAATACATGCGTCGGCCGGGAGTCGAACCCGGATCGACTGCTTGGAAGGCAACCATGCTAACCGTTACACCACCGACGCCTGCTGATAAAGTTCTCACCGAACTATATCATAGAATTTTTAACTTTGTATTCTTAGTGAAATGTTTTATGATAAAATTTTGCTGACTTGTCTGAAATTTTTCGCTGAAAGAAATGTAAAAATCTACAGAAACGACCGAGTAACACGCAAATATATAATAACGTGTCTAAAAAGATTTTTTAAAAACGCATTTGAAGTGAGAATTTAGTTGCGAGTTTCTCGATTATTGTTCAGTTTTAAAAATAAAAATGAGGTCACTCGTTTGAAGCAGGTGGTCGTCGTGGTTTAAGTTGCTGCTGATTTTTCATAGCCTCCTCCAAGTCGTGACACCGAGGTCAGATTTTTAGCATTCAGTGCGCGAGACTAAACACATTATCATAGCTCTAATGGAACTTTCTCACTTCAGGGGTTGTTGTTGTAGTAGTAGGTATTTTATTCACTTCCTCTCCAGGAGGTTAGACACAAGGCCAGGTGTGCGTTTTGATGAAAGTGTTTCTGTGGAACAAACTGGATTCGAACCCGGCATACCCAGGTGCTCAGTCCGCGTTAACTACTTAGCCATCGTGCTTGTTGTAGTAGGTATAATGGGGTTGACTGAAGTTCCTCTTTTGTTATAATAGGAAAAGGGAGAGGAATAGCTAGATAGAGGGTACGGTTTTTTTGTTACTTCGGCATGTTAAAGTCAAGTATTATGGTTCATCTGTGCTCATAAACCAAAGATAAACAGCGTTTCTCGTAAAAAACAATAAAGTATAAAAGAAAGAAGGTGAAACCGATAAAGGTTTGGTTGGTTGATTGTTTTGTTTTACGACATATCAACCCTTTTCAGGTTATTTAACGCCGAATACGGTCATTTTGGTGAAAGTTTTTATGCTTCAAGTTTTTTATATGTACAAGTATTCATTCATGGTATTTGGTTTGGTTGTTTTGTTTTACGGCATATCAACCCTTTTCAGGTTATTTTATGCTGAATTTGGTCTTTTTGGTGAAAGTCTTTATACTTCAACTTTATATATTCAAATATTTGTTCATGGTGTTCGGTTGAGTGAACGGGTGGGAAGGGAAGGGGAGGGGAGAAAGGGAAGGGAGGGAAATTGTTTGTTTTTTGTTTGGGATTTTGCAGAACATGATTGAGTTTTGCAAAAAAAAAGAAAAAACAATAAAACATCAATGTTTGGTGGATTTTTTAGTCAGGAAGTCAATAACTTCAGACAGCCTGGTCTGGTAGCGCCAAACCGATAACGGTATGGTATAGTTTGGTTTACTTAGTGGCACATCAACCTCAGTGGATCCGTGAAAGTAAAAATAGACTAATCATTCATAATAATAATTAATAATCAATCAAAATAATGTGTACACAGACAACGAAACTGCTTCCCTGCATACTACAACATGGTCGTCTTCAAATAAAATGTCAACAGATACTTGTCATAAGCCGTCCTCATAAGTAATGAAATTTTTTTCATTTCACTCATCATTTTCAATCCTCTCATAATATTGTTCATCATTCAACTGACAATTCATCCATCTCGTTAGCCCTTATCCTCTTATCCTCGAGTGGCTTTGAGGCTTGATAAGCGGTGACTCATTAGCATATATATGAGATATGAGATATGAGATGGGAGTTTTATCTATTTTTCTACGATCTTACTTCAGAAATCTAAAAATGTCGTTCGGATTGACCTGCCTAAAAAGGTCCTTCAGGTTACTCACCTACCTCCTCACAGCGGTAAGATGTGACACAAGGTCGGGAAAGTGAGATTGAAAAGCCAGCTCCCTAGAGGAAGGGTACTCTGACCTACAAAAAATGCCTGTGCAGCCCCGTCGGCATTTCCCGGTAGAGGCGCCTCAGGCGATTAGCAATAAAATAACCCCTTGTCAAAGGGTAGGAAGGCAAAGTCTGGGAGGGTGCATATCCCAGAACTGCACAGGACAATACCGCAGACCGGCGGAATCAAGGCCCAAAAGCCAAGTCGGTACCGGTCTACAGAGTGTAGTATCCATCGGAACAGATACTACATTTTCATCTTTGTCAGCACACGGCTGACCCATCTGGTAATGTCTAGAACTGATTTCATTGAAATAGTTCACCAATATTTGTTCGATGCTAGATAGATATGCGAGACGATGAAAACGTGAAAAAGATACTCGCTTTTATAAGCTACTCTCTTTCTTTCTCCCTTCGTTCGGTTTTCTATTTCCTCTTCTTTCCTTTTCATTTCTTCCTCATTCTGTGCAAAGGAGAATGTGATTCGATAAATAAATTTCTTTCTTCAATCTCTGCGCAAACACACTAGGCGTCTCCCGAAATAATAATAATAATTAAAAAGGAAACATTATTTCACGTTTAAATCAATAAAAACGATTCCCGGTCGTTCGAAACGATAAACTTAACGAGCCAGTGTGAAATACTTGACCCTGTGAAGATGACAACAATAACAACAACAACAAAGATCGTTGGGCGCACCCCAATAAACACGACTTGCGCGAAGCTGGAAATTACTTAAGGCCGATTGCTCCCTCTACAATTACAGCCTTATCCAAAAAGGTAAACACCCCCTCTACTCACACACTCACAATGAAACTTGAAACAAACGCACATAGTTCTAATGCTCGCAGTGCGGACATTCTATAAACACGAGCACTTTTAAATTTTCTAAACGAACAATTTACTCACTCAAAATATCTTTCACTGTGAATGTTTATTTACTCCTCGCGGAGTTAGGCACAAGGCCAGTTTTATCTTACTCCCACAAGTAAGATGTGACCCAAGCTCGGGTCGAGCAAGTGGGGTTAAAAGCCAGCGCTCGAGAGGTGAGCACTCTGGCCATTTAAAAATTGCCTGGGCAGCCCCGTCGGCATTCCCCGGTAGGGGCGCCTCAGACAGTAAGCAATAAACTTACTCCTCCCCAAAGAGGGGAGGCGAAGCCTGGGAGGGTGGACCTCCTAGAACTGCACAGGACAGGCGTGCAGTATCCATCGGAACAGATACTACACTTTGATCTTAGCCAAAATAGATATAATTGTGATTTACAAAGACGCGACCGTCCTCGATACCCTATTCACGCCAGCATCCACGCTACAGTTCTACTATAAAACTAGTAAAACACCACTAAACAACGCGTTTTTAATAGCCAGATTTTTAGCTACTTAACTTTTTTTTTTATCTAGTCAGTCATAAAAAGTTAAAACGAGAAGTTGAATGGGTTTTTTTTAATAAAATTACAAAGACATGCACGACTTCGGCCATGTGTGTGTAACGTAAGCCTTTGTATTAATGAAATATAGTTTGGTGTGGTTGTTTTGTTTTACGGCATATCAACTCTTTTCAGATTATTTAATGCCGAATCAGGTCAATTTGGTAAAATTTAGATGTTTTCTTTTATGGCATATCAACCCTTTTCAGATTATTTAATGCTGAATCCGGTCATTTTGGTGAAGGTTTTTATGCTTCAAGTTCTTTATATGTTTAGGTATTTATTCATGATGTTTGGTTGAGTGAAAGGGGGAGGGGAGAAGAGGGGGGAAATTGTTGTTTTTTGCTTTGGATTTTGCAGAACATGATTGAGTTTCGCAAAGAAACAAAAAACAATAAAACATCAATGTTTGATGCATTTTGAGTCAGGAAGTCAGACAGCCTTATTTGGTAGTGTCAGTAGGTTCTATTTGACCCATAGATGGGGCCCTTACAGGTACTACCACTCCGGGTCAGAGTGGACCTGGGAGCAATGGCAACTAAGGGGCAACTCCACATTCCTCACAGCTCCCAAATGGAGGCCTCACCACTGCATTTCTTTTAAGGTCATACCCAGGACCAATGAAATATAGACGATACCATTTTGTCTTTGGATGTATTATGACCTACGCTAATAAGTAAATGTATCAATTGGATGTTTGAAATGAAGAATGTAATAACATCGTACAATGCTAGATTTCCTTATTTACAATCTCAGTACAGATACTCCTTCAAACAATGACACTTTTCTGACTGAAGGAGTGGCACTCGTCTGACAAGACGTTGCAGTCATCAACTTCAGTAGGCTATGGAGGCAGTGTGTGTATATATGCTTACCCAAGGCGTTACGGAGCCCTCCGAAAAGTAGCGCGCTCCAGGAGCACGCTCCTTTTTACTGGAGCGAAGGAGAGGAGGGCTCATTTTATATTCAGCGGGAGTGGAGCGGGAGCAACTCCATTTAGGACTAAAGAGCGGTGGTGTTATCGCTCCGCGCTCGTCGCTCCAAAATTATTTGATTTTTTATCTTTTAAACATTAGTTTTTTTATTTAGCAATAAAAAGGAAAAGAAAAGAAAGTCTCAGAGTTTACTCTGAGTTATTATTTTTTAATTATATCTGGTAAATGTATATGAGATAGGGAGAGAGAGAGAGAGAGGGGGGGGAGGGAGAAACAGGAAGAAAGAACGAGAACATTTGAAGTTCTCAGATGTTTACATCTATATGTTACATTTTTGATGGGACACTTTTCTTAAGGCAGAAGACAGACAATTTGGCACCAAATGTCTTTAAATGAGTCAGTAAGTCTATAGATGTCTTTGAAGTTATTTTCTTATAGATTTGAACATTTTTTTTTGTATTTATGATCGGGTGTTTATTGTGATTGAATAAATAAGGCAATTTTTCTTTTAATTCGTGTTTTTAATTAAAGAATTTTAGGTTCAATTATACTATAGGGGCCGTTGGATTTTCTCGCCCATTTCGCTCGGTATTCACGCAAATGTTTGATAAAATCGATGTTTGGGGTGAAATGGTGCATTTTGTCCTGACAAAAAATTATAATTTATTTTTTAGCATATATCAAATTGAACTTTTATTACATATTTTTACCAGTCGTCTTTTCGGCGACATTTTTTGTTATTCTTAAATTCACGACTAGTATGTTTTAACCTTTTCATGTTTGCTTTTAAATTCGTTAAATTCCGTTAAAACTTGCTTTTGTATATAGAATGTTCAAAGTTTTTTTTTTGTGTGTAATAAAATGTTAAAGCAGTAAAAATATCTTTAGTTCAAGGAAAAAATATATTTAGTCCAATGAAAAAAACAATAAAAACCAACATGGCCGCCAGCGATTAAAACCTGGATTTAAAGTTATACATTTCAAAGGATGTAATTTTTATTTAATGTAGAAATAAATGTATTTGCCTAAATACATTCTCAAAACTTTAAAAAGTAAATGAGAATTTTATTTCGGGACCAAAAATTCAATTAAGACGAGCAATCAGTTTCATCCAAAATTTGGACGAATACCAAGCGAAATGAGCGAAAGAAAACAGCGGTCTCTATTTTACAATTAAACCAATGTTTAAACTTAATTAAATTAAAGAAAATATCTTAAATTTTAATTTAAAAAAGCAAATAATTAGACCTTCTGACTAATTTGTTGTTTTTTAGAACCGAAAGTAGATTAGATATCTTTCTTTATCTTAAAAAAATCTATTATCGAATATTAAAATTTAAAACAGTTTGCTTTTGTTAGAGATTTCAAATATAGACGTTTCACCTTTTTTCAAATTTTTAATTCTAATAAATGTTTTTGCCCGACCTAAGAAAACTTGCTCCAGTTAATTTTTTTTTTTTTGGGGGGGGGAGGAGGGGGGAGGGGGGAGGGGGGGGGAATTGACACGATATTTTTTCAACTCCCAATGTCTAAGCCAGATATTTTGTATGAAATTTTAAGACATTAAATGGATCTCTGAATTGTTTATTGATATCTTTGGGGAAACTTATGAAAAATATTTTTTTTATTCAATCTTTAAAAAATAAACTTCATTGGTTTTTCTTTCGCCCCAAATTGTACTATAGAAAAAAAATAGATAAATCGATTTGTTTGAAAGTACTTGCGCGTTTCTCTGTTATAAATAATAATATACATTATACAATATAGTTACGTTCGTAAAATAAACAAATATTAAACAACAACACGACGAGTAATGTTGCCCTGGCTGTCTCTCCTCTTCCAGAGAAATGTTTTCTTTAAAAAGAAAATAATCACTAATAATGTTTAAAAGTAAAACTTTATTTACTTAAAACAAATCTAAATTCTCTTCCAAAATAAATAGAAAAAATATCGGGTCAAATTTTCCTTTCCTGAAAAAATAGGTTGTTAATGTAATGAAAATTAAATTTTTTCAAAAATACTCCAGGGATTTTTCTATTTCTATTTTATACCCCAGGAAACGAAAATTTACGTATAATCCTATATTCGTCCGACATGTTCTCCTATAACTCACAAAATATTAGCGAGATTTTGTCAAATATTATCTTACGGTCTTACACTTAAAGTGACATCCCAACCCATATTGATGAGATACTTTGACACCCACCTCTATCCTTCGACCATTCATTGGCAGAATAGAACGCTTATGAAAGAAGGTACATTTCCCCTATGGAGCGCTGAAAAAGAGCCGCTACTTTTTTATAGGAGTTGGAGCAGGAGCGGCTCCTTTTTGAAAATGGGGAGCGTGAGAGGAGCCAGCTCCAATTTTGGTAAATGATTCAAAATTTGGTAAATGGTTTTCAGACTCGTGTGCGCATGGGCAATGATTCAAAATTTGTAAATTCTTCCTGAGACTTGGGTGCGCATATGCAATGATTCATCATTTTGTAAATGGTCTGTTAGACTCGTGTGCGAAGGCATTATCTTTCATAATTCAGTAAATGTTGTCTCAGACTCGTGTGTGCATACGCAATGATTTAAAATTCCGTAAATGGTTCCTCAGACTTGTTTGTGCATGTGCAATGATTCAAAATTTTGTAAATGGTTCCTCAGACTTGTTTGTGCATGTGCAATGATTCAAAATTTTGTAAATGGTTCCTCAGACTTGTTTGTGCATGTGCAATGATTCAAAATTTTGTAAATGGTTCCTCAGACTTGTTTGTGCATGTGCAATGATTCAAAATTTTGTAAATGGTTCCTCAGACTTGTTTGTGCATGTGCAATGATTCAAAATTTTGTAAATGGTTCCTCAGACTTGTTTGTGCATGTGCAATGATTCAAAATTTTGTAAATGGTTCCTCAGACTTGTTTGTGCATGTGCAATGATTCAAAATTTTGTAAATGGTTCCTCAGACTTGTTTGTGCATGTGCAATGATTCAAAATTTTGTAAATGGTTCCTCAGACTTGTTTGTGCATGTGCAATGATTCAAAATTTTGTAAATGGTTCCTCAGACTTGTTTGTGCATGTGCAATGATTCAAAATTTTGTAAATGGTTCCATCAGACTCGTATTCGCATGCGCAAGTAATCAAAATTTTACAAAATAGTTCCTTAGACTCGTATGTGCATGTACAATAATTCAGAATTTGGTAAATAGTTCCTCAGGCTCGTCTGCGCATGCGTAAAAGGTGTGAGATTTTGCAAATAATTTCTTTAGACACGTGTAGGTATGCACAATGATTAAAAATTTCGTAAATGGTCCCTCAGACACGTGTGCGCATGCACAATGATTAAACATCTTGTAAACGGTGTCTTAGACTTATTTGTGCATACGCAATGATTCAAAATTTTGTAAATGGTTCCTTCAGACTCATATTCGCATGTGCTAGTAATCAAAATTTGGTAAATTAATATGCACAATAATTGTGTGCATATGCACAATAATTCAAAATGTGGTAAATGGTTACTCAGACTCGCGTGCGCAGGACGCTCTATCATTGTACATAAAAACTTTTCTTATTTAGAACGCTCTGTCCTTGTACATAAAGTTTTAACGTTGTTAATATCTTACGACGGAGCTCTGGCAAAAATATCCTTTCTTCAAGCTGGTCAGGCCGGAACTGCCGATAAAAACTCAAAAATGGGATGCCAAAATTTCAAAAAGGAAAATGAATCTCTATCAGCCAATCAAAGGTCAGTTCCTCACTATTCCTGCTTGTTGGAGGACTGCTAATGCCCCAGTCGCTGCCCATGCCGACATGGTAGAAAGGGGTATGCTGACTATGATGATGATGATGCTGATAGATGAAAAGGAGGGGCACGCAAAGAGCTATGCTGACAGCCACCTCATAGCAACAGGACAGGCCAAGCATCACACAGATGACAACGATGGTGATGATGCTGATGCTGAAAATGAGAGACGGATAAAGGCAAGCTGATACATGGTTCTGAAGACAGCAGGGGGAGGGAAGCTGATTCATA
The DNA here is from genome assembly GCA_963556195.1 of Sepiola atlantica. Classification (NCBI taxonomy): domain Eukaryota; kingdom Metazoa; phylum Mollusca; class Cephalopoda; order Sepiida; family Sepiolidae; genus Sepiola; species Sepiola atlantica. The sequence continues at coordinate 120,431,125 of OY744528.1, read as the reverse complement.
TTAGAAATGCTGACCTCTCCCTCCTCGACCCACACTGCCATAATGACGAAGAAATTAAATTTCTCAAACTCTCCGGACAAGAAAAAAAAAGAAGAACATTTTCTCCGGCCAAAAAGATTCAATTGGACAAAATTTCAACAGGAAATAGGGGATATTTAATTTAAAATGTACCTGTCGTAGAACGACAGGTAACACCTATCATGAACCTACCTACGGGTTCTAAATTAAACGACCAGGCTCTAATGTCGGAACGATCTCTCTCGAATTCACAAAAGGCCGGTGAGATCCACACCGATGTTAGGGGAGGGACGAATACAAATCTCTCAGCCTAGGGAAGCTTCCAGAGATTGAGAATCCAAAAGAAAACTGAGAAATATTTCCCGCACAAAGTGAGAGAGGAAATCCCATTTTCAAAGGCTTGTCTAGCTCCACGCATCAAGCTAGACAAACCAGGCATCCGACGTTCAAAAGGCCACCGAAAATCTCCATCAAGGAGAGATTCGAGCTTCCAGACTCCAGCGTCGGGGACATCACCTCAGCGTCACAAAATCCCTTAATTGTAATTTTGCTCGAAGGGGAAAATCCGAAAGATTGTTTTAGAACGGATCTGTTTGGTCCTCTCGGCTCTTTTCGGTGTAACCCCCCCTTTTTCAAGAATAGTCTCTCTTGAGTAGAGACTCCATTTTTTTTATGTATTATGTATTATGTATCCTTTTGTGCTCAAACTGATTGTTTTATTGAGCATAATATTTTTTTATTGTATTTTTTATTGTATTTTTTATTGTTACCTGTGGTTAACGTGGTTAACCAAGCTTTTGGAAACAAAAGCAACAGCTTTTATTTTTTAATATAAATAAAATTTTATTGAATTACATTTCTGGGTCTAATTTATTATTTGCTCCTTTTTATGTCCTTGTTGTTTCTACCTTTTTTTTTCCTTTTTTTTGGGGGGGGGGGTTTATCTTCTTCCCACAGCGGTAAGATGTGACACAAGGTCGGGAAAGTGGGATTTGAAAAGCCAGCGCCCGAGAAGATGAGCACTCTGGCCTACAAAAAATACCTGGGCAACCCCGTCGGCATTCCCCGGTAGGAGCGTCTCAGGCAGTAAGCGATAAACTTACTCCACCCCAAAGAGGGGAGGCAAAGCCTGGGAGGGTGAACCTCCTAGAACTGCACAGGACAAACCCACAGACCGGCGGAATCAAGACCCGAAGGCCAAGACGGTACCGGTCTATAGGGTGTAGTATCCATCGTAACAGATACTACACTTTGATCTTGTCCCAAAGGCCAAGAAGGTCGCTTTTATTGTTACCCAAAGACGAATTTTGATAAGGATCCCAAAATTCCGTCACCACTATTCATTTATGTCCGTAACAAAAAAAGTAAGTAATTATTTTATTTATAACATGTTTTTAATGCATTTTTTTTTTCAGTAGAAAAAAATAGGTACCTCCCTCCGAAACACACACACCCAAAATTGTTATCCAATATTTTTTTTAAATGGCCAAGATTTAAAGAAAAAATGGTTACATGTTTGTAAAAACGCTATCTGGTCCTGGAGTTGGTGATCGTTTTACGTTAAATTTATATGCGAAAATGATCCCAACTCTAAAGTCTAAAATATTGGTTGGGGGGTATTTTTTTTTTTTAGTTTTTTTTTTACCGCCAACTTTTAGTAATCACCTAAAAAACATAGAATCTCATTTTGAGGGGGCAGCATAAATTATCATATTACGTATTAGTGTTGCCCTGCAGGCTACACTTATACGTTTTTTTTTTAATGCTTTTGAGTAAGAAAGTGTATGCGACTTGATATTTGTTTATATGTTTGAATAAACAAAGGGACGCAATTCACCTATCTTAGACATATCTAGAGGAGTTACCTCCCCTATATCGTTTTTTTCTTTATCTGGGGAACTTTTTCCTTTTTTGTGAACCAAATAACCAGATAAATCAGTCTGCAATTTCGACACCCGAAAGTCCGAATGCCCACTGCAAAATACAATAAATTTGATTTTTACGCTTATTAAAAATATACTCAATAATTTTTCTTCTTTTTTTTTTAGGATGCTTATTTTTGCCTGATACGTAAGTGTTATACATGAGTTTTTATTTGGAAATGTGTTTTTCATATGTGCTTTCATCTCTAAAGCATCAAAGATAAACATAAGAAACACCCTTTTAATCTGTTGACTAACTGTGCCAGAAAAATAAAAGAATTTTAAAAAAAGTTTTGACTGTGTAGTAACAAAGATAATTGATGCCTGTCTCCCCCTTGGAGTAATAATGGAATGTTCTACATTCGTGTATATTAAGAGTGAATGTTAAAACACTATTTGTCTAGCGAAGCAACAAAGCTCTCTGTGATTTTTTCTCTGCCAGTAAGTCCGTGATTATTGTTATTATTGTTATTTATTGTTACTACCGTTAATTGTTAAATTTGTTGCTTGCTTTTTTTTACTCCTTATATTTTTATTTATTTGGAGTTTGTTAATTTTTTTCTACCGTTCTCCGGCCATGGCTACTGCCAGCTGTGCGCCTTCGGAGACCTCTGAAGTGGTTGAGAAGCCATCTCAACCTACGGATAAAACGGATTGGATTAAGGCACCCGCCCTTAAAATTGACGTTGACGATTTTATCGCCAAAGCAAAAGACTGCACGGATTTCGTGACTGAAACTGGAGTAATCATACAGTTACCAAGGTTGGAGGAATTCCAGAAAAAAACGATATTAATGTTCGTAGTGGACAGAAAGTCCAAAAAACTGATTAGGTCCTCGAAAGAAACTGTCGCAAAATTAATTGCAACGACCGGAGTACGTGCTGAACGTATCGTGAAATGTAAAGGCTATAACACCTGGAATAGTCTCTTTAAGACAGAGGAAGTCTGCATCGAACTCTCGAAGAAAGAAATAATAACGAAAGACTACATTCTGCGAATGGAATACATGGGTCGAAGGAGAACGACCATCTCAGTTTTTGAAGTTCCGGCTGTGGTTCCTGGGGAATACTTAGGCGCCTTTTTACTTAAGTTCGGAGAAATAACGGCTATTACGGTCGACAAGTTCAACGGAACATGGTCTTTTGACGTGTGGCTTAACGAGTCGGCTTTTAAAAAAGTTCCGTACTACATAGAAGCAAATGGAGAAAAATTACCTGTGGTGGTGGCTGGAAGACGTCCAGCTTGTTGGATATGCAATGAGGTTGGGCATTTAACTTTCACTTGCCCAACAAGGATCAAACCGGCCCAGCCTAACCCCAAGAACAGAGTGCTAGAACACTTGACACCTAAAGTTGCAGCGGAGAAGAAGACTCCCTCCTCAAAGCCAACAACTGAAACTGTAACCCCGGAGGAATTCGAGGACTTATGCAACACCGAAAATGAATCGCCCAAAAAAAAAGTCGTATGGAACATTGTGACGGGAAAAAAATCACCGAAGTCATACGCTCAAGTGATGACCGAAGAGGAACAACTAGAGATAGAAACCAGTAACGATCCAGGTGGAGAAAAGTACAAAGAATTATTAAATCTTAAAAAATCTCTCGACGAGGAGCGCAAATCTGAAGAAAAAAAGGAAAAAAAAAACGAAGGAAAAAAAATGGTTTCCGAAACCACAAGTAATGCGGAAAAAAAACAAACTCCCCCGGCCAAAGAACGTCGCTCTCCAGCCAAAGGTGCACCCCCACCATTAAAGTCATCCCCACCAGTAAGGGAATCTAATTTGACCCCCTTATCAAAAGATAAGCCCGTTACCCCCAATCCATCTCCTTTCTGTTCCCCGTGCAACACCCCTAAAAGTACACCGCCCCCCTCTCCAATGAAGACCGATATGCCGCCTCCTGCCTCACCCACCGCCCCATCCACATCCCAGAAACGCCATCGAAGTCCCTCGCTAGAGGCTCGGAAAAAGAAGACCCCTTTCTACACAGGCAAGGATGTCTGTAAAATTACTCCCGAAACTGAAAATCTTATGATAAACCATCATAAGAAGAACTACCGAAACCTAGCTACACTAAAGATGGTACACAAAAAAGACATTACCAACCCGGAAAATTTCTTGGATGCTCAAAGACTTTTATCTGTGGTTAGATCAAGAGACAAAGCTAAAGGGGTTTGGAATATGATGGAGGAAGCGAATAACGCCTTTAATATATCGCCTCCTCTCGCTTTCTTTAACGATGAAGAAGTAGTATTACTGCAAAAATCTTGTGTTGGGAGGGTCCCTATTCGTATCCATCCTACACTCTACAGGGCATTAAAACTAACTTTCCCCTTAGACATTGGCGGTGTGGCCCCGGACGGTCTCGTCTCAAATGAATTGGGACAAGGTTCTCTGGGTTCATCTGTCGGTGTCTTAAATGCATCAATGTTCGTTTCGGGTTCCCAACTCTAAGAGCACTAGAATGGCACTCAGATTAGCAAGCCTAAATGGCCGAGGGTTGAGGGACACCGCTCGTAAACTTCGAGTAGTACGTGACCTTCAGCGACTCGGCGTGGATGTATGTTGTTTGCAGGAGACCCACTTTATTCCCAGTGATTATCAGGGTGCGCTGACTAGAGACTTTCAGCTCTATTCAGCGTACTTTGATACTCACTCAAGAGGGGTTTCCTGGCTAGTTAAGCGCACACTGAATGCGACGTGTGACCCAATCTATGCAGATCCTGAGGGAAGGCTGTGCGTTCTTGATGTTACCGTAAAGGATGTGGCTTTTCGGCTTATTGGGGTTTATGCGCCCAACGCCAGTTCTGAGCGGGTTCCTTTTTTTCGGCGGATCGAGCCCTTTATGGATACGTCGCGTCGGATAATTCTAGCGGGAGACTGGAACGCGGTCTTGGATCCCGATTTAGATCGCTTGGGAAAACGTAGGGGAACTAACAGCAACGGGGATGCTAAGGCATTTCGGGACTTTATCGATAAGTTCGATCTTGTCGATAAATTCCGAAATGAGAAACCCCGTGAAGTAGTATGGACTTGGACTGCTAGTCGCGGCTCCGATTTAGGGCAACTTTCGAGTTACCTTGATCGGTTCTTAATTAGGAGAGTCGATTTAGGGCTTTTAGATTGTCCAAGTTTTCATAATATAGTTTACTCGGATCATAGGCTTGTCCGGGTGCGGGTAAACTTAGATAGTCCTAAGCCTAGATTGGCTGGTTACTGGAAGTTCAACACATCGTTGTTCGATTTGAAGGACTTCCGGGAACAGCTTTTACTAACATTACAGAGGGAATTGACGGGTGCTATCATTGGGAATAAGTGGTGGGGCCACCTTAAGAACGTTATTAGGTCCTTCGTTGCCGATTATAGTCGTCGACTCAACCTTAGATCTAGGGCAACGAAAGTGGCACTAGAAACTAGTTTAAGTCGGGCGGCGGAGGCGGGGGATAGCGTTACCTTTACTGTAGCTAAAACGGAACTGAACTCCTTGGATAACAAGGCAGATCAGGGATTGATAGTTAGGTCTAGGTTAAAAAGAGTGCCGCACGAGGCAACAAACATGGCCGCGTCACTGCGTGCGGAGGAACGTCGACGGTCTACTGATCGACACATCGCCAGTGTCACATTATCGGATGGGCGTCTCGTGACTACAAACGACGGGATTTTGGAGGGTTTTCGCTCTTATTTTCAGGATCTTTTTACCAAGGAGCCCGGTCTGACAATGGCTCAGTTCGACGCCTATTTAGCTGACTTTTCTCGTCTCGAGGCGACCGAAGCAGCTAGGTGCGAAGGGTGTATAAATGAGGATGAAGTCCTGGAGGCCCTAAGGCAGGTTGGCCTTGATAAGTCTCCGGGTATCGATGGTCTGCCTTACGAACTGTATTTGAGGTTGTCGCCCATTTTTGTCCCCCTGCTGGCTGTGTTGTTTAACTCCTGGTTTAGGAACGGGTCTATCCCCCAGTACTTTACCAGGGGTATCATCAAATTGCTCCGCAAGGACAAGAGTGGTGGGGATGGTATAGGTAATTTCCGGCCCTTAACAATGTTAAATACAGAGTTAAAGATTTTGGCCAAGATCTTGGCTAATCGTCTGCAGGTTGTCTTGTTTCGTCTAATAAGTCCCGAACAGACTTGTTCTGTTAAGGGCCGGACTATTCAAGATAATTTGCACATGATACGCTTGATCATAGAGAAAGTCGACACTGAGGCCGCGCTGATCAATTTAGATCAGTCCAAAGCATTCGATAGGGTCGATCATCGTTACCTGGAGGCTGTCTTGTCTTCGGCTGGATTTGGTCCCCATTTCCGCTCCTGGATTCGCCTCTTTTATGCAAACCCCGGTGCGTTGGTTGAAGTGAATGGATTGAGGTCAAAGCCTTTCGATTTGTCCAGATCTATTCGTCAGGGATGTCCGCTTTCACCGATGCTTTATGTGCTTGCGTTGGAGCCTTTCCTGCGCCGGCTTAGGGTGAATCCGGTCCTTCGTGGGATTACTTTGTCTGGTGCTTGCCCCATGATTAAGTACTCCGCCTATGCCGACGACGTCACTGTGCTTGTAACGAGCAGTGCTGAGATTAGGGTCGTCGACATGGAAATAAGACGGTATGAACAAGTGACAGGGGCCAAAATCAACTGCGATAAGTCTGTTGGCTTACGCATTGGTGCCTGGAGGGGTGTTCCCCTTCAGGGGCCCTTTGGCTGGACGGATGGGCCTTGCAAGATACTCGGCGTCTGGTTTGGTCCTGATCTCCAGTTGGAGAAAAATTGGTCGGAAGTGTTGAAAGCGGTTAAGGCTGCAGCCCGTCTGTGGTCTTTGAGAAATCTTACTTTAAAAGGAAGAGCGGAGGTGTGTAATTCTCACATTTATCCTCTCATCCTCTACCGTCTTTCTGTGCTCCCTCTGCCGGCGATCACACTAGTTGAACTAGTGAAGGCTCTTTTCGCGTTTTTGTGGCGCGGAAAGCAGCCCATGGTTCGCCGGGAGATCTGCTACTTGCATCCGTCTGAAGGCGGTCTAGGTATGCCAAGCGTTGAGATTCGTCAATATACGCTTCGCTTACACTACCTAGACCGAATGTGTACACCTTGTGAGGGAAACGGTGAATTCTGGAAGGAAGACACCAAGAAAGCCTTTCCGGCTTTGAAAAGTGTGCACTTGCATGGGGGTGAGGCATTTCGTTTACCTCGTCGCGAGTGCTCCTTTTATCGCGAGTGTCGACAGTCCTTGAAGTACCTTCTAAGGGTGTCAGAAAGCCTCTCTGACACCCGAGTGTTGTCTCGTAAAGCACTATATCGGGTTATGGTGAGGGGATCTGTTCGTGACGATATTACTGAGGAGCTCGGTCTTACGAAGGGAGAACTTCGCTTGATCTGGCCTTGGGCGCCTGGGTTGAAATGCTTCGATAATTACGAGGCATCACTCACCTGGCTGATAATACGAAATGCACTCTGGGTCGGCAAAAAGCTTTACGCAGCGGGATTAGTAGAGACACCAAGTTGTGTTCGATGCGGCGACTGGGAGGAAACGACCAGTCATGTTTTCTTTCATTGCCCCATCGTTCGCCCGCTGTGTGAGTTAGTTGAAGGCTACACGGTTCGCATGTTGAACGGACAGTTCTTCGTTTTGGAGTCTTTTTCGACATGCTGCAATTGGGCACCAAGCATGAAGTGGGAGGAGCATTATGTGTTTCTTTGCTTACTAGCAGTCATGAGAGGAGTGATTTGGTCGACACGACAGAAGGAAGTCTACGGGGAAGAGACCTTCACTGCTCCCCAGCTTGTCCTCATTTTCCAGTCTCGCTTGAAAATGCGTGTCAGGCTGGAGAAGGTGAAACTCCCCCCGGCAGATTTCAACAAAAGGTGGGTGAAAGTTGCACGTTTGTGTCGTTTGAATGGAGCTAATTTTGAGTGGTACTTGGACGTGCCTTAGACAGAATATTGGGTGGCCGAACCGAACACTGACCCTTTTATTTGACCCGGTTAGGCAAGATTAGGTTATGTTTTGTTTTTCTTCCCCTTTTTTAGCTTAGCTAGCGGTATGTAAGTTGTCATAGGCCCCCCTTTTTTTTTCGTCCTCTCCCCCCCCCCTTTTTTTTTTTTTTTTTTTTTTTTTTACCCCGACTTTTATTTTCTAATTCCCATTCCCGACCCCTATTAGGTGACTGATCTGTTGTTTTGTCAGAGATGCAGGTCTCCTTTCGTAATTTTCGAAGGAGGTGTGAGAATAAAACTTTCGTGACCTGCATCGCCTTTTTTCGACTGGCAAAACTTCTTATCGGCCACATTTCTTTAGTGGGAGGTTCTTATACTAACACTTAATTTTATTTATTTTTTCATTGTATATATATATATCATTCTTGTTCCCCCACTCCCAATTCCATGTATATATTGTCATTTTTGGGTTTTAAGTAGGTATATCATGGAGTAAATTTGTTTTGGTGATTGTGACTAGTTAAGTTAAAAATGTTAGTTAGGTCAACATTTTCCCCACCCCCTTGTAGGCCTTGTGCCAAATTTTGTATTTTTTTTTACAAATAAATATAGTCTAGCTAAGCAACAAAGCTCTGTGTGATTTTTTCTCTGCCAGTAAGTCCGTGATTATTGTTATTATTGTTATTTATTGTTACTACCGTTATTTGTTAAATTTGTTGCTTGCTTTTTGTTACTCCTTATATTTTTATTTATTTGGAGTTTGTTAATTTTTTTTTCTACCGTTCTCCGGCCATGGCTACTGCCAGCTGTGCGCCTTCGGAGACCTCTGAAGTGGTTGAGAAGCCATCTCAGCCTACGGATAAAACGGATTGGATTAAGGCACCCGCCCTTAAAATTGACGTTGACGATTTTATCGCCAAAGCAAAAGACTGCACGGATTTCGTGACTGAAACTGGAGTAATTATACAGTTACCAAGGTTGGAGGAATTCCAGAAAAAAACCATATTAATGTTCGTAGTGGACAGAAAGTCCAAAAAACTGATTAGGTCCTCAAAAGAAACTGTCGCAAAATTAATTGCAACAACCGGAGTACGTGCTGAACGTATCGTGAAATGTAAAGGTTATAACACCTGGAATAGCCTCTTTAAGACCGAGGAAGTCTGCATCGAACTCTCGAAGAAAGAAATAATTACAAAAGACTACATTCTGCGAATGGAATACATGGGTCGAAGGAGAACGACCATCTCAGTTTTTGAAGTTCCGGCTGTGGTTCCTGGGGAATACTTAGGCGCCTTTTTACTTAAGTTCGGAGAAATAACGGCTATTACGGTCGACAAGTTCAACGGAACATGGTCTTTTGACGTGTGGCTTAACGAGTCGGCTTTTAAAAAAGTTCCGTACTACATAGAAGCAAATGGAGAAAAATTACCTGTGGTGGTGGCTGGAAGACGTCCAGCTTGTTGGATTTGCAATGAGGTTGGGCATTTAACTTTCACTTGCCCAACAAGGATCAAACCGGCCCAGCCTAACCCCAAGAACAGAGTGCTAGAACACTTGACACCTAAAGTTGCAGCGGAGAAGAAGACTCCCTCCTCAAAGCCAACAACTGAAACTGTAACCCCGGAGGAATTCGAGGACTTATGCAACACCGAAAATGAATCGCCCAAAAAAAAAGTCGTTTGGAATATCGTGACTGGCAAAAAATCGCCGAAGTCATATGCTCAAGTAATGACCGAAGAAGAACAACTAGAAATAGAAACCAGCAACGATCCTGGTGGTGAAAAATACAAAGAAATACTAAATTTGAAAAAGTCTCTCGACGAGGAGCGCAAAACTGAGGAAAAAAAAGAAAAAAAAAACGAGGAAAAAAAAAAGGTTGCCGATACTACTATTAATACGGGAAAAAAAACTCCACCAGCCAAAGAACGTCGCTCTTCAGCCAAAGGTGCACCCCCACCATTAAAGTCATCCCCACCAGTAAGGGAATCTAATCTGACCCCCTTATCAAAAGATAAGCCCGTTACCCCTAATCCATCTCCTTTCTGTTCCCCGTGCAACACCCCTAAAAGTACACCGCCCCCCTCTCCAATGAAGACCGATATGCCGCCTCCTGCCTCACCCACCGCCCCCTCCACATCCCAGAAACGCCATCGAAGTCCCTCGCTAGAGGCCCGGAAAAAGAAGACCCCTTTCTACACAGGCAAGGAGGTCTGTAAAGTTACTCCCGAAACTGAAAATCTTATGATAAACCATCATAAGAAGAACTACCGAAACCTAGCTGCACTGAAGATAGTCAACAAAAAAGACATCACCAACCCGGAAAATTTCTTGGATGCTAAAAGACTTTTATCCGTGGTTAGATCAAGAGACAAAGCTAAAGGGGTTTGGAATATGATGGAGGAAGCGAATAACGCCTTTAATATATCGCCTCCTCTCGCTTTCTTTAACGATGAAGAAGTAGTATTACTGCAAAAATCTTGTGTTGGGAGGGTCCCTATACGTATCCATCCTACACTCTACAGGGCATTAAAACTAACTTTCCCATTAGACATTGGCGGTGTGGCCCCGGACGGTCTCGTCTCAAATGAATTGGGACAAGGTTCTCTGGGTTCATCTGTCGGTGTCTTAAATGCATCAATGTTCGTTTCGGGTTCCCAACTCTAAGAGCACTAGAATGGCACTCAGATTAGCAAGCCTAAATGGCCGAGGGTTGAGGGACACCGCTCGTAAACTTCGAGTAGTACGTGACCTTCAGCGACTCGGCGTGGATGTATGTTGTTTGCAGGAGACCCACTTTATTCCCAGTGATTATCAGGGTGCGCTGACTAGAGACTTTCAGCTCTATTCAGCGTACTTTGATACTCACTCAAGAGGGGTTTCCTGGCTAGTTAAGCGCACACTGAATGCGACGTGTGACCCAATCTATGCAGATCCTGAGGGAAGGCTGTGCGTTCTTGATGTTACCGTAAAGGATGTGGCTTTTCGGCTTATTGGGGTTTATGCGCCCCACGCCAGTTCTGAGCGGGTTCCTTTTTTTCGGCGGATCGAGCCCTTTATGGATACGTCGCGTCGGATAATTCTAGCGGGAGACTGGAACGCGGTCTTGGATCCCGATTTAGATCGCTTGGGAAAACGTAGGGGAACTAACAGCAACGGGGATGTTAAGGCATTTCGGGACTTTATCGATAAGTTCGATCTTGTCGATAAATTCCGAAATGAGAAACCCCGTGAAGTAGTATGGACTTGGACTGCTAGTCGCGGCTCCGATTTAGGGCAACTTTCGAGTTACCTTGATCGGTTCTTAATTAGGAGAGTCGATTTAGGGCTTTTAGATTGTCCAAGTTTTCATAATATAGTTTACTCGGATCATAGGCTTGTCCGGGTGCGGGTAAACTTAGATAGTCCTAAGCCTAGATTGGCTGGTTACTGGAAGTTCAACACATCGTTGTTCGATTTGAAGGACTTCCGGGAACAGCTTTTACTAACATTACAGAGGGAATTGACGGGTGCTAACCTTTTTTTTTTCCTCATTGGGAATAAGTGGTGGGGCCACCTTAAGAACGTTATTAGGTCCTTCGTTGCCGATTATAGTCGTCGACTCAACCTTAGATCTAGGGCAACGAAAGTGGCACTAGAAACTAGTTTAAGTCGGGCGGCGGAGGCGGGGGATAGCGTTACCTTTACTGTAGCTAAAACGGAACTGAACTCCTTGGATAACAAGGCAGATCAGGGATTGATAGTTAGGTCTAGGTTAAAAAGAGTGCCGCACGAGGCAACAAACATGGCCGCGTCACTGCGTGCGGAGGAACGTCGACGGTCTACTGATCGACACATCGCCAGTGTCACATTATCGGATGGGCGTCTCGTGACTACAAACGACGGGATTTTGGAGGGTTTTCGCTCTTATTTTCAGGATCTTTTTACCAAGGAGCCCGGTCTGACAATGGCTCAGTTCGACGCCTATTTAGCTGACTTTTCTCGTCTCGAGGCGACCGAAGCAGCTAGGTGCGAAGGGTGTATAAATGAGGATGAAGTCCTGGAGGCCCTAAGGCAGGTTGGCCTTGATAAGTCTCCGGGTATCGATGGTCTGCCTTACGAACTGTATTTGAGGTTGTCGCCCATTTTTGTCCCCCTGCTGGCTGTGTTGTTTAACTCCTGGTTTAGGAACGGGTCTATCCCCCAGTACTTTACCAGGGGTATCATCAAATTGCTCCGCAAGGACAAGAGTGGTGGGGATGGTATAGGTAATTTCCGGCCCTTAACAATGTTAAATACAGAGTTAAAGATTTTGGCCAAGATCTTGGCTAATCGTCTGCAGGTTGTCTTGTTTCGTCTAATAAGTCCCGAACAGACTTGTTCTGTTAAGGGCCGGACTATTCAAGATAATTTGCACATGATACGCTTGATCATAGAGAAAGTCGACACTGAGGCCGCGCTGATCAATTTAGATCAGTCCAAAGCATTCGATAGGGTCGATCATCGTTACCTGGAGGCTGTCTTGTCTTCGGCTGGATTTGGTCCCCATTTCCGCTCCTGGATTCGCCTCTTTTATGCAAACCCCGGTGCGTTGGTTGAAGTGAATGGATTGAGGTCAAAGCCTTTCGATTTGTCCAGATCTATTCGTCAGGGATGTCCGCTTTCACCGATGCTTTATGTGCTTGCGTTGGAGCCTTTCCTGCGCCGGCTTAGGGTGAATCCGGTCCTTCGTGGGATTACTTTGTCTGGTGCTTGCCCCATGATTAAGTACTCCGCCTATGCCGACGACGTCACTGTGCTTGTAACGAGCAGTGCTGAGATTAGGGTCGTCGACATGGAAATAAGACGGTATGAACAAGTGACAGGGGCCAAAATCAACTGCGATAAGTCTGTTGGCTTACGCATTGGTGCCTGGAGGGGTGTTCCCCTTCAGGGGCCCTTTGGCTGGACGGATGGGCCTTGCAAGATACTCGGCGTCTGGTTTGGTCCTGATCTCCAGTTGGAGAAAAATTGGTCGGAAGTGTTGAAAGCGGTTAAGGCTGCAGCCCGTCTGTGGTCTTTGAGAAATCTTACTTTAAAAGGAAGAGCGGAGGTGTGTAATTCTCACATTTATCCTCTCATCCTCTACCGTCTTTCTGTGCTCCCTCTGCCGGCGATCACACTAGTTGAACTAGTGAAGGCTCTTTTCGCGTTTTTGTGGCGCGGAAAGCAGCCCATGGTTCGCCGGGAGATCTGCTACTTGCATCCGTCTGAAGGCGGTCTAGGTATGCCAAGCGTTGAGATTCGTCAATATACGCTTCGCTTACACTACCTAGACCGAATGTGTACACCTTGTGAGGGAAACGGTGAATTCTGGAAGGAAGACACCAAGAAAGCCTTTCCGGCTTTGAAAAGTGTGCACTTGCATGGGGGTGAGGCATTTCGTTTACCTCGACGCGAGTGCTCCTTTTATCGCGAGTGTCGACAGTCCTTGAAGTACCTTCTAAGGGTGTCAGAAAGCCTCTCTGACACCCGAGTGTTGTCTCGTAAAGCACTATATCGGGTTATGGTGAGGGGATCTGTTCGTGACGATATTACTGAGGAGCTCGGTCTTACGAAGGGAGAACTTCGCTTGATCTGGCCTTGGGCGCCTGGGTTGAAATGCTTCGATAATTACGAGGCATCACTCACCTGGCTGATAATACGAAATGCACTCTGGGTCGGCAAAAAGCTTTACGCAGCGGGATTAGTAGAGACACCAAGTTGTGTTCGATGCGGCGACTGGGAGGAAACGACCAGTCATGTTTTCTTTCATTGTCCCATCGTTCGCCCGCTGTGTGAGTTAGTTGAAGGCTACACGGTTCGCATGTTGAACGGACAGTTCTTCGTTTTGGAGTCTTTTTCGACATGCTGCAATTGGGCACCAAGCATGAAGTGGGAGGAGCATTATGTGTTTCTTTGCTTACTAGCAGTCATGAGAGGAGTGATTTGGTCGACACGACAGAAGGAAGTCTACGGGGAAGAGACCTTCACTGCTCCCCAGCTTGTCCTCATTTTCCAGTCTCGCTTGAAAATGCGTGTCAGGCTGGAGAAGGTGAAACTCCCCCCGGCAGATTTCAACAAAAGGTGGGTGAAAGTTGCACGTTTGTGTCGTTTGAATGGAGCTAATTTTGAGTGGTACTTGGACGTGCCTTAGACAGAATATTGGGTGGCCGAACCGAACACTGACCCTTTTATTTGACCCGGTTAGGCAAGATTAGGTTATGTTTTGTTTTTCTTCCCCTTTTTTAGCTTAGCTAGCGGTATGTAAGTTGTCATAGGCCCCCCTTTTTTTTTCGTCCTCTCCCCCCCCCCCTTTTTTTTTTTTTTTTTTTTTTTTTTTTTTACCCCGACTTTTATTTTCTAATTCCCATTCCCGACCCCTATTAGGTGACTGATCTGTTGTTTTGTCAGAGATGCAGGTCTCCTTTCGTAATTTTCGAAGGAGGTGTGAGAATAAAACTTTCGTGACCTGCATCGCCTTTTTTCGACTGGCAAAACTACTTATCGGCCACATTTCTTTAGTGGGAGGTTCTTATACTAACACTTAATTTTATTTATTTTTTCATTGTATATATATATATCATTCTTGTTTCCCCACTCCCAATTCCATGTATATATTGTCATTTTTGGGTTTTAAGTAGGTATATCATGGAGTAAATTTGTTTTGGTGATTGTGACTAGTTAAGTTAAAAATGTTAGTTAGGTCAACATTTTCCCCACCCCCTTGTAGGCCTTGTGCCAAATTTTGTATTTTTTTACAAATAAATATAGTCTAGCTAAGCAACAAAGCTCTGTGTGATTTTTTCTCTGCCAGTAAGTCCGTGATTATTGTTATTATTGTTATTTATTGTTACTACCGTTATTTGTTAAATTTGTTGCTTGCTTTTTGTTACTCCTTATATTTTTATTTATTTGGAGTTTGTTAATTTTTTTTTCTACCGTTCTCCGGCCATGGCTACTGCCAGCTGTGCGCCTTCGGAGACCTCTGAAGTGGTTGAGAAGCCATCTCAGCCTACGGATAAAACGGATTGGATTAAGGCACCCGCCCTTAAAATTGACGTTGACGATTTTATCGCCAAAGCAAAAGACTGCACGGATTTCGTGACTGAAACTGGAGTAATCATACAGTTACCAAGGTTGGAGGAATTCCAGAAAAAAACGATATTAATGTTCGTAGTGGACAGAAAGTCCAAAAAACTGATTAGGTCCTCGAAAGAAACTGTCGCAAAATTAATTGCAACGACCGGAGTACGTGCTGAACGTATCGTGAAATGTAAAGGCTATAACACCTGGAATAGTCTCTTTAAGACAGAGGAAGTCTGCATCGAACTCTCGAAGAAAGAAATAATAACGAAAGACTACATTCTGCGAATGGAATACATGGGTCGAAGGAGAACGACCATCTCAGTTTTTGAAGTTCCGGCTGTGGTTCCTGGGGAATACTTAGGCGCCTTTTTACTTAAGTTCGGAGAAATAACGGCTATTACGGTCGACAAGTTCAACGGAACATGGTCTTTTGACGTGTGGCTTAACGAGTCGGCTTTTAAAAAAGTTCCGTACTACATAGAAGCAAATGGAGAAAAATTACCTGTGGTGGTGGCTGGAAGACGTCCAGCTTGTTGGATATGCAATGAGGTTGGGCATTTAACTTTCACTTGCCCAACAAGGATCAAACCGGCCCAGCCTAACCCCAAGAATAGAGTGCTAGAACACTTGACCCCGAAAGTTGCAGCAGATAAAAAGACTCCCTCCTCAAAACCAACAGCTGAAACTGTAACCCCGGAGGAATTCGAGGACTTATGCAACACAGAAAATGAATCTCCCAAAAAAAAAGTCGTTTGGAATATCGTGACTGGCAAAAAATCGCCGAAGTCATATGCTCAAGTAATGACCGAAGAAGAACAACTAGAAATAGAAACCAGCAACGATCCTGGTGGTGAAAAATACAAAGAAATACTAAATTTGAAAAAGTCTCTCGACGAGGAGCGCAAAACTGAGGAAAAAAAAGAAAAAAAAAACGAGGAAAAAAAAAAGGTTGCCGATACTACTATTAATACGGGAAAAAAAACTCCACCAGCCAAAGAACGTCGCTCTCCAGCCAAAGGTGCACCCCCACCATTAAAGTCATCCCCACCAGTAAGGGAATCTAATCTGACCCCCTTATCAAAAGATAAGCCCGTTACCCCTAATCCATCTCCTTTCTGTTCCCCGTGCAACACCCCTAAAAGTACACCGCCCCCCTCTCCAATGAAGACCGATATGCCGCCTCCTGCCTCACCCACCGCCCCCTCCACATCCCAGAAACGCCATCGAAGTCCCTCGCTAGAGGCCCGGAAAAAGAAGACCCCTTTCTACACAGGCAAGGATGTCTGTAAAGTTACTCCCGAAACTGAAAATCTTATGATAAACCATCATAAGAAGAACTACCGAAACCTAGCTGCACTGAAGATAGTCAACAAAAAAGACATCACCAACCCGGAAAATTTCTTGGATGCTAAAAGACTTTTATCCGTGGTTAGATCAAGAGACAAAGCTAAAGGGGTTTGGAATATGATGGAGGAAGCGAATAACGCCTTTAATATATCGCCTCCTCTCGCTTTCTTTAACGATGAAGAAGTAGTATTACTGCAAAAATCTTGTGTTGGGAGGGTCCCTATTCGTATCCATCCTACACTCTACAGGGCATTAAAACTAACTTTCCCCTTAGACATTGGCGGTGTGGCCCCGGACGGTCTCGTCTCAAATGAATTGGGACAAGGTTCTCTGGGTTCATCTGTCGGTGTCTTAAATGCATCAATGTTCGTTTCGGGTTCCCAACTCTAAGAGCACTAGAATGGCACTCAGATTAGCAAGCCTAAATGGCCGAGGGTTGAGGGACACCGCTCGTAAACTTCGAGTAGTACGTGACCTTCAGCGACTCGGCGTGGATGTATGTTGTTTGCAGGAGACCCACTTTATTCCCAGTGATTATCAGGGTGCGCTGACTAGAGACTTTCAGCTCTATTCAGCGTACTTTGATACTCACTCAAGAGGGGTTTCCTGGCTAGTTAAGCGCACACTGAATGCGACGTGTGACCCAATCTATGCAGATCCTGAGGGAAGGCTGTGCGTTCTTGATGTTACCGTAAAGGATGTGGCTTTTCGGCTTATTGGGGTTTATGCGCCCAACGCCAGTTCTGAGCGGGTTCCTTTTTTTCGGCGGATCGAGCCCTTTATGGATACGTCGCGTCGGATAATTCTAGCGGGAGACTGGAACGCGGTCTTGGATCCAGATTTAGATCGCTTGGGAAAACGTAGGGGAACTAACAGCAACGGGGATGCTAAGGCATTTCGGGACTTTATCGATAAGTTCGATCTTGTCGATAAATTCCGAAATGAGAAACCCCGTGAAGTAGTATGGACTTGGACTGCTAGTCGCGGCTCCGATTTAGGGCAACTTTCGAGTTACCTTGATCGGTTCTTAATTAGGAGAGTCGATTTAGGGCTTTTAGATTGTCCAAGTTTTCATAATATAGTTTACTCGGATCATAGGCTTGTCCGGGTGCGGGTAAACTTAGATAGTCCTAAGCCTAGATTGGCTGGTTACTGGAAGTTCAACACATCGTTGTTCGATTTGATGGACTTCCGGGAACAGCTTTTACTAACATTACAGAGGGAATTGACGGGTGCTATCATTGGGAATAAGTGGTGGGGCCACCTTAAGAACGTTATTAGGTCCTTCGTTGCCGATTATAGTCGTCGACTCAACCTTAGATCTAGGGCAACGAAAGTGGCACTAGAAACTAGTTTAAGTCGGGCGGCGGAGGCGGGGGATAGCGTTACCTTTACTGTAGCTAAAACGGAACTGAACTCCTTGGATAACAAGGCAGATCAGGGATTGATAGTTAGGTCTAGGTTAAAAAGAGTGCCGCACGAGGCGACAAACATGGCCGCGTCACTGCGTGCGGAGGAACGTCGACGGTCTACTGATCGACACATCGCCAGTGTCACATTATCGGATGGGCGTCTCGTGACTACAAACGACGGGATTTTGGAGGGTTTTCGCTCTTATTTTCAGGATCTTTTTACCAAGGAGCCCGGTCTGACAATGGCTCAGTTCGACGCCTATTTAGCTGACTTTTCTCGTCTCGAGGCGACCGAAGCAGCTAGGTGCGAAGGGTGTATAAATGAGGATGAAGTCCTGGAGGCCCTAAGGCAGGTTGGCCTTGATAAGTCTCCGGGTATCGATGGACTGCCTTACGAACTGTATTTGAGGTTGTCGCCCATTTTTGTCCCCCTGCTGGCTGTGTTGTTTAACTCCTGGTTTAGGAACGGGTATATCCCCCAGTACTTTACCAGGGGTATCATCAAATTGCTCCGCAAGGACAAGAGTGGTGGGGATGGTATAGGTAATTTCCGGCCCTTAACAATGTTAAATACAGAGTTAAAGATTTTGGCCAAGATCTTGGCTAATCGTCTGCAGGTTGTCTTGTTTCGTCTAATAAGTCCCGAACAGACTTGTTCTGTTAAGGGCCGGACTATTCAAGATAATTTGCACATGATACGCTTGATCATAGAGAAAGTCGACACTGAGGCCGCGCTGATCAATTTAGATCAGTCCAAAGCATTCGATAGGGTCGATCATCGTTACTTGGAGGCTGTCTTGTCTTCGGCTGGATTTGGTCCCCATTTCCGCTCCTGGATTCGCCTCTTTTATGCAAACCCCGGTGCGTTGGTTGAAGTGAATGGATTGAGGTCAAAGCCTTTCGATTTGTCCAGATCTATTCGTCAGGGATGTCCGCTTTCACCGATGCTTTATGTGCTTGCGTTGGAGCCTTTCCTTCGCAGGCTTAGGGTGAATCCGGTCCTTCGTGGGATTACTTTGTCTGGTGCTTGCCCCATGATTAAGTACTCCGCCTATGCCGACGACGTCACTGTGCTTGTAACGAGCAGTGCTGAGATTAGGGTCGTCGACATGGAAATAAGACGGTATGAACAAGTGACAGGGGCCAAAATCAACTGCGATAAGTCTGTTGGCTTACGCATTGGTGCCTGGAGGGGTGTTCCCCTTCAGGGGCCCTTTGGCTGGACGGATGGGCCTTGCAAGATACTCGGCGTCTGGTTTGGTCCTGATCTCCAGTTGGAGAAAAATTGGTCGGAAGTGTTGAAAGCGGTTAAGGCTGCAGCCCGTCTGTGGTCTTTGAGAAATCTTACTTTAAAAGGAAGAGCGGAGGTGTGTAATTCTCACATTTATCCTCTCATCCTCTACCGTCTTTCTGTGCTCCCTCTGCCGGCGATCACACTAGTTGAACTAGTGAAGGCTCTTTTCGCGTTTTTGTGGCGCGGAAAGCAGCCCATGGTTCGCCGGGAGATCTGCTACTTGCATCCGTCTGAAGGCGGTCTAGGTATGCCAAGCGTTGAGATTCGTCAATATACGCTTCGCTTACACTACCTAGACCGAATGTGTACACCTTGTGAGTGAAACGGTGAATTCTGGAAGGAAGACACCAAGAAAGCCTTTCCGGCTTTGAAAAGTGTGCACTTGCATGGGGGTGAGGCATTTCGTTTACCTCGACGCGAGTGCTCCTTTTATCGCGAGTGTCGACAGTCCTTGAAGTACCTTCTAAGGGTGTCAGAAAGCCTCTCTGACACCCGAGTGTTGTCTCGTAAAGCACTATATCGGGTTATGGTGAGGGGATATGTTCGTGACGATATTACTGAGGAGCTCGGTCTTACGAAGGGAGAACTTCGCTTGATCTGGCCTTGGGCGCCTGGGTTGAAATGCTTCGATAATTACGAGGCATCACTCACCTGGCTGATAATACGAAATGCACTCTGGGTCGGCAAAAAGCTTTACGCAGCGGGATTAGTAGAGACACCAAGTTGTGTTCGATGCGGCGACTGGGAGGAAACGACCAGTCATGTTTTCTTTCATTGCCCCATCGTTCGCCCGCTGTGTGAGTTAGTTGAAGGCTACACGGTTCGCATGTTGAACGGGCAGTTCTTCGTTTTGGAGTCTTTTTCGACATGCTGCAATTGGGCACCAAGCATGAAGTGGGAGGAGCATTATGTGTTTCTTTGCTTACTAGCAGTCATGAGAGGAGTGATTTGGTCGACACGACAGAAGGAAGTCTACGGGGAAGAGACCTTCACTGCTCCCCAGCTTGTCCTCATTTTCCAGTCTCGCTTGAAAATGCGTGTCAGGCTGGAGAAGGTGAAACTCCCTTCGGCAGATTTCAACAAAAGGTGGGTGAAAGTTGCGCGTTTGTGTCGTTTGAATGGAGCTAATTTTGAGTGGTACTTGGACGTGCCTTAGACAGAATATTGGGTGGCCGAACCGAACACTGACCCTTTTATTTGACCCGGTTAGGCAAGATTAGGTTATGTTTTGTTTTTCTTCCCCTTTTTTAGCTTAGCTAGCGGTATGTAAGTTGTCATAGGCCCCCCTTTTTTTTTCGTCCTCTCCCCCCCCCCCCCCCTTTTTTTTTTTTTTTTTTTTTTTTTTTTTTACCCCGACTTTTATTTTCTAATTCCCATTCCCGACCCCTATTAGGTGACTGATCTGTTGTTTTGTCAGAGATGCAGGTCTCCTTTCGTAATTTTCGAAGGAGGTGTGAGAATAAAACTTTCGTGACCTGCATCGCCTTTTTTCGACTGGCAAAACTACTTATCGGCCACATTTCTTTAGTGGGAGGTTCTTATACTAACACTTAATTTTATTTATTTTTTCATTGTATATATATATATCATTCTTGTTCCCCCACTCCCAATTCCATGTATATATTGTCATTTTTGGGTTTTAAGTAGGTATATCATGGAGTAAATTTGTTTTGGTGATTGTGACTAGTTAAGTTAAAAATGTTAGTTAGGTCAACATTTTCCCCACCCCCTTGTAGGCCTTGTGCCAAATTTTGTATTTTTTACAAATAAATATAGTCTAGCTAAGCAACAAATGGTTAAATAAAGCTTATCCTTAAGTTATATTCGGCGTCCAGTTTTTATTACAATTTATTTAACCATTCGTTATGGAACGTTACTTGAAACCCGATCGTCTAGACCTTGATACGGCCGACTCGGAATCTACTGACAAATGGCGGCATTGGAGAAAAATGTTCGAAGGATTCCTTACAGCTCTACAGTTATCTTCAAACGCGGCTTTAACAGGTACTGAGAAATATACCCTTCTTTTACATCATGTCTCTACTGCTATTTATAGAAATTTATCTGAATGTGAAAATTATGAAACTGCGGTGGACATTTTAGAAGCCATGTTTGTAAAGAAAAAAAATACTATTTTTGCTAGACATTTACTTGCTACCCGGCGTCAACAACCAGAAGAAAGCCTTGAACAATACCTTCAGATTCTAAAGACGTTAAGTCGCGAGTGTGAATTTACAGCCTTAACTGCGAACCAAGCGAGAGATGTTTTTATCAGGGACGCATTTATTAATGGAATACAGTCCAACCAAATAAGACAAAGACTACTAGAGAATAAAAACCTAGACTTACCAACAGCTTATGAACAAGCTCTAACGTTGGACATGGCACAGAAGCAGTCTGTCTTCTATTTACAACCCGATATTTTGGGAGCTGCTATCGTAGCCCCTCCTCTGCATGTTCAAAATTCTTCCATTGTCCAAGATGCTGCCACCCCCCTTTCTAACGATCACGAACAACTTATCACTGCCGCCTCAGCTGGATCCACATGCTACTTTTGTGGCCTTCGTATACATGCTCGTTCGTCCTGCCCGGCTCGAGATGTTAGATGCCACAAGTGTGATAAGCAGGGACATTTTTCGAAAGTTTGCCGGTCAGCTTCTCAAAAAAAACGTTCGGCTACTCTTGCTACTGTAGCACCAATTACAATATCAGCTGCATTCCCCGGCTGCCTCTCAAAAACAATCGTGAGGGTAAAAATCAATGGATTGACTATTCATGCGCTTATTGATACAGGCAGTTCCGAAAGTTTTATTAATGCCAGTATTGTAAAAGCAAATAAATGGGAAATATTTCCTTGTTCCAACCAAATATCAATGGCAAATTCATCTTTATCGTCCCATGTAATTGGATATTGCATGGTTAACCTGAAACTAAAAGGAAACTCCTATCAAGGGATCAAATTATCAGTAATGAAAAACCTCTGCTGCGAAGTGATTTTGGGTCACAATTTTCTAAAACAACATTCATGCGTTGAAATTCCTTTTGGTGGCCCCAAGCCAGTCCTAAGCGTATGTGGACTAGCAGCTGTCAAAGTGCGGCACCCGTCACTTTTTACAAACTTAACTCCTGACTGCAAACCAATAGCAATAAAATCAAGACGCTATTCAGAAACGGACAAGCAGTTCATAGCAGCAGAAGTAACAAAACTACTTAAGGAAGGAATTATAGAGCCAAGTGAATCTCCATGGCGAGCACAGGTCCTCGTAACAGCCACTGAAAATCACAAGAAAAGGATGGTCATTGACTATTCCCAGACCATCAACAGATACACATTACTCGATGCCTATCCACTGCCTCGTATTGACGAAATGATTTCTAATATTGCAAAATATCACACTTTCAGTACTTTAGATCTCAGAAGTGCCTACCATCAGGTACCTATCAAGCCAGAGGATAAGCCCTACACGGCATTCGAGGCCTGCGGTCGCCTATATCAGTTCTGCCGAATTCCTTTTGGGATAACAAATGGTGTGGCTAGCTTCCAGAGGGTAATAGATGAAATAATCTCCAATGAAAAATTGAAGGGTACTGTTGCATATATAGACAATGTCACAGTATGCGGACATAACCAAGCTGAACATGACCACAACCTTAAATGATTCATGGCTGCCGTCAAGAAATATAATCTGACTTTGAACAGTGAAAAATGTTCCTACAACTTGAAAAGCATCAAATTATTGGGATACATTGTCAAAAATGGCACCATGACGCCGGATCCCGAGCGACTGAAACCGCTAATGGAATTACCAATCCCTGGAAACATGCCCTCTTTACGACGAGCCCTCGGTATGTTTGCTCACTACTCCCAATGGGTTGCGTCTTTTTCAGAAAAAATACACCCATTGACACAAGTATCTACTTTTCCGTTGTCCTGTTCCGCCATCAGAGCATTTCAAAACATGAAAAGGAACATTGCTCAGTCTGCCATTTCTGCTGTGGATCCTTTTATCCCTCTATTAGTTGAGACGGATGCCTCCGACTGTGCGATAGCTGCCTCACTGAGACAATCCGGTCGTCCTGTAGCTTTTTTTTCAAGAACACTTTCGAAATCCGAGCGACGACACTCTGCAATAGAAAAAGAAGCGTACGCCATAGTTGAGGCATTACGAAAATGGAGGCATTACTTAATCGGCCGACATTTTGAATTAATCACTGACCAAAAGTCGGTCTCGTTTATGTTTAACCCAAAAACAACGAGTAAAATAAAAAACGAGAAAATAGCGAGATGGAGAATGGAGCTTTCTTGCTACTCCTTTGACGTCACTTACCGCCCTGGTAAGGAGAATGCCGCGGTCGACGCGCTTTCAAGGGTGTGTGGCCTGGTAACTGGCTCAGATGATCTTCAGTATATACACAGGGAATTGTGTCACCCAGGTATCACAAGAATGATTCACGTAGTCAGGAGCAGAAACTTGCCATATTCTGTTGAAGACGTAAAAAGAATTACGAACTCTTGTCGGATATGCGCAGAAAATAAGCCCAGGTTCTACAAACCTCCTCCAGCAACACTCATTAAGGCCACACAGCCTTTTGAAAGACTTAACCTGGATTTTAAGGGCCCTTTACCCTCTAAAACTAAAAATAAATACATGCTCACAATAATAGACGAGTACTCAAGATTTCCGTTCGTCATCCCCTGCCCAGACGTAACGGCTGCAACAGTAATTCAAGGCCTCTGCTCCATTTTTGCCGTTTTTGGAGTGCCTGCATATATACATTCAGATCGTGGGTCTGCTTTTATGTCGGACGAACTCAAGCAGTTTCTGCATGAACGAAGAGTAGCTGTAAGTAGAACAACTCCTCACAATCCTCAAGGAAACGGACAGTGCGAAAGATACAATGGTATAATATGGAAGACAGTACAGTTGGCGGCAGCAAATCGCAATAGTCCGATCTCCGATTGGGAAAGTCTCATCCCCATGGCCTTATACGCTATTAGGACTCTATTATGTACAGCGACAAACGCTACCCCACATGAGAGATTCTTCTCGTTCCCACGACGAAGCTCAGCAGGCACATCACTTCCCTCGTGGCTTGCACAACCTGGCACAGTTTTATTAAAACGTCATGTTCGTCATAGTAAACATGACCCATTGGTAAGCGAGGTACAATTAATCGAAGCGAACCCTCAGTATGCACTGGTCAGAAATTCAGAAGGAAGGCAATCTACTGTCTCCTTAAGGGATCTAGCCCCAGCAGGAAATGTATATGAACGTAGAACTGCTTCAGATGGATATAGAGCTCCGGTTCGTGGAACAAGTCCGACCCTCTTAGGTGATCGTGTGCCAGATACGTCAAGTTCAGAGTCCCAACAAAACGAATCTGAATATACTAACAGAGTCGTCTCTGACTCTAGTTCGGACGACAGATGGGTACCACGAAAGCGGTTTCACCCAATATCTGAGACAGATACTCAATCTTCAGACACCAAGCGACCGAAGCGCCGTAGAAAACGAGAGCGATTTGGAGCAAGATATTTTAGCCCTAAACCAGCAACACAAGACAGTCCCGAAACGTCGTCAGGTCCCGAGGAGCCTAGATTAGAAATGGATGTCGGGCACGAACAACCAAGACGCCCTCAAAGAACCCGCAGGAGGCCAGGTCGATGGGATGATTTTGTTCCCTACGAATAAGAAGATAGATGGGGGAGAATGTAGTAACAAAGATAATTGATGCCTGTCTCCCCCTTGGAGTAATAATGGAATGTTCTACATTCGTGTATATTAAGAGTGAATGTTAAAACACTATTTGTCTAGCTAAGCAACAAATGGTTAAATAAAGCTTATCCTTAAGTTATATTCGGCGTCCAGTTTTTATTACAGACTGTAATTCAATTTCCAACCGAATTTCGTGCAACCCACTTTTTTCTCTACTTTTCTCTTTCCAATCCCAATGGCAACCCCCTCCCTTCCCAGCTGTCCTCTTCATTTATATCAGCTGATATCCACATATGCAAATCAGAGACCACCATAAACACGTGCACCTATGAAGAGAAGCCCTTTTTTAATCTGCAGACACGACATACGAAGCACCTCATTCTTTTTCCTGGCGGTGAGTGTTCCTCTTTATTGTCACATAATCCTAACACTAACCCTAAGTCCGGGTACCCCTGCCCCCCCCCCCTAAAAATAAACATAAAATAAAAATTAAAAATACGCAATAAGACCTAGAAACGTTACCAGCGGGTGGCAGACAACTATTAGGAGGACGTACCTGAGGGGAAAACAATTTTTCAACAAAGACGACAAAATTGAGATCCACATTTTGACCGAACCAGACAAAATTGCAAACACGTTGTTCAGTTTAAAAAAAGAAAAATCAACTTTACAACTGACCACAAGGAACTCTAAAGATATTTAAAATGTTAACTTTGAGCATTGAAAGGACCAGCCAAAAACATTTTTCGTTAATACAAATGTTGTTTTTTGCAAAATAATTTCTGATAGTTCTTCTGTTTCGGAACTATTTTCTTTTCGTTCATCACTGGCGGACGAAACCTAACCTCTATTTATGTTTCCCTTCATAATTTGACAGGACATGTGTTTTCCCGTTTGTTCAACCCTTGCTTGATACAGTTTGTTTCAATTTTGCCAAACTCTATCAGGATGGGGTATTATATTCCCTCAGAATATTAAGGACTTCTCTCCCTGTAATCATATCCATGTTATCTCTTCCTGGATTATACTAGTCTACGAGGGAATGCACTCTCTATTTTTGGAAACCAAAGATATAATTGCACCCCACGTGGGGTATTTAGAAACCAGATTCAGTCTCTTTCCTGGTTGGCTTTAAAACCGTTTGGGCACAGTCAGACCGGCTCTCCATTTTTACACTAACTCTAACCCTAAACCCTAACACTAGCCCTAAACCGTTACCTTAACCCTAACCTAGCCCTAACCCTAACCCTAAACCCTAACTCTAAACCCTAAACCCTAACTCTAACCCTTACCCTTTTTCCTGGTTGGCTTTAAAACCGTTTGGGCACAGTCCGACGGGCTCTCCATTTTTACATATCTTTCATAACTCTGATGCGGTTCACGTTAGCCACCTTTCATGGCTGTAGTTGTTTATCAGACTGTCAAACAGCTCGCCATATTTGCATGGCCTTTCTTTACTGGTCACAGCTACACGTTCTCAGATATCGTCAACAAAGTAAGGTCGCTAATTCGCAAGTTGTTGTGTTATCGTGGATAACACATGGGACAGAAGAAGAAAAAAAATAATAGTGAAGAAACAATTGGATTTACATACACACATATATTCATTCACAGATAAACAGTTTGTTCGTTTCTTTTTACTGGTGCATCACCACTTATCAAGGCATGGGGGCCACTCGAGGATAAGGGTTAAACAGATCGTCAGTTGGACTATAATCGCCTCTACTTGCCTCCACGAGAGAATTACTAGAGAGGAATTGATTATCCAAAGGGACAGCTCAACAAGTATTTGTTTACATTAGACATGAAGACGACCATGTCGTAACTAGTTGGGAAGCAGACTCGTGGTAATGTGTTCCACAGATAGGATGTTCTAGGAAAGAAACCTTGTTCATGGAAGTTCCGTTTGATTTTTGGTAAGGAGAGAGAGAGAGAGAGAAAAAGAGAGAGAAAGAGAGAGAAAGAGAGAGAGAGAGAAAGAGAGAGAGAAAGAGAGAGAGAAATAGTGAAAGAGAGAGAAAGAGAGAGAAAGAGAGAAAGAGAGAGAGAGAGAGAAAGAGAGAGAGAGGGGGAGGAAAGTTCTTTGCTGTGGTTGTAGCTAGACGAGTTCCTGCTGTGAATGTTTTATAGTGGGGTAACATGGATTGGAGCTCAGCCGAGCACCTACGTTACTCATGCATCTCTCTCTATGTGTTCATTCTGCCACTACATTTTATATATCGATTGTGTGTGCAACAATTAACATAGACTTTTAACATAGATTTTTTTAGTAAGTACATTTGCGTATCATCTTTCTCATCTCTTACGTTTGTCTGTGAGAAATAAATGTTCAGTTTGCGAAAAGGGAGTCGGGTACAATTCAATCTTTTGTGGTACCTGTAAGCACTGCGGTACACAAGAAGTGCAGTGGAATTACTGGTAAGTTGAGATAGGATAACCAGTTTGTGTGCAAGAAGTGTAAAACAATGGAGACGGATGAGAACACAGATGTGGAGAAAGTATATTTGGATGGTGAAGCTATTGAGGTTGTTGAGAAGTTTTCGTTACCTTGGTGATATAATTGGAGCACAGGGTGGAGCAGGTGCTAGTGTGAATGAAGAGTTAGGAGTGGGTGGAGTAAGTTCAAGTAAGTGGTGGTGGTGGTTTTGTCTATTAATGGTTCAATAGACAGAAAAAGCAAGCAAATATTATGTTAAAATATTGACTTTTGATGGAGTAGAAATCTAATAATGAAAATCTTATTTCAGCCAATCAGAAGGACAGAATCATATGCATCCGCAATAGGCGTTTCAATTTATTTGTTACGAGTCGCTTAAAATCATAATTAAGTCAAAATCTGTGGCTCCCAAATCAGTCTACCTAAAAAACTTGCTAGTCACACATCGTTTGGTTGCTAATAGCAACCGACTTGAAACTGTCGCAATTACGAATCTAAAATAATGTAAAGACAAAGAAAGCACGCTATAACTGAACGCGCAAGTGCAACACAGACTCCTCCTCTTATCATGACTTTGTTTTCCTTTTCAGATCTTGCATAAGATCCCAAATTATTCGTTTCTTGCCATTGAAATTTATTTGAGTTATTTTCAAAGTTTTATTAATTAACAAAATATTTATATGTCTATAATTTCACATGAATATAAAAGGCATTTTTAGTCAGTAAATGTTCATTTAATAAAGTTTATACAACTCTTTTTTTTTTGGTAGGAAAATGTTCAGTGAATGATAAGACACGAGAGCTAAGAATGTGTATGTCTCTATATATTTGTTAGTGTGAATATGCGTGTGAGTAATAGAGAATGTGGCACTGTGTAAGTATGCGTAGGTTTACCTTGTTCTGTTAGTGTGTGTAAGTGGGTAGCAATTTGCTTCTGTTCGCCTCAACTCTTGTCAGTGTTTGTGCAGATGTGAACGAGGTGAGTTTTGAAGTGTTCCCTTTTCTTCTCGTCTCCCCGGCCAAAGGCACAGAGAGGAGAGCGTACGTTGTTGGGTCCCTTTCGAGGTGCACCGGGTAGGGTTTCTGGAGAGCTGTTTATTTCACCATCATTTCGCAAGGCTTATTAATTTAACATAAGCTTGTTCGATTTTGAGTGTGAAACGATATCCATTGGTTAGAAAATATTGAGTTAACACGTTCCTGTGAAAGCTCACTTGCTTTTAGAAGTGAAGAGGAAAGCGTATCGAAAGAAGGTGGCTATTCAAGCCATTCGCTTTTGGCGTTCGTTCGAATCGCATCTCAATCCACCACAAATATACATTTGTAGGGATTGCTGTGTTATTAATTTGATATTTGTCTATCTTGCTACAATCTTCAATTGAGTATAATATTTCAAATCATTAATTTGATATTTGTCTATCTTGCTACAATCTTCAATTGAGTATAATATTTCAAATCATTAATTTGATATTTGTCTATCTTGCTACAATCTTCAAATGAGTATAATATTTCAAATCATTAATTTGACATTTGTCTATCTTGCTACAATCTTCAATTGAGTATAATATTTCAAATCATTAATTTGATATTTGTCTATCTTGCTACAATCTTCAATTGAGTATAATATTTCAAATCATTAATTTGATATTTGTCTATCTTGCTACAATCTTCAAATGAGTATAATATTTCAAATCATTAATTTGATATTTGTCTATCTTGCTACAATCTTCAATTGAGTATAATATTTCAAATCATTAATTTGATATTTGTCTATCTTGCTACAATCTTCAATTGAGTATAATATTTCAAATCATTAATTTGATATTTGTCTATCTTGCTACAATCTTCAATTGAGTATAATATTTCAAATCATTAATTTGATATTTGTCTATCTTGCTAAAATCTTCAATTGAGTATAATATTTCAAATCATTAATTTGATATTTGTCTATCTTGCTACAATCTTCAATTGAGTATAATATTTCAAATCATTAATTTGATATTTGTCTATCTTGCTACAATCTTAAATTGAGTATAATATTTCAAATCATTAATTTGATATTTGTCTATCTTGCTACAATCTTCAATTGAGTATAATATTTCAAATCATTAATTTGATATTTGTCTATCTTGCTACAATCTTCAATTGAGTATAATATTTCAAATCATTAATTTGATATTTGTCTATCTTGCTACAATCTTCAATTGAGTATAATATTTCAAATCATTAATTTGATATTTGTCTATCTTGCTACAATCTTCAATTGAGTATAATATTTCAAATCATTAATTTGATATTTGTCTATCTTGCTACAATCTTCAATTGAGTATAATATTTCAAATTATTAATTTGATATTTGTCTATCTTGCTACAATCTTCAATTGAGTATAATATTTCAAATCATTAATTTGATATTTGTCTATCTTGCTACAATCTTCAAATGAGTATATTTCAAATCATTAATTTGATATTTGTCTATCTTGCTACAATCTTCAATTGAGTATAATATTTCAAATCATTAATTTGATATTTGTCTATCTTGCTACAATCTTCAATTGAGTATAATATTTCAAATCATTAATTTGATATTTGTCTATCTTGCTACAATCTTCAATTGAGTATAATATTTCAAATCATTAATTTGATATTTGTCTATCTTGCTACAATCTTCAATTGAGTATAATATTTCAAATCATTAATTTGATATTTGTCTATCTTGCTACAATCTTCAATTGAGTATAATATTTCAAATCATTAATTTGATATTTGTCTATCTTGCTACAATCTTCAATTGAGTATAATATTTCAAATCATTAATTTGATATTTGTCTATCTTGCTAAAATCTTCAATTGAGTATAATATTTCAAATCATTAATTTGATATTTGTCTATCTTGCTACAATCTTCAATTGAGTATAATATTTCAAATCATTAATTTGATATTTGTCTATCTTGCTACAATCTTAAATTGAGTATAATATTTCAAATCATTAATTTGATATTTGTCTATCTTGCTACAATCTTCAATTGAGTATAATATTTCAAATCATTAATTTGATATTTGTCTATCTTGCTACAATCTTCAATTGAGTATAATATTTCAAATCATTAATTTGATATTTGTCTATCTTGCTACAATCTTCAATTGAGTATAATATTTCAAATCATTAATTTGATATTTGTCTATCTTGCTACAATCTTCAATTGAGTATAATATTTCAAATCATTAATTTGATATTTGTCTATCTTGCTACAATCTTCAATTGAGTATAATATTTCAAATCATTAATTTGATATTTGTCTATCTTGCTACAATCTTCAATTGAGTATAATATTTCAAATCATTAATTTGATATTTGTCTATCTTGCTACAATCTTCAAATGAGTATAATATTTAAAATCATTAATTTGATATTTGTCTATCTTGCTACAATCTTCAAATGAGTATAATATTTCAAATCATTAATTTGATATTTGTCTATCTTGCTACAATCTTCAATTGAGTATAATATTTCAAATCATTAATTTGATATTTGTCTATCTTGCTATAATCTTCAATTGAGTATAATATTTCAAATCATTAATTTGATATTTGTCTATCTTGCTACAATCTTCAAATGAGTATAATATTTCAAATTATTAATTTGATATTTGTCTATCTTGCTACAATCTTCAATTGAGTATAATATTTCAAATCATTAATTTGATATTTGTCTATCTTGCTACAATCTTCAATTGAGTATAATATTTCAAATCATTAATTTGATATTTGTCTATTTTGCTACAATCTTCAATTGAGTATAATATTTCAAATCATTAATTTGATATTTGTGTATCTTGCTACAATCTTCAAATGAGTATAATATTTCAAATTATTAATTTGATATTTGTCTATCTTGCTAAAATCTTCAATTGAGTATAATATTTCAAATCATTAATTTGATATTTGTCTATCTTGCTACAATCTTCAAATGAGTATAATATTTCAAATCATTAATTTGATATTTGTCTATTTTGCTACAATCTTCAATTGAGTATAATATTTCAAATCATTAATTTGATATTTGTCTATCTTGCTACAATCTTCAAATGAGTATAATATTTCAAATTATTAATTTGATATTTGTCTATCTTGCTAAAATCTTCAATTGAGTATAATATTTCAAATCATTAATTTGATATTTGTCTATCTTGCTACAATCTTCAATTTAGTATAATATTTCAAATCATTAATTTGATATTTGTCTATCTTGCTACAATCTTCAATTTAGTATAATATTTCAAATCATTAATTTGGATTATTCGGACTACTGTTCTTATCTTGAGTGTTATCATCACAACGTTTCGGCCGATGTAACCTCCAGCCTTCTTCAGATGTATCTTTTCGAACTCGAGAATATTTCTGTCGAACTCAAGAATCTGGACGGAATTTCGAACGGAACCCGTTTATTTAATTGACGCGGGTAGCATTTTCTTGTTCCGTCAGCCATGACTGGAGGAAGTCGTCAGTAATTCGCAATTCTTCGTATATCCCGCACTGAGGATTGAACCTTCAACCTTCAGATGACTATCACTTAGAACTGAATTTAACTTAGTACTATATCCACTTTGCCATGGGTCCTTGCGGAGATTACAGCGGCCGAAACGTTGTGAGAATAACACTCGAGATGAGAACAGTAGTCCGAATAACCAAAATTATACAAATTATCAATCCTCATCTCAAAAATTAACAAACATAATTTCAAATCATTAGTTTAGAAATAGCAACCCTTGTTTATTTGAGGAACAACAATAACCTTTAAATAATCGCACTACATCATTAAAAACAAATTCAACATTTAGGAAAGTAACACATTTATTAAAAGCATGAAAAACCAAAAACACATATGCATTTAATAGTTACGTATAAAAACAGTACATAAAATGTAAATTGTATACAATGAAGAAAAAATATATTCTCAGACGTTTTAAATAGTTTGATATGTTATTGCAATAAAACGGTGGCTCATCTCATAGACTAACCTTAAAATGATATCACATAAATAACGAATTGCAAATGAAAATATATAAATACTAAAAAATATTTTAGAAAGGACAATTATGGATAATATATTCACGTACAAAAATAATGTAAAATACAGTAAATTTACCCCCAACGAAATAAATATATGTTCAGATATTCTCACTGTTTTAGTGTTGATACGGGTGACAGAATTAATTACAAACCGGAATTAATTACAAATCTAAATATAAATATACTTTAACAATTTCTTTAAAAAATATGATAAATGTACTTTACGAATTTTCTTAAATGATAAAATATACTACAAATTTCTTTAAAAAATATAATTAATATACGACTTTACACATTTCTTTAAAAAATATGATTAATATACGACTTTATAAATTCTTGATGATAAAATGAAATAAAACTTTTTTTTTTAATTCGTACAATATAATTTTGCAAATGAAAGAAATAAAATGAGATTTATTAGTTGAATAAGAAATAAAATTAATAAATTAAGTCCAAGTTGTATTTAATTTCGAGTTGTAATTACTTCCGGGTTGTAATTAATTCCGAACCCTGTTGAATACGATGGTATAAAGGGAGATAATAAATATGTAAATTTACACCTAACGAAATAAATATATGTTCAGATATTCTCAATGTTTAAGTGTTCATACGATGGTATAAAGGGAGATAATAAATATGTAAATTTACACCTAACGAAATAAATATATGTTCAGATATTCTCAATGTTTAAGTGTTCATACGATGGTATAAAGGGAGATAATAAATATGTAAATTTACACCTAACGAAATAAATATATGTTCAGATATTCTCAATGTTTTAGTGTTGATACGATGGTATAAAGGGAGATAATAAATATGTAAATTTACACCTAACGAAATAAATATATGTCCAGATATTCTCAATGTTTTAGTGTTGATACGATGGTATAAAGGGAGATAATAAATATGTAACTTTACACCTAACGAAATAAATATATGTCCAGATATTCTCAATGTTTTAGTGTTGAATACGATGGTATAAAGGGAGATAATAAATATGTAAATTTACACCTAACGAAATAAATATATGTTCAGATATTCTCAATGTTTTAGTGTTGATACGATGGTATAAAGGGAGATAATAAATATGTAAATTTACACCTAACGAAATAAATATATGTCTAGATATTCTCAATGTTTAAGTGTTGATACGATGGTATAAAGGGAGATAATAAATATGTAAATTTACACCTAACGAAATAAATATATGTCCAGATATTCTCAATGTTTTAGTGTTGAATACGATGGTATAAAGGGAGATAATAAATATGTAAATTTACACCTAACGAAATAAATATATGTTCAGATATTCTCAATGTTTTAGTGTTGATACGATGGTATAAAGGGAGATAATAAATATGTAAATTTACACCTAACGAAATAAATATATGTTCAGATATTCTCAATGTTTTAGTGTTGAATACGATGGTATAAAGGGAGATAATAAATATGTAAATTTACACCTAACGAAATAAATATATGTTCAGATATTCTCAATGTTTTAGTGTTGATACGATGGTATAAAGGGAGATAATAAATATGTAAATTTACACCTAACGAAATAAATATATGTCCAGATATTCTCAATGTTTTAGTGTTGATACGATGGTATAAAGGGAGATAATAAATATGTAAATTTACACCTAACGAAATAAATATATGTTCAGATATTCTCAATGTTTTAGTGTTGATACGATGGTATAAAGGGAGATAATAAATATGTAAATTTACACCTAACGAAATAAATATATGTCCAGATATTCTCAATGTTTTAGTGTTGAATACGATGGTATAAAGGGAGATAATAAATATGTAAATTTACACCTAACGAAATAAATATATGTTCAGATATTCTCAATGTTTTAGTGTTGATACGATGGTATAAAGGGAGATAATAAATATGTAAATTTACACCTAACGAAATAAATATATGTTCAGATATTCTCAATGTTTTAGTGTTGATACGATGGTATAAAGGGAGATAATAAATATGTAAATTTACACCTAACGAAATAAATATATGTTCAGATATTCTCAATGTTTTAGTGTTGATACGATGGTATAAAGGGAGATAATAAATATGTAAATTTACACCTAACGAAATAAATATATGTCCAGATATTCTCAATGTTTTAGTGTTGATACGATGGTATAAAGGGAGATAATAAATATGTAACTTTACACCTAACGAAATAAATATATGTTCAGATATTCTCAATGTTTTAGTGTTGATACGATGGTATAAAGGGAGATAATAAATATGTAAATTTACACCTAACGAAATAAATATATGTCCAGATATTCTCAATGTTTTAGTGTTGATACGATGGTATAAAGGGAGATAATAAATATGTAAATTTACACCTAACGAAATAAATATATGTTCAGATATTCTCAATGTTTTAGTGTTGATACGATGGTATAAAGGGAGATAATAAATATGTAAATTTACACCTAACGAAATAAATATATGTCCAGATATTCTCAATGTTTAAGTGTTGATACGATGGTATAAAGGGAGATAATAAATATGTAAATTTACACCTAACGAAATAAATATATGTTCAGATATTCTCAATGTTTTAGTGTTGATACGATGGTATAAAGGGAGATAATAAATATGTAAATTTACACCTAACGAAATAAATATATGTCCAGATATTCTCAATGTTTAAGTGTTGATACGATGGTATAAAGGGAGATAATAAATATGTAAATTTACACCTAACGAAATAAATATATGTCCAGATATTCTCAATGTTTTAGTGTTGATACGATGGTATAAAGGGAGATAATAAATATGTAAATTTACACCTAACGAAATAAATATATGTTCAGATATTCTCAATGTTTTAGTGTTGATACGATGGTATAAAGGGAGATAATAAATATGTAAATTTACACCTAACGAAATAAATATATGTCCAGATATTCTCAATGTTTTAGTGTTGAATACGATGGTATAAAGGGAGATAATAAATATGTAAATTTACACCTAACGAAATAAATATATGTTCAGATATTCTCAATGTTTTAGTGTTGATACGATGGTATAAAGGGAGATAATAAATATGTAAATTTACACCTAACGAAATAAATATATGTCCAGATATTCTCAATGTTTAAGTGTTGATACGATGGTATAAAGGGAGATAATAAATATGTAAATTTACACCTAACGAAATAAATATATGTTCAGATATTCTCAATGTTTTAGTGTTGATACGATGGTATAAAGGGAGATAATAAATATGTAAATTTACACCTAACGAAATAAATATATGTCCAGATATTCTCAATGTTTAAGTGTTGATACGATGGTATAAAGGGAGATAATAAATATGTAAATTTACACCTAACGAAATAAATATATGTCCAGATATTCTCAATGTTTTAGTGTTGATACGATGGTATAAAGGGAGATAATAAATATGTAAATTTACACCTAACGAAATAAATATATGTTCAGATATTCTCAATGTTTTAGTGTTGATACGATGGTATAAAGGGAGATAATAAATATGTAAATTTACACCTAACGAAATAAATATATGTCCAGATATTCTCAATGTTTTAGTGTTGATACGATGGTATAAAGGGAGATAATAAATATGTAAATTTACACCTAACGAAATAAATATATGTTCAGATATTCTCAATGTTTTAGTGTTGATACGATGGTATAAAGGGAGATAATAAATATGTAAATTTACACCTAACGAAATAAATATATGTCCAGATATTCTCAATGTTTTAGTGTTGATACGATGGTATAAAGGGAGATAATAAATATGTAAATTTACACCTAACGAAATAAATATATGTTCAGATATTCTCAATGTTTTAGTGTTGATACGATGGTATAAAGGGAGATAATAAATATGTAAATTTACACCTAACGAAATAAATATATGTCCAGATATTCTCAATGTTTAAGTGTTGATACGATGGTATAAAGGGAGATAATAAATATGTAAATTTACACCTAACGAAATAAATATATGTTCAGATATTCTCAATGTTTTAGTGTTGATACGATGGTATAAAGGGAGATAATAAATATGTAAATTTACACCTAACGAAATAAATATATGTCCAGATATTCTCAATGTTTAAGTGTTGATACGATGGTATAAAGGGAGATAATAAATATGTAAATTTACACCTAACGAAATAAATATATGTCCAGATATTCTCAATGTTTTAGTGTTGATACGATGGTATAAAGGGAGATAATAAATATGTAAATTTACACCTAACGAAATAAATATATGTTCAGATATTCTCAATGTTTTAGTGTTGAATACGATGGTATAAAGGGAGATAATAAATATGTAAATTTACACCTAACGAAATAAATATATGTTCAGATATTCTCAATGTTTTAGTGTTGATACGATGGTATAAAGGGAGATAATAAATATGTAAATTTACACCTAACGAAATAAATATATGTCCAGATATTCTCAATGTTTTAGTGTTGATACGATGGTATAAAGGGAGATAATAAATATGTAAATTTACACCTAACGAAATAAATATATGTTCAGATATTCTCAATGTTTTAGTGTTGAATACGATGGTATAAAGGGAGATAATAAATATGTAAATTTACACCTAACGAAATAAATATATGTCCAGATATTCTCAATGTTTAAGTGTTGATACGATGGTATAAAGGGAGATAATAAATATGTAAATTTACACCTAACGAAATAAATATATGTTCAGATATTCTCAATGTTTTAGTGTTGATACGATGGTATAAAGGGAGATAATAAATATGTAAATTTACACCAAACGAAATAAATATATGTCCAGATATTCTCAATGTTTAAGTGTTGATACGATGGTATAAAGGGAGATAATAAATATGTAAATTTACACCTAACGAAATAAATATATGTTCAGATATTCTCAATGTTTTAGTGTTGATACGATGGTATAAAGGAAGATAATAAATATGTAAATTTACACCTAACGAAATAAATATATGTTCAGATATTCTCAATGTTTTAGTGTTGATACGATGGTATAAAGGGAGATAATAAATATGTAAATTTACACCTAACGAAATAAATATATGTCCAGATATTCTCAATGTTTTAGTGTTGATACGATGGTATAAAGGGAGATAATAAATATGTAAATTTACACCTAACGAAATAAATATATGTTCAGATATTCTCAATGTTTTAGTGTTGATACGATGGTATAAAGGGAGATAATAAATATGTAAATTTACACCTAACGAAATAAATATATGTTCAGATATTCTCAATGTTTTAGTGTTGATACGATGGTATAAAGGGAGATAATAAATATGTAAATTTACACCTAACGAAATAAATATATGTTCAGATATTCTCAATGTTTTAGTGTTGATACGATGGTATAAAGGGAGATAATAAATATGTAAATTTACACCTAACGAAATAAATATATGTTCAGATATTCTCAATGTTTTAGTGTTGATACGATGGTATAAAGGGAGATAATAAATATGTAAATTTACACCTAACGAAATAAATATATGTTCAGATATTCTCAATGTTTTAGTGTTGATACGATGGTATAAAGGGAGATAATAAATATGTTTTATGCAAATTTGGCAATAAATATATATATGTGACTAAAGTATAGTATGCTATGATTTCAATGGAATTAGATTTAAATAAATACATATTTATTTGAATTAGAGTATGACGGACGATGATAACATTTTTAATAAATATCATTAATAAATATAAGCAACGTTGTGCCTGGCCAGTACTAAATGGGTGACCATTTAGGAATACCAGGTTCTGTATGTGGCCTAGAGAGGATATGGGCACTACTAGGTTCTATCATGCCCACAGAAAAGTTAGAACAGATAGAGTATCTGCCTGACTACCCCGAGGACGTCCCCGGGCGTAATGGGAAAACAACAACAACAATAATATATATAGTTATTTTTTTTTTTACGATAATGACAGCTTATGAATGCCATCTAATTTCCTAAGTGCTTGAGAGAGAGTTACCTCCCTTACATATATTATGCCCCCCCCCTTATATTTTAAGTAAGTATATATTTATTTATAAACAAAATAACTAAACATATACAAGCGATAAAAACGACACATATTTCAAGCAAGACTTCGTAGCTAAGCTGTAAAAGCTCTGACTACAGGCCCTGTGATTGTTGTTTCGAATCTTGCCATAGTCAGTCACGCTGATGAGCTGTAGATACAGCAAAACACATGTATATAGATAACTATATATAGGTGGTCTCTCTTTCGGAGACATTGGTTCGAATCTTGTATGAGTCTCATTTTTCACTTTGAGGTTTTCCTTGTTTATTCCCAGCCCATAGATTAAATTAATTGTTTATGTAATGTTATCACCTACACAAACATGAGTATAAACAAAAAAGCAATGTAATGCATATATATATATATATATATATATATATATATATATATATATATATACATACATACATACATATATATAAATACATACATATAAATACATACATACATATATATATACATACATACATATATATATATATATATATATACATACATACATACATATATATAAATACATACATATAAATACATACATACATATATACATACATACATATATATATATATATATATATATATATATATATATATATATATATATATATATATATATAGTCTCGGAAGTTTCTCAACCATTAAAACTATATAAAAAAAAATTTTTTTAAAAAAACAAAACAAAAAAAAACTTATAGTCTCAAGTCTTCCAGTGGAAAATCACTCATGTAAGTCAATTTATTTTTTACAGTTATTATATTAGTTAGTTTCTAACACTATTTTAAGAGATCATCAGTTGTTTACCATGAAAAACTGTTTCGGGAATATATATATATACACACACAGACCATACACACACATATATATACATTATGTTTTATGTTTGTGTAGTTAATAACATTAAATAAACGATTAATTTAGTCTATAGGGCTGAGAATAAACAAAAAAAACCCTCAAAGTGAGATTCATACAGGATTTGAACCCATACCTCCAAAAGAGAGACCACCTAACGTGCATGTTATCTTTAACCACTTAACCACTTGACTAACAAGTTTTCTTTATTTATTCCCAGCCCTGTGGACTAAATTAACCGTTTATTTGATGCTATTACCTAAGCAAACACGAGTGTCAACAAAAAAGCAATATAATACATAATATTCTGTTGGAAATAAATTTCAATTTTAACTATATATATATATATATATATATATATATATATATATATATATATATATATTGGCCATTTAGCCGTTAATTTACTTTTCCACTTCTAGGCAATGCGTGGTGGACACATCAGTATACGCTCCAACTATTGAGTCAAATATGATTTTCGTATTGAGGTTTGAACCGTGTGATCGGCAGGTTTCGTCTTTATCATGAGACTTCCTATAAGCATACAATTATCAAATTTGATCTGCCCAATAATTGTATCGTTATTTTTTCTGCATTTTTCTTTATCATGAGGAAGTCTCACAATAAAGACGAAATGTTGATGAATACATAAATAATATAGTTTTTTGGCTTTCCTTTTTCATTACATCGGATCATTTTATCCCTATCTTTATTCATATATATATTTTTTGAGGGAATTATTCAGTAATATATATATATATATATATATATATATATATATATATATATATATATATATATTTAGGCAAACATTATTAAATAACAAACTAATACCGCCTGAAGATGATTTGACGATTCAAATCGAAAGTACTTGCAAAAAAGAAAAAAGAATGGAACAAGAAACCCATGGATCATATTTACATCAATTTGACCGAAACATTAGATGAACAATTCGGAAAATTGAAAAAATTAAAAAAAAGTCGCATCAAACAAAACCACTCCATGTTATTTAATAATGTTTGCCTAAATATATATATATATATATATATATATATATATATATATATTACTGAATAATTCCCTCAAAAAATATTTCAATATACTATTTTGGATTTTGATATGATATACTTAACTTATGTTATTTCTTTTTGAGAAACGCTGGGTGTCCTTGCTGCAAATACATATTTTAAATGCGCAATTGTGACATTGTCTTTCATTTCCCTTTAATTTCAAGAGTGTAACGTTGCAATATTAGAGTTTCAAGAAAAGTCTTTTTATGGACGTTATGGAATATCAGAGAAGGTATTCTGAGACAAATAGTTCAAATCAAAATGTTTG
This sequence comes from Sepiola atlantica, assembly GCA_963556195.1. Classification (NCBI taxonomy): domain Eukaryota; kingdom Metazoa; phylum Mollusca; class Cephalopoda; order Sepiida; family Sepiolidae; genus Sepiola; species Sepiola atlantica. The sequence goes on along the minus strand of OY744528.1, from coordinate 120,390,637 downwards.
TGTGTGTCTGTGTGTCTGTTATGCTGAGTGTGAAAAACTTCCAAATGAACAGGCACAGGCAATCGGTACAGGAATCCACATTTGTTCAAATTGCTCGGCCTGTCTGCCGTGTGTCTTATTCTTTTTCCAGACGGCCATGTTTTTGTAGACCGGTTTGCAAAAGGTGATGTAAGTAAGCAGGTCACCCGCACATTTCAGACAACGGCATTTGGCGAACGGGATTTCCTGGGGGATGCGGTCGGAGTCGATGTCGATATCTATCACCCACGGGCAGAGTGACAGATCTGCAGGGCGGCTGCTTGTTTTATTGATGTGACATTCAAATTTCGTTGGGACACGTCTCCCTCCATTGCCACCCAAAGAATGTAAGGCCTGGCACTGTGAAGTCGACCTATTGTGGACACCAGACAAGACAAACGTTGTTCGGTTATTTCGCCTGTCAGCATGAGGAAGGGCCAAACACACAGTGAAAATCATAAAGAAACATAAAAACTGCACCTGAAAGAAAGCAAAAATATTATCGATTATTATACTAAATGTTTGTCAATCAACGTCTGTTTTCTTAAGGCTTTTTACCGACATACTTTAATAACTAAAAAATACATATAGAAATGTGATACTTAGAAGGCAATACAATGCAGAGGTGTGACGGATAGACACGAGTTGGAGCAAATAAGACATATAATGGTGGAACAAATTAAATAGTTTCACCCTTAATACAATGTATACATACACATATATATATATATATTTATTTATTTTTTATTTATTTTTTTTTTTCACAAACACACATATATCTGTTTATCTACACAATGCTACAATGTTATGTAATTCCTGTATCAAGATGGTCTGGTGGAAACTCTGTATGATATAATATTTCGGGAACTCTTCCCTTCTTCAGAACCGTGCTCAACTCAAGTTCAAGCGTGCATATGAACAAAATACATGCTAAAATATACCTTAGTTCTGAGACTGCGTTATATGTTTGAAAATAAAATTCTGTTTTAATTGTTTTAATTAGTCACAATTTATAATTAACTGTTTGAAAAAAAATGTTTTAATTAGTCACAATTTATAATTAACTGTTTGAAAAAAAAATGTTTTAATTAGTCACAATTTATAATTAACTGTTTGAAAAAAAATGTTTTAATTAGTCACAATTTATAATTAACTGTTTGAAAAAAAATGTTTTAATTAGTCACAATTTATAATTAACTGTTTGAAAAAAAAATGTTTTAATTAGTCACAATTTATAATTAACTGTTTGAAAAAAAATGTTTTAATTAGTCACAATTTATAATTAACTGTTTGAAAAAAAATGTTTTAATTAGTCACAATTTATAATTAACTGTTTGAAAAAAAATGTTTTAATTAGTCACAATTTATAATTAACTGTTTGAAAAAAATGTTTTAATTAGTCACAATTTATAATTAACTGTTTGAAAAAAAAATGTTTTAATTAGTCACAATTTATAATTAACTGTTTGAAAAAAAAATGTTTTAATTAGTCACAATTTATAATTAACTGTTTGAAAAAAAAATGTTTTAATTAGTCACAACTTATAATTAACTGTTTGAAAAAAAATGTTTTAACTAGTCACAATTTATAATTAACTGTTTGAAAAAAAATGTTTTAATTAGTCACAATTTATAATTAACTGTTTGAAAAAAAAATGTTTTAATTAGTCACAATTTATAATTAACTGTTTGAAAAAAAATGTTTTAATTAGTCACAATTTATAATTAACTGTTTGAAAAAAAATGTTTTAATTAGTCACAATTTATAATTAACTGTTTGAAAAAAAATGTTTTAATTAGTCACAATTTATAATTAACTGTTTGAAAAAAAATGTTTTAATTAGTCACAATTTATAATTAACTGTTTGAAAAAAAAATGTTTTAATTAGTCACAATTTATAATTAACTGTTTGAAAAAAAATGTTTTAATTAGTCACAATTTATAATTAACTGTTTGAAAAAAAATGTTTTAATTAGTCACAATTTATAATTAACTGTTTGAAAAAAAATGTTTTAATTAGTCACAATTTATAATTAACTGTTTGAAAAAAATGTTTTAATTAGTCACAATTTATAATTAACTGTTTGAAAAAAAAATGTTTTAATTAGTCACAATTTATAATTAACTGTTTGAAAAAAAAATGTTTTAATTAGTCACAATTTATAATTAACTGTTTGAAAAAAAAATGTTTTAATTAGTCACAATTTATAATTAACTGTTTGAAAAAAAATGTTTTAACTAGTCACAATTTATAATTAACTGTTTGAAAAAAAATGTTTTAATTAGTCACAATTTATAATTAACTGTTTGAAAAAAAAATGTTTTAATTAGTCACAATTTATAATTAACTGTTTGAAAAAAAATGTTTTAATTAGTCACAATTTATAATTAACTGTTTGAAAAAAAATGTTTTAATTAGTCACAATTTATAATTAACTGTTTGAAAAAAAATGTTTTAATTAGTCACAATTTATAATTAACTGTTTGAAAAAAAAATGTTTTAATTAGTCACAATTTATAATTAACTGTTTGAAAAAAAAATGTTTTAATTAGTCACAATTTATAATTAACTGTTTGAAAAATAAATGTTTTAATTAGTCACAATTTATAATTAACTAAACACGTCACCCATCTCTCTCTCTCTTAGCTATATATGTATTTCTCTCACTCTCTCACTTTGTAATATTTCTTTATGCCTCTGTGAGCGCTTAGAGAAAGAGTGACTCTCTCTTTCCAGCTAATTTACATACTGTGTGTACACACCGTAAACATATACGTAAATTAGATAGTAAAATAATAAGTTGCCTAACTTTTATATCAGAATAATAAAGCAGAATAATACTTACGTACAAATAATTTACTACGAATGAAGATTTGGTATCTGTCTGTCCGAATGAAAGTATAAAAAAGGATTAATACTATAGTTTCTATAGTATTAATTCTTTTTTTTTTAAATACATGCTAAAATATACCTTAGTTCTGAGACTGCGTTATGTTTGAAAATAAAATTGTGTCTTAATTGTTCTAATTAGCTGTAATTTATAATTAACTGAACAAAGCACCCAATCTCCCTCTTAGCTATCCATGTATTTCTCTCGCTCCTTTCACTCTATGTTGATTCAACCTCTTTGTAATATTTCTTAATGTTTCTGTGAACCCTTGGAGAAAGAGTGACTCTCTCTTTTCAGCTAATTTACATATGTGTGTCTGTACACACCATGAACATATACGTAAATTAGATAGCAAAATAATAAGTTGCTTTACTTTTCTATAAGAATAATAAAGCATGATAATACTTATGTACAAATAATTTATTACGAATGGAGATTTGGTATCTGTCTGTCTGACGACAAAAACTATAGTATTAATTCTTTTATTATAATATCATTCTTTTATTTTTCATCATAATATGATTCTTTTAATTTTTATAATTTATTCTTTTATCATAATTTTAATTTTATAATTTTATAATTTTATAATTTTATTATTTTATAATATAATTTTATAATTTTATTATCATTTTTATAATTAATTCTTTTATTATAATATAATTCTTTTATTTTTCATCATAATATGATTGTTTTAATTTTTATAATTAATTCTTTTATCATAATTTTATAATTTTATAATTTTATTATTTTATAATATAATTTTATAATTTTATTATCATTTTTATAATTAATTCTTTTATTATAATATAATTCTTTTATTTTTCATCATAATATGATTCTTTTAATTTTTATAATTAATTCTTTTATCATAATTTTAATTTTATAATTTTATTATTTAATAATATAATTTTATAATTTTATTATCATTTTTATAATTAATTCTTTTATTATAATATAATTCTTTTATTTTTCATCATAATATGATTCTTTTAATTTTTATAATTAATTCTTTTATCATAATTTTAATTTTATAATTTTATAATTTTATTATTTTATAATATAATTTTATAATTTTATTATCATTTTTATAATTAATTCTTTTATTATAATATAATTCTTTTATTTTTCATCATAATATGATTCTTTTAATTTTTATAATTAATTCTTTTATCATAATTTTAATTTTATAATTTTATAATTTTATTATTTTATAATATAATTTTATAGTTTTATTATCATTTTTATAATTAATTCTTTTATTATAATATAATTCTTTTATTTTTCATCATAATATGATTCTTTTAATTTTATAATTAATTCTTTTATCATAATTTTAATTTTATAATTTTATAATTTTATTATTTTATAATATAATTTTATAATTTTATTATCATTTTTATAATTAATTCTTTTATTATAATATAATTCTTTTATTTTTCATCATAATATGATTCTTTTAATTTTTATAATTAATTTTTTTATCATAATTTTAATTTTATAATTTTATAATTTTATTATTTTATAATATAATTTTATAATTTTATTATAATTTTTATAATTAATTCTTTTATTATAAGATAATTCTTTTATTTTTCATCATAATATGATTCTTTTAATTTTTATAATTAATTCTTTTATCATAATTTTAATTTTATAATTTTATAATTTTATTATTTTATAATATAATTTTATAATTTTATTATCATTTTTATAATTAATTCTTTTATTATAAGATAATTCTTTTATTTTTCATCATAATATGATTCTTTTAATTTTTATAATTAATTCTTTTATCATAATTTTAATTTTATAATTTTATAATTTTATTATTTTATAATATAATTTTATAATTTTATTATCATTTTTATAATTAATTCTTTTATTATAATATAATTCTTTTATTTTTCATCATAATATGATTCTTTTAATTTTATAATTAATTCTTTTATCATAATTTTAATTTTATAATTTTATAATTTTATTATTTTATAATATAATTTTTTTTATTTTATTATCATTTTTATAATTAATTCTTTTATTATAATATAATTCTTTTATTTTTCATCATAATATGATTCTTTTAATTTTTATAATTAATTCTTTTATCATAATTTTAATTTTATAATTTTATAATTTTATTATTTTATAATATAATTTTATAATTTATTATCATTTTTATAATTAATTCTTTTATTATAATATAATTCTTTTATTTTTCATCATAATATGATTCTTTTAATTTTTATAATTAATTCTTTTATCATAATTTTAATTGTATAATTTTATAATTTTATTATTTTATAATATAATTTTATAATTTTATTATCATTTTTATAATTAATTCTTTTATTATAATATAATTCTTTTATTTTTCATCATAATATGATTCTTTTAATTTTTATAATTAATTCTTTTATCATAATTTTAATTTTATAATTTTATAATTTTATTATTTTATAATATAATTTTATAATTTTATTATCATTTTTATAATTAATTCTTTTATTATAATATAATTCTTTTATTTTTCATCATAATATGATTCTTTTGATTTTTATAATTAATTCTTTTATCATAATTTTAATTTTATAATTTTATAATTTTATTATTTTATAATATAATTTTATAATTTTATTATAATTTTTATAATTAATTCTTTTATTATAAGATAATTCTTTTATTTTTCATCATAATATGATTCTTTTAATTTTTATAATTAATTCTTTTATCATAATTTTAATTTTATAATTTTATAATTTTATTATTTTATAATATAATTTTATAATTTTATTATCATTTTTATAATTAATTCTTTTATTATAATATAATTCTTTTATTTTTCATCATAATATGATTCTTTTAATTTTTATAATTAATTCTTTTATCATAATTTTAATTTTATAATTTTATAATTTTATTATTTTATAATATAATTTTATAATTTTATTATCATTTTTATAATTAATTCTTTTATTATAAGATAATTCTTTTATTTTTCATCATAATATGATTCTTTTAATTTTTATAATTAATTCTTTTATCATAATTTTAATTTTATAATTTTATAATTTTATTATTTTATAATATAATTTTATAATTTTATTATCATTTTTATAATTAATTCTTTTATTATAATATAATTCTTTTATTTTTCATCATAATATGATTCTTTTAATTTTATAATTAATTCTTTTATCATAATTTTAATTTTATAATTTTATAATTTTATTATTTTATAATATAATTTTATAATTTTATTATCATTTTTATAATTAATTCTTTTATTATAATATAATTCTTTTATTTTTCATCATAATATGATTCTTTTAATTTTTATAATTAATTTTTTTATCATAATTTTAATTTTATAATTTTATAATTTTATTATTTTATAATATAATTTTATAATTTTATTATCATTTTTATAATTAATTCTTTTATTATAAGATAATTCTTTTATTTTTCATCATAATATGATTCTTTTAATTTTTATAATTAATTCTTTTATCATAATTTTAATTTTATAATTTTATAATTTTATTATTTTATAATATAATTTTATAATTTTATTATCATTTTTATAATTAATTCTTTTATTATAAGATAATTCTTTTATTTTTCATCATAATATGATTCTTTTAATTTTTATAATTAATTCTTTTATCATAATTTTAATTTTATAATTTTATAATTTTATTATTTTATAATATAATTTTATAATTTTATTATCATTTTTATAATTAATTCTTTTATTATAATATAATTCTTTTATTTTTCATCATAATATGATTCTTTTAATTTTTATAATTAATTCTTTTATCATAATTTTAATTTTATAATTTTATAATTTTATTATTTTATAATATAATTTTATAATTTTATTATCATTTTTATAATTAATTCTTTTATTATAATATAATTCTTTTATTTTTCATCATAATATGATTCTTTTAATTTTTATAATTAATTCTTTTATCATAATTTTAATTTTATAATTTTATAATTTTATTATTTTATAATATAATTTTATAATTTTATTATCATTTTTATAATTAATTCTTTTATTATAATATAATTCTTTTATTTTTCATCATAATATGATTCTTTTAATTTTTATAATTAATTCTTTTATCATAATTTTAATTTTATAATTTTATAATTTTATTATTTTATAATATAATTTTATAATTTATTATCATTTTTATAATTAATTCTTTTATTATAATATAATTCTTTTATTTTTCATCATAATATGATTCTTTTAATTTTTATAATTAATTCTTTTATCATAATTTTAATTGTATAATTTTATAATTTTATTATTTTATAATATAATTTTATAATTTTATTATCATTTTTATAATTAATTCTTTTATTATAATATAATTCTTTTATTTTTCATCATAATATGATTCTTTTAATTTTTATAATTAATTCTTTTATCATAATTTTAATTTTATAATTTTATAATTTAATTATTTTATAATATAATTTTATAATTTTATTATCATTTTTATAATTAATTCTTTTATTATAATATAATTCTTTTATTTTTCATCATAATATGATTCTTTTGATTTTTATAATTAATTCTTTTATCATAATTTTAATTTTATAATTTTATAATTTTATTATTTTATAATATAATTTTATAATTTTATTATAATTTTTATAATTAATTCTTTTATTATAAGATAATTCTTTTATTTTTCATCATAATATGATTCTTTTAATTTTTATAATTAATTCTTTTATCATAATTTTAATTTTATAATTTTATAATTTTATTATTTTATAATATAATTTTATAATTTTATTATCATTTTTATAATTAATTCTTTTATTATAATATAATTCTTTTATTTTTCATCATAATATGATTCTTTTAATTTTTATAATTAATTCTTTTATCATAATTTTAATTTTATAATTTTATAATTTTATTATTTTATAATATAATTTTATAATTTTATTATCATTTTTATAATTAATTCTTTTATTATAAGATAATTCTTTTATTTTTCATCATACTATGATTCTTTTAATTTTTATAATTAATTCTTTTATCATAATTTTAATTTTATAATTTTATAATTTTATTATTTTATAATATAATTTTATAATTTTATTATCATTTTTATAATTAATTCTTTTATTATAATATAATTCTTTTATTTTTCATCATAATATGATTCTTTTAATTTTTATAATTAATTCTTTTATCATAATTTTAATTTTATAATTTTATTATTTTATAATATAATTTTATAATTTTATTATAATTTTTATAATTAATTCTTTTATTATAAGATAATTCTTTTATTTTTCATCATAATATGATTCTTTTAATGTTTATAATTAATTCTTTTATCATAATTTTAATTTTATAATTTTATAATTTTATTATTTTATAATATAATTTTATAATTTTATTATCATTTTTATAATTAATTCTTTTATTATAATATAATTCTTTTATTTTTCATCATGATATGATTCTTTTAATTTTTATAATTAATTCTTTTATCATAATTTTAATTTTATAATTTTATAATTTTATTATTTTATAATATAATTTTATAATTTTATTATCATTTTTATAATTAATTCTTTTATTATAATATAATTCTTTTATTTTTCATCATAATATGATTCTTTTAATTTTTATAATTAATTCTTTTATCATAATTTTAATTTTATAATTTTATAATTTTATTATTTTATAATATAATTTTATAATTTTATTATCATTTTTATAATTAATTCTTTTATTATAATATAATTCTTTTATTTTTCATCATAATATGATTCTTTTAATTTTTATAATTAATTCTTTTATCATAATTTTAATTTTATAATTTTATAATTTTATTATTTTATAATATAATTTTATAATTTATTATCATTTTTATAATTAATTCTTTTATTATAATATAATTCTTTTATTTTTCATCATAATATGATTCTTTTAATTTTTATAATTAATTCTTTTATCATAATTTTAATTTTATAATTTTATAATTTTATTATTTTATAATATAATTTTATAATTTTATTATCATTTTTATAATTAATTCTTTTATTATAATATAATTCTTTTATTTTTCATCATAATATGATTCTTTAAATTTTTATAATTAATTCTTTTATCATAATTTTAATTTTATAATTTTATAATTTTATTATTTTATAATATAATTTTATAATTTTATTGACATTTTTATAATTAATTCTTTTATTATAATATAATTCTTTTATTTTTCATCATAATATGATTCTTTTAATTTTTATAATTAATTCTTTTATCATAATTTTAATTTTATAATTTTATAATTTTATTATTTTATAATATAATTTTATAATTTTATTATCATTTTTATAATTAATTCTTTTATTATAAGATAATTCTTTTATTTTTCATCATAATATGATTCTTTTAATTTTTATAATTAATTCTTTTATCATAATTTTAATTTTATAATTTTATAATTTTATTATTTTATAATATAATTTTATAATTTTATTATCATTTTTATAATTAATTCTTTTATTATAATATAATTCTTTTATTTTTCATCATAATATGATTCTTTTAATTTTTATAATTAATTCTTTTATCATAATTTTAATTTTATAATTTTATAATTTTATTATTTTATAATATAATTTTATAATTTTATTATCATTTTTATAATTAATTCTTTTATTATAAGATATCTCTTTTATTTTTCATCATAATATGATTCTTTTAATTTTTATAATTAATTCTTTTATCATAATTTTAATTTTATAATTTTATAATTTTATTATTTTATAATATAATTTTATAATTTTATTATCATTTTTATAATTAATTCTTTTATTATAATATAATTCTTTTATTTTTCATCATAATATGATTCTTTTAATTTTTATAATTAATTCTTTTATCATAATTTTAATTTTATAATTTTATAATTTTATTATTTTATAATATAATTTTATAATTTTATTATCATTTTTATAATTAATTCTTTTATTATAATATAATTCTTTTATTTTTCATCATAATATGATTCTTTTAATTTTTATAATTAATTCTTTTATCATAATTTTAATTTTATAATTTTATAATTTTATTATTTTATAATATAATTTTATAATTTTATTATCATTTTTATAATTAATTCTTTTATTATAATATAATTCTTTTATTTTTCATCATAATATGATTCTTTTAATTTTTATAATTAATTCTTTTATCATAATTTTAATTTTATAATTTTATAATTTTATTATTTTATAATATAATTTTATAATTTTATTATCATTTTTATAATTAATTCTTTTATTATAATATAATTCTTTTATTTTTCATCATAATATGATTCTTTTAATTTTTATAATTAATTCTTTTATCATAATTTTAATTTTATAATTTTATAATTTTATTATTTTATAATATAATTTTATAATTTATTATCATTTTTATAATTAATTCTTTTATTATAATATAATTCTTTTATTTTTCATCATAATATGATTCTTTTAATTTTTATAATTAATTCTTTTATCATAATTTTAATTTTATAATTTTATAATTTTATTATTTTATAATATAATTTTATAATTTTATTATCATTTTTATAATTAATTCTTTTATTATAATATAATTCTTTTATTTTTCATCATAATATGATTCTTTAAATTTTTATAATTAATTCTTTTATCATAATTTTAATTTTATAATTTTATAATTTTATTATTTTATAATATAATTTTATAATTTTATTGACATTTTTATAATTAATTCTTTTATTATAATATAATTCTTTTATTTTTCATCATAATATGATTCTTTTAATTTTTATAATTAATTCTTTTATCATAATTTTAATTTTATAATTTTATAATTTTATTATTTTATAATATAATTTTATAATTTTATTATCATTTTTATAATTAATTCTTTTATTATAAGATAATTCTTTTATTTTTCATCATAATATGATTCTTTTAATTTTTATAATTAATTCTTTTATCATAATTTTAATTTTATAATTTTATAATTTTATTATTTTATAATATAATTTTATAATTTTATTATCATTTTTATAATTAATTCTTTTATTATAATATAATTCTTTTATTTTTCATCATAATATGATTCTTTTAATTTTTATAATTAATTCTTTTATCATAATTTTAATTTTATAATTTTATAATTTAATTATTTTATAATATAATTTTATAATTTTATTATCATTTTTATAATTAATTCTTTTATTATAAGATATCTCTTTTATTTTTCATCATAATATGATTCTTTTAATTTTTATAATTAATTCTTTTATCATAATTTTAATTTTATAATTTTATAATTTTATTATTTTATAATATAATTTTATAATTTTATTATCATTTTTATAATTAATTCTTTTATTATAATATAATTCTTTTATTTTTCATCATAATATGATTCTTTTAATTTTTATAATTAATTCTTTTATCATAATTTTAATTTTATAATTTTATAATTTTATTATTTTATAATATAATTTTATAATTTTATTATCATTTTTATAATTAATTCTTTTATTATAATATAATTCTTTTATTTTTCATCATAATATGATTCTTTTAATTTTTATAATTAATTCTTTTATCATAATTTTAATTTTATAATTTTATAATTTTATTATTTTATAATATAATTTTATAATTTTATTATCATTTTTATAATTAATTCTTTTATTATAATATAATTCTTTTATTTTTCATCATAATATGATTCTTTTAATTTTTATAATTAATTCTTTTATCATAATTTTAATTTTATAATTTTATAATTTTATTATTTTATAATATAATTTTATAATTTTATTATCATTTTTATAATTAATTCTTTTATTATAATATAATTCTTTTATTTTTTATAATTAATTCTTTTATTATAATTTTAATTTTATTATTTTATAATTTTATAATTTTATTTTATAATTTTGTTTTATAATTTTATTATAGTTTTTTTATAATTAATTCTTTTATTATAATATAATTCTTTTATTTCTTAAACTTTTATTCACATAAACTTCTACTAATTGAACTATTGTACTATCTTTTAATCCCCAATTCACGAGGATGATGTAGTATAGTATATGTTCGTTCGTTACGATACTATCCTCCCAGGTATTCCATTCTCCTTTGGGAGAAGGCAGTGTAGTATATGTTCGTCTGTCATGATACAACTCTTCCAGAGATTACCGTCGTTTTTTTAAGGGGGGGGGGGGTATAGTAGCAAAAATGACCTCCAGTCTGTAGTAGAATGGGGCTAAAAATGGGCGCTTGTGTAGTCAGGGTCGTTAATGCAGGGGGGATAACTAGGATTGACTAAGAAAATAAGCATATTTTCAAGAGACAATTTGGGACGTTGAAATAATCAATCGAACAATGAAACAATGTCAAGTAAAAAAAAATTAACAATTATAAGAAACCTTTTCAACCACCGATTGCCATGGTTGATAGCACCCTACCTGAGAGTCCATCATTCAAACTCCACGGCCTAACATTCACAGGTAACATGAATTGGAACAAATACATAGAAGACATTGCCAAGGCTGCTGCAAGAAAGATGGACTCCCTCTACCGAGTTAGAAAATTTCCCACACCTGCCAGTATCCTATATCTCTACAAAGTCACCATCCATTCCCCCATGCATTGAGTATTGTTGTCACATCTGGGCTGGTGCACCATCCACTAGTCTCTCTCTCTTAGACAGGGTCCAAAAAAGAGCCTCACGCTATCTACGAAGCTCCAGCCCCAATCCCATCGCCACAGTGTTGCATCCCTGTGCTTATTTTACAAGTACTTACAGGAAATAAATAACAACTGTTTGTGTCTTTAATCAATTTAAATACTGATTAGAAAAATTGTCGTCTGATTACTGACAGCTGATTGGCTAATCGCTCATCATCTCTCTGCTACTATTCATTCACGGAAATTGGGTCATGATCGATAGAAGTACCAAATATGAATGTGACAGATCTGACTGAGTTTGAACTCGGTTTAGCAGCTTCCATAGTTCAAAGCGATGTTCATTGCACCACTGACACCGCACTTGATGATCACAGAATTTCTAAACCAAGTCTTAATGATTTCTCATACTTGAAATAAACTCTTTTATGGAATAACTCAAATGGAATTTAGTGCCAAGATGAGTTGAAGAGCAAATCTCAATGAAAACAAGTTTATTTGGATCATTTGGATTATTTGGATTATTTAGACAACTATTCTCGTGATATTCTCACAATGTTTCGGCCGATATATACTGTAACCTGTATTAGATGCATCTTGTCGAACTTCGGAATCTTTATATCAAACTCGACACTTTATTTAATCCACGGGAGTAGATTTTTCTCGTTTCATCAGTCATGTTAAATAAGTAATTTTTATTCTATTCTTAGTATCGCCTGTAGTTAGGATTGAACCTTCAACGTCTAGATGACTGTCTCTTAGAACTGATTGTCACTCAAGCCTTCATCCGTTGCGCTACGTGTCAGGCGATACTAACTCAGAATAAAATAAAAATTACTTGCTTTACAATTCTACCCGGTCATGGCTGATGGAACGAAAAGAATGGATTAAATAAAGGGTTCAGTTAGATATTTCGTATAGATTCCCGTGTCCGACAAGATGCACATGAAGAAGGTCTGAGGTTACATCGGCTAGAAACGTTGTGCAAACAACATCCAAAATGATAGCAGAAGTCCGAATGATACAAATAATACAATTTATCAATCCTCATCTAAAAAAAAGAATCCGAAACATAAAGTTTGTTTTCATTACAAAGTAAACCAAAATTCTGTTGCAAAATCTTGCATTTACGGTCAACATTTGAGGTCAACATTTGCGGCCAACATTTGAGATCAACCTTTAAGATCGACATTTAAGGTCAACATTTAAGATCAACATTTAAGGTCAACATTTGAGGTCAACATTTGAGGTCAACATTTAAGATCAACATTTAAGATCAACATTTGAGGCCAACATCTGAGATCAACATTTAAGATCAACATTTAAGGTCAACATTTAAGATCAACATCTGAGATCAACATTTAAGATCAATATTTAAGGTCAACATTTAAGATCAACATTTGAGACCAACATTTGAGATCAACATTTAAGATCAATATTTAAGATCAACATTTGAGATCAACATTTGAGGCTAACATTTGAGGTCAACATTTAAGATCAATATTTAGGGTCAACATTTAAGATCAATATTTAAGATCAACATTTGAGGCCAACATTTGAGATCAACATTTGAGGCCAACATTTAAGATCAACATTTAAGATCAACATTTGAGGTCCAGATTTGAGGTCAACATTTCGCTACGCTTAATATGTAAATCCGTTAGACGACTTTCCTAAAGTTAAAATGAAAAAAACTTACCTGAAAGCAAGGCTTCATGATTACAATGCAAACCATATCTCCTTATAGTTAAAATAAAAGCTCGGATGTTTTACAGAAGAACTCAGATCTCTCAATATTAATCGTATTTTCTGTTAATATGTCTTTGATGTTCTGACCTCTGTCTGGCAACTATTACACTTTTTAAGTCTTTTAAATTTTGTCTTTTAATACTTCAGTTGCGATATGAAGTTAACTCTGTTCGGTTGCAACCACCTGAAAGACTGTGACCATTTCTTTTCTGCGCACCCTTTTATAAGCAGACATTGCCCTTATTTACTCTGTGATATATTTCAGGAATTCCACTAGAATTTTTCTAATCAGTAGGAAATATGTCTCTTACTTTTCTTCTCTTCTTTCTTTTTCTTTCTTTCTTCTTTTTCTTGTCAATCCCATTTCCGGGTGTGTCTTAATCCGTCATCGATTTTTCTTTGATAAATGATCAGGAAATGCTTTCCGTGGACGACGTTATTTGCCTAAAACATCCCATTTCAGGGTGTAGTTATTTATGTGTTTTTATTTCGTAATCGCAGCGTGGGTGGATGTCAAAGTTGAGATAAGAGCGACCTATTTTCGATCAGAAAAATTCAATTAAAAACTCAGAAGAAAAAAAGATAGAAAGGGAGGCAATATTTCCCAAATAAAACAACACACGCACGCATACGCATACGCACACACATGCTGACCCCCTTCTGTCTTGAGAAACTTCTGAAACGGTGCTTGTGCAATGGGGATTTTACACTGAAGCATGGGTTGTGAAATCTCTAAACACATTTCTCTTAAACCTGGATTTACGTAAGCTCAGTGATAGGATCCCGGTTATATTTTTGGTTCCGGTTGTATGAGAAATCTACCCAACACAACAGGTAGTTCGAATAATACAAATAATACAAATTATCAATCCTCATCTAAAAAAAAATTCGAAACATAAAGTTTATGTTTTCATTACAAAGTGAACCAAAATTCTGTTGCAAAATCTTGCATTTAAGGTCAACATTTAAGGTCAACATTTGAGGTCAACATTTGAGGTCAACATTTGAGGCTAATATTTCGCTACGCTTAATATGTAAATCCTTTTGACGACTTTCCTATTAAAAGAGCACTGGGTGCCTCTTCGTTACAATCACACAGCATTAAAAGAAAGCCTTTTATTATTTTTATTATTGAAATAGGCCAACATACTGACGGACAGAGCCTCTTATAGAGATGTGTGGACGCATCTAAAAGTCCTATTTTATACTATGAAAAATCGACGAAAATGCTATTTTAAACTTGAGACACATCGACCGACGGACAAAGCCTCTTATAGAAAGGATTGGACGCATATAAAAAAAAAGAAGATAGAAAGTAAAAATCGGAGGACTTCGTTTTTTTCTCTCCTTTTTTTTTTTCTTTTTAAGATCTTACAGTTTGAGTCAACTTTATTCAATATACATCCGCAATTTCCAAAAGATAATATTTTCCAAACAAAACAGAGAGAGAGAGAGAGGGGATGGGGGAAGAAAGAGGGAGAGGAAAGAGAGAGGGGGAGAGGAGGAAATAGAGAGAGAGAGAGAGAGAGAGAGTGTGTGTATGAGAGAAGAGAGAAATAGAGAGAAAGAGATAGGGAAAGATCTTTCCTTCGTCAAGGAAGAAAATATACTAAACAATTTAATGCAGTTATTTTTACATCAGGTAATTCTATTGTCGTGACTGGTTTATTTTTAATTGTTCAATGACAGAATAATTTTCCGTCTTTTCCGCAATTCCGAACATCAAGCCTTTCCGGAAATCAAAGATAATGTCGCTTGTGTAATATACAGGGTGGGCAAAAATAAGGGTCCTATTTTTAAAAATTCATAACTTTTTTATTTATTGATTTTTTTTTTTTTTTTTTTTTTTTTTTTTTTTTTAGAATATATATATATATATATAGGGTGGGCAAAAATAAGGGTCCTATTTTTAAAAATTCATAACTTTTTTATTTATTGATTTTTTTTTTTTTTTTTTTTTTAATTTTTTTTTTTAGAATATATATATATATATATATATATAGGGTGGGCAAAAATAAGGGTCCTATTTTTAAAAATTCATAACTTTTTTATTTATTGATTTTTTTATTTTTTTTTTTTTAATTTTTTTTTTTAGAATATATATATATATATATAGGGTGGGCAAAAATAAGGGTCCTATTTTTAAAAATTCATAACTTTTTTATTTATTGATTTAAAAAAATTTTTTTTTAGAATAAGTAAAGGACCCCTTCCGAAGCAAGCATGAGCCGTATTAGCCCTAAGGAACGTACCCTCATTTAGAAAACATTATTTTTGCTTAAAAAACTCAAAACAGTGTAAAAAACAATACTTTAGTGTTTGTAAGTTTTAAGAAGTGTTTTTCGGCTAAAATTTGTTTTGTTTATTTGAAAAAATCTCGGAAGGATCAGTCTACACACACATAAAGTTTGGTGAGTTTAACTTTTATTTTGTGGAAGTTATTCAAATTCAAGTTATTCAAATTTAAAGATAGGACCCTTATTTTGGCCCACCCTGTACTTATCTATTGACCAGCCACTTCTAGAGATATGTAAAATAAGACCGGAATTCCCGAATTGCTGTCGAAATAAACCTATTCAAAAACTGGTTGCCTATAAAAGGCACCACCGAAACGAAATGGTCGGAATCTGTAGCAGTGATAAACTGCATTTGCTTTGGTATTTAAAAGTGTAGCAGTTGCTATTTTGTTTATATGTACGTGCAGTATCTTGCGTTAGATTCAGTTGTGATTTGGCTTCACACACGTGCACTCACACGATTAGCAGATGGTAGCTACACAACGCGCCATGATGGTGTGTGCAAATACATACACTGGAACATCTGTAAAAATCTAAACATCCAATGTAGCACTAAGTCCTGGGAACATCTACCGGAGAGGACTGTGGGAAACGATAAGTATACTATACATTATGATTATGTGGTTCCTACATCTACCTACCTGGAAAATGCAGCAGTAAAACCGGACATAGTCATATTAAATAAGGCAGAAAGAGAGGCAACACTGATTGAGGTGAGTGTTCCAAATGACAGTGGGTTAAACAGAGCAGAGAGGGAGAAGGTTACAAAATACCAAGGCCTAATGTATGATATGAAGAGAAACTGGAACCTCAAAAACATCAACATTATCCCAGTTATAATAGGAGCTAAAGGCCCCATGAAGAATAATTTCAAAAAGTATCTGGAAAGTATTCCCGGAAAACCAAGTGCAAAAGAAATCCAAATAATTGCACTTAAGGAAACGGCCAAAATCCTTAAAAGAGCACTCGGTTGGAGCCTCTAAATAGCAGGTGATAGTCTGGCATTTGGAAGAATGCCCTGTTCCTATGCTAACGAAAACAGAAATAAGAAAATTAAAAAAAAATAATAAACAGAGCTGAAAGGGAAAAGATTACGAAATACCAAGGTCTTATGTACGACATGAAAAGAAACTGGAATCTTAGGAAAATCTCCATCATCCCAGTAATTATAGAAGCAACAGGACTAATGAAAAATAATTTCAAAAGCTATCTGGTGAGTATACCCGGTGAACCGAGTGCAAGAGAAATATAAACAATTGCACTTAAAGGGACGGTTAGAATCTTAAAAAGATCTCTCGGCTGGAGTGTCTGAAATAGCCGGTGAATGTCTGGCATCCGGTAGGATGCCCCATATCCAGCAAACATGGAAAGATAAGAAAAAAAAAAAGAGACTTTGGGAGGAGAGTTTGAATTACCTACTAGACACCACTCTCGAGTGTCTTCGGTCTCTCTGTACAAGGGTTTGTCAGGACAATCTGACATGAGGATACTACCCCCTACAAGTAAACCCTAACCAAATATTCAAAATAACATAGTATTCGCAGCACATATAAGATCTTTTCGGTATGGCTATACACTGGCTTATACGAGAAATAGTGCACCTTCTCCTAGTGATGTGACCTGAAGTAACAACACTTAGCTGGATACTCCACCAGACCAGATGAATTCTTGTCCTGGAATCCAGTAAAACCAAGAGACCACAAGAAAGATATACTATAACATAGTTAACTGGTCAATTGGGGAGAAGAAAACTAATGTTCTTAACTTCTTTACTAACTGAACATTTGACAGGTAAAGGAGAACTTTAATGAAATATCTATGTATCTCATATAGATATAAAGTGTTAGCCCCAGGAAGGGGCCCTTTAATTTTTGAGAACTTCAACTGAAGTAAAATAAATTTTTAAAAAGACTTATAATTTCGTGGGAGTTAGGACGTGACGGTGCAGACTTGAAATCAATACGCACCAATGAGGCTTGGCATCAAAAATACGATTCAAATCAGTTCCAGTTTTGATCACCTCTAAATAGGATGTGCTATCCTGTCCTCGTTGCTTAGCCACAAGCGACCTGTTAGAATGGATTCCAGGATACCGCATTCGTTTATCGACAAAAGCCAGCCTACCAAACAATTCTCGTTATGTTTCAGGATTCTTTTGAATAAAATTTGATATGTATTTAGTAGTGGAAATGTTGGTCTTATTTATGGAAGATGGTGATCCTTTTCTTGTTCAATATTCTATTTTAGTCAGATGCGGCCAGACACAGCTAATTTTACCAAGTGACATTCTTCGTCCTGACTTTCTTCCTAATCAATCATCTAACCAACCACACATCAAAAACTAAAAAAGTATTTTACTTTTGAATAATAATTACATAACAGAGGTAAGTTGGCTGAAGTATTAAACTGTCGCATAGCGCCTTAATAATTTATACCTTCGTTTCTTCTCGGTTTGCTCTGTCGTCTAGTGGTTGAGTTCTTTCTTCGTGAGTTGTCTGTAACAAAAGACCTTTCTCCCTTCATAAGACAACAATCTTTTCATTTTAATTACTTTTTATTCGGTGTCAGTTTCTATTGCCCGTGGAGATGTTTTGCTCATCGTTGAGAGAGAGAGAGAGAGATTTACGAATATCGTGGTTAATTCTTAGCTAGCTTATTGTCTAATCAGTCCTTTGTTATTTGAGGAGACAGGGGGGAGAAGGACATCTCGTACGCCAGTATTCTCTTTTAGGGAAAAACATTTCCCGTTCTGACTTGGCTACATCGTAATTCCTTCGTCCGACTTCTGCGCCTCCTAAGTCCGAACTAACTTAAAAACTCCAATTTTCTCACACATGAAAACTGTGACGTAACGAAATCTCGTGATCACCACACAGGTGCAGGATGACCTTTTGAACTAGGGGTCAACCACTGTCTCGTCACTTGTCATGTTTCGATCCCCAGGAAACAACATCGCACTCTATGTACCTGCCGGCCCGCACTAATCGCACAAGCCAAACCAACGACTCCCACACCCGTTCTCCACCACATACGTCCATTATCATATAACATTCTCATAAAGGTTTTTATAATCCCACAAGTTATGTCCATCATTATATAACAAAACAATCAGACCACTCAGCATGGTGATACAAGTTACTTTTCCATTTGATGGAGAAAGGAAGGAAAGCTTTTTGCAGTTGTGGTAGCAGACGAGTTCTCCCATCGTTTGTCCCTTCACGTAGTTGGTTGCTATGGGATCGCATATGACTAAGGCCATCTCTCAACAGACAGCTTTTGCTGTAACCATCACACACATGGTCAGGCTGAAATGTGTCTGCGATGATTGACACATACCGCTACCATAGAGCATTCCTCAAGATGGAATATTTTAGCTGCTTTACCTCAAAACTCACAGTTATCTGTTATGGGCCTGTAAAGGGTCCTGAAGGAAAACACGAACTCGGAGTTTAGAGAAAACAAGTGTATTGAAAAAATATAATACAACAGAGAACAAGAGTGGTTGTGTAATTGAAGGGGGGTGTTGGTCCCTTTCTTACATTTATCGCACGAAATGAATTGAAAGAACAACAACCGAGTAACAGGCAACAAAAAAGGGTTTATTTAACAGAGGGTTGGAACTGTGTCCCAGTGAAGAAAAGAGGCTGCCGGGTCGTTAGCAAATATATTCCCAGTGGAGATGGCTGCTGCTGGAACGATGCAGAGAAAAGGCAGGAGAGAGATGTTTCTTCGTTGCTGGCAGATTTCTCTCTGCTGAATTCTTCAACTGACCAGGTGGTAGAAAATAGTCCATGAGG
This sequence comes from Sepiola atlantica, assembly GCA_963556195.1. Taxonomy (NCBI): domain Eukaryota; kingdom Metazoa; phylum Mollusca; class Cephalopoda; order Sepiida; family Sepiolidae; genus Sepiola; species Sepiola atlantica. Next base: position 120,370,152 of record OY744528.1, on the reverse strand, counting down.
GGACAGTTGATATCAATACGCCCTGCAAGCCGATTGGTCAGCGTATGACCAATTTGCTCACAGAGGACGAGAAGAAATAGATCCTATTTCAGTCTGCTACAGTTGTACGTCTGTCTCCACTGCCAGTATTGGACTGGTGTGGTTCCAGGTATTTACTTCCTTCCCACCACAGGAAGATGTGACACAAGGCCGGAAGGTGGGGAGAGTCAAGCCAGCACCCTTAAAGAAGAAGCACTCTGGCCTCTAAAAAATTGCCTGGGCATTCCCCGGTTAGGGCACCCCAGACAGTAAGCAATAAACTTACTCCACCGCAAAGAGGAGAGGCAAGGTCTAGGAGGGTGGACCTCCAAAGACTATCCAGGAATAATACCTCAGCCCGACATATAAGAGGCCATCAAAATGGCTCAGTTCCTGTCGGACTGGGGTGGATCCAGGTATTAAATTCATTCTCACCGCAGCTTTCAGCTGTTTCCATCATCGCTTTTTGTTGTATTATTCTTTATTAGTAGCACTCACTAGGAGTTCTCACACAGGTCGACATCAGTGATCGCTCACTGATAATCACCGGTGATACAAACAAATTATTATTTTAGAATTTATAGTGGGGATCAGTTTCGCATATAAATTTAACGTAAAATGATCACCATTTCCGAGAACTTGTCTAATTGGATAGCATTTTAAGGGAATATAACCAGATTTTTTTTTTTTTGTTAAGGGGAATATTATCTATGTGTGTGTGGGTTTTTTTTTGGGGGGGGGGGAGTTAGTAATAAAAATAAAATAATTACTTTTCATCATTTAAAACATTATTTATTGACAAAAGATTATTTCATCAAAGGAAACTAGAAAAGAAAACATTTAAAAAGAACATTTTACAAATATTTAAAAAGAACATAAAAAAACATTTTTAGAAATTTTTTGGCACTTCTGTCGTATATATGGAGCAGCTGCCGATTAAGAAATCGAAATTGAAGAGTTCCGTTTTTTTTTTCTCCAAGTACCATTCATTCAGAATTCACCGGAAGTTGAATTCAGTATTTAGAAAATGGAGTTAAATGAGATTAATCTTCGAGACATTGGTAATTTAATGAACCAGCCGCAAAAAACAATAGATTTTTTACAGGCACACCGCCTGATTTCTTAGGGTTAGGGTTAGGATTTTTTATTTAAATTTTTGTTACTTCATATAATAAAAAAAAAGAAATTGTTAATTGTTTCTTGTTACCCAAAAACAAATCAGTCTTGCATTTTTTTTATGTTGTAAAAAAATCACTTCCGGTTGAATTACCTCCCTTTATTTTCAGTAGAAGGACAGAAAATCTGCTGCTTCATATATACGACAGAAGTGCCAAATTAAAAAAAAGAAAAAAGTACCTATTATTAACAAAAGCCTGAAAAACTTGGCGAAGTAAAAACAAAACCAACCCTCTGTGCTGCCATCGTCAAAATGATATTTATCATCTTGTCTAGACAGCCAGATAACTCGGAATCACACGGAGACAAAGGAAGCAATGAAAAACAACGAATTCCATTTAAAATAAAATTCCTTTATTCCCTGTAAAACAGGTAAAAAATCTGAAAATAAAAAATAAACAAAAGGTAACTCACTACGACGAAGAAGAAACAAGTATTCATAGATAAACGAAAGGAAAAAAGATGAAGCAAATCAGTACAATAAGATAGATGACTTAATTTAACTATTAGGGGGAGCGAGGCGAAGATGGGGTCGCCATACTAGGGAGGTAGAAATCTCGGGACGCCGTCGTAGGAAACCTGAGCGACGCCGGGAATGAGTTGTAACATTGTTACGACGGGGAGACATTGTTAATGAAAACATGGGAGGCATAATAAGGAGGATTAGCTTAGCAAGGAAAGGAGAGAATTAATTTACATACCAAGTTATGTTAGCGGGGGTCAGAATCTGCGACGCTAAGCGCCCTTGAATTTTGTTTACAAACTGCAGGAAAAATGGCGACGGTTGAAAAAACCGCCAAAAGAACAAGTGTCTAGCAAGTCACGCTAACGAGAGTGGGTGATAATTATTATTAGAATAAATAAATCGAAAATGAAGAATTAAAGCAGGATAAAACTAGCTAAAATCCTCATAGGAGAACGCAGAATAAAAAAGGAATGAAGAAAAAGAAAGACGAAAAGAAGAATGTCGTAGCGAAGAATGAAACACAAACTAAAGAAAAAAGCGGTGAAGGGATGAATCTGTTCCTGATGGAAAGAAGGGCCGGGTACGAAACATGACACTCCCCGTCTGAGATTGTGAAATCTCAATAAGTTCAGCTGAGAGCCTTAGCGCAAAGCAGTTTGTGGTTTTCCAGCATTCCTCACAGGATGCTGAGCTGCCAGATGGGGATCCTTGGCCTGGTGTGTCAAATTAAGAGGGAGTTCCACAGCCTTAGGTTTGCTAGAACCTCCCCTACCTGCATCCAATGGCAGCAGATGTGTCACTGGACGGTTAATCACAGGAGATTTATCAGAAAGAAGCGGATCAGTAGGGAGCGAGGTGTAAGCACCACCATCAGTGTTCACCATACTAGACTGAGACTGGCCCCTAGTTGTTGTCACCGGGGAAAGGCCAGAGGCACAGAATTGATTTTGCATTGAGGTTGGAGGGGTCACTTGTCGCTTGCTTGATAGTTGTTGGTTATTTTTTTGTAGTTATGGTGGTGGTGGTTGGTGCGGAAGAGATGCCGGGGCAGCAAACTGGGCCTGTCCCCCAGGGGGTCCAACCGTGGGAATTATTTGCTGTGGGTGAGGCAATACCCGAGAGACGGGCGTCATTTGCGGCTGTTGCAATTTGTACACGGTGTGCATCTGTTGTTGCATGTATATCGGTTGGTTTTGTAAAGGGTTCATACCAGCCGTATTAGCAGAACTTGGGAGTTGGGGTGTCGATGTGGGCTGTGATAAGGATTGCGGTGGCTGCTGTTGTTGCGGTGGCTGCTGTTGTTGCGGTGGCTGCTGTTGTTGCGGTGGCTGCTGTTGTTGCGGGGGCTGCTGTTGCTGCGGTGGCTGCTGTTGCTGCGGTGGCTGCTGTTGTTGCGGTGGCTGCTGTTGCTGCGGTGGCTGCTGTTGTTGCGGTGGCTGCTGTTGTTGCGGTGGCTGCTGTTGCTGCGGTGGCTGCTGTTGTTGCAGTGGCTGCTGTTGCTGCGCTGGCTGCTGTTGCTGCGCTGGTGGTCCTTGGCTTTGGTTATAAGTCGAGGAAATCGTCTGTCCAGCTGCATGGAGCTGAGGAACAAACGGATGCACAACCGGCGTGGTTTGCGAGGTTGCTATGGAAGATGGTGTTGGAGGTGTAGCCCCTTGTTGACGAAATAGTTGCATTGGAGAGACAGTATTCGAAGCTGGTGATATCTGTGGGAACTCTGGACATTTCCTTGATGTGACTGACGTATGTACAGGCAGACTGAAGGTTACATACATCCTGAATGCTTGATCTTGGTTCCCTTCAGGATGTACTCTCGCCAAACAAATCTTTGAACAAGACTTGTTGAGCAGATTGCCACCACAAACCTGTGTGCAGTGTGTTGCAACACTGTCCCTCTCCCCGCCATGATTTGGCATGGCTCTGACAGGGGGAGCCAGTGGTATAGGTCCAGGGTGATTTTCTGTGAGGTGACTCCTCTGATTGTCATCCGATGAATCGGGGTTGGGACCTTGCACAAGGTGAAAGGAAGCCTCCATCTCAACAGCCTGATCGGATGGTAAGGCAGGAGGTTGTGGAGCTGCGGGTTGTAAAACGGGATGTGGTGTTGGCTGGGGAGCTCCGGTTTGTAAGGCAGAGGGTTGCGAGTGGCCCTGAGCAGCCAGCCCAGCCACGTACTCATTTGTGCGCTGTATGGGGTCGGCAGGGGCCTGGTCAACATTGATAGCGAAACTTTGTTCACTGCTGCTGACACACTCCTCGAAGGCCTTGACTGCAGCTTCTTTAATGGCTATCTCTCTTGCAGCCATTAGGGTGTTCTCCTCGGACTCCATTTTAGCCCTTGCCTCCCGCAGTTGGTTTTCTTTCTCAACGAACAGGAGGCTCGCCTTAGCCATTTCAAGCTGTGCGCGGGCGATTAAGGCTTTAGATGAGGCAGATGACGTCCTGGAGTAAGTCCTGCTCGGAGAGGTGGATTTTCCTGCCATGGCGCCGTGGATGTGGTCTGAGACAAGCGTCGACGAAGGGGAAAGCGGGGAGGTGCGAGACGAATCTACAGGGTGAGCGTGAGAAAGCGTCAAATAAAATTAAATGCAGGGTGTTGTCGAACAGGGAAGCCTCAGAACTGGAACCACAGGAGTCACGGGAAGGGAAAACGATGCTATTGCATTCCTTCACCCCAAGTGGAGACCAAACTTGATTTTTTACTGTGCTGCCATCGTCAAAATGATATTTATCATCTTGTCTAGACAGCCAGATAACTCGGAATCACACGGAGACAAAGGAAGCAATGAAAAACAACGAATTCCATTTAAAATAAAATTCCTTTATTCCCTGTAAAACAGGTAAAAAATCTGAAAATAAAAAATAAACAAAAGGTAACTCACTACGACGAAGAAGAAACAAGTATTCATAGATAAACGAAAGGAAAAAAGATGAAGCAAATCAGTACAATAAGATAGATGACTTAATTTAACTATTAGGGGGAGCGAGGCGAAGATGGGGTCGCCATACTAGGGAGGTAGAAATCTCGGGACGCCGTCGTAGGAAACCTGAGCGACGCCGGGAATGAGTTGTAACATTGTTACGACGGGGAGACATTGTTAATGAAAACATGGGAGGCATAATAAGGAGGATTAGCTTAGCAAGGAAAGGAGAGAATTAATTTACATACCAAGTTATGTTAGCGGGGGTCAGAATCTGCGACGCTAAGCGCCCTTGAATTTTGTTTACAAACTGCAGGAAAAATGGCGACGGTTGAAAAAACCGCCAAAAGAACAAGTGTCTAGCAAGTCACGCTAACGAGAGTGGGTGATAATTATTATTAGAATAAATAAATCGAAAATGAAGAATTAAAGCAGGATAAAACTAGCTAAAATCCTCATAGGAGAACGCAGAATAAAAAAGGAATGAAGAAAAAGAAAGACGAAAAGAAGAATGTCGTAGCGAAGAATGAAACACAAACTAAAGAAAAAAGCGGTGAAGGGATGAATCTGTTCCTGATGGAAAGAAGGGCCGGGTACGAAACATGACACCCTCATTTAACCCTACCACTAACCCTACGTACGGGTGACATGGTTTATGTCTAGAATTTAACTGAGTTAAATCCTAGACATAATTTTGGGGCCTTTTTCGTAATATATACGAAATAATTTTTAAAAAATTTAATTTTAAACATCTACAGTGCTTTATTTTCATTAAAAAAATTTAAAAATTCATGCATTTTTTTTTATTAATACATAAAAATATAACTTTAGTAAAGGTGTATTTTGTTTTAAAAAAAATAATACATTTTCGCTAAGATTAAAAAAATAATAATGGTTTTATATATTTAGTGATCATTGATTAATAAATACTGAAAATGTCATTAAAATTGGTTGATTTCCTGAATTTTGACCCTCCCTTCACTTTTTAAGTGAAGGGAGGGTCAAAATGTTTTTACATTTTGGGGATCGACCATTGATTTTACATGTACCTATTCAAACGCTATCTGGTCAGAAAATGAGTGATCAAAGTTTTTCAGTGTTCACATGTATGTAATCGTCTTTACAAAGTAGTAGGAATGTGATTTAGCTGAGGATCCTCAATAATAATAGGAGAAATAATTGCGCAAAGCCTCTATTCCAAATCTTCACCCAATTTTAAAAAAAAATTTTTTTTTTTACTTTTTTATCCGGGTGATTTTTTTTATAAGGAACTATTGTTGTCCTTTCACCGGTCAGCGTGTTTAGTTCACACACACATGTGTCACACGAAACCCACTTGCCGGAATGAACGCTTAAATTAAAAGAAAACGAATTTCAATTTCACTTCGGTGAGTACCGTAATGTTATTTTAATTAACCGTTTCATCAACTTATCTTGCAGTAAATTGTTTATTTTCTTACGTTCATTTGATGAAGTGTGTGACATTGTTTATTTTTTTTACTTATTTTGTTTGAACAAATCGGTCGACGACAGTATAACTTCATGTAAGTTCAGATTTGTTTTTAAAATCTCATCTGAAGGCTTACAATAGTGTCCATACAATAGACATGGCCATTGACTAAAGTTCTGATCATTTTTATAACTAATAACAAAAATAAAGTAAAAAAAAAAACACTTGCAGATAAGAAGAAGCAACCTGAAGGAAGAAACTAAAATACACGAAGTTTTAGAAAAATAAATAACCAGTCGTTGTTTTTACTTGATTAGTATTACCAAAATCTGTTATTTTTTAATAATAATTCCAATTATTGGGAGTTAAGTTATTTATTTTTTTATTAAATGAGTAAAGTATATTGTTATAATTTTGAAAACAAAGCAAGGTACTTATATAGATCAGTCCCCATGGCCGCTAATATTGGTTCGGTAAAATCCGGCAACGATTTACGACTGACAGCTGTGAAGCAACTACGCAATATGTGACTCTGGTTCCTGAAACAAAACAAAAAAGAAAAACACTTACTGATTTGGGTACTTGTAATGAATGAGTATCCAGAAGATTGCGGCACTTATACGGAGAATCCCGAGTCATTCTCGGAAATAGTCGAAGCAGTCTACGGTTTGAAAGCCGCGCGAAAAAAATGTAAAAGGCAGATGCCATTAAGCATGCGAATGGTTAGGTTGGGGTCAAACAAATTTTAGCCCCTTTAAAAAATAAAGTTGTAAAAACTTCCTGGAAAAAAAAAGTGGTTTTCAAGTCGTAAACTGTTTCGATCACTTTTGTGACTGACTCTGGATACCTATTCGTTACAAGTACCTTGATTTATTTATATTGTATTTTGGTAAATTGTTGCTTTTTGTTTTAAATTCAATTTCTAGTGTGTGTGTGTTTTACAAACCAAATAAACTTTCCGTGTGACCGAATAAAAACAAAAATCGGTACTTGTCCAGATATTGACCCTAATTTCCGTGACTGCCCGGCAGCAGCAAACCGACAACTAACGGAAGCGTCCGAGACCTGCCGAGTCGGCAGACGACAACAATGTAAGACGATGAATATACGTAAAGTAAAAGAAATGCATATATTTTTATACAAAAAATGAAATAAATGAACAAACCCATAGCTGAAATAAATAAACTTTTTATTATTATTTTTTAAAAACTTTTTGTAGAAACGCTAACTTTTTTTTACTTTTTTAAACCATTTTTTTGTAACTTTCTTTTTTTTTTGCAATTACGCATTGTTTTTGTTTCATTATTTAAGGTTTTTTTGGAGGTTTTTTTTTTCTTTAAAATTATTGCAATTTCTAGTTTTGACCGCGAAAAAAACGTCCCCGATCGCAACGAAATCCAAGCCCGGCATTCCTGGGTGGGGCATCTCCAGGCATATTTCTCCTTCACAGTCTTTCGCGGTATTAGCCGGCAAAGTCGGCCGGCCGCCGCCGCATCGCATAACTTTTGCCAGCAGAAAGCTCTGCTGGCAAAAGTTAATGCACTGCTCCGGAGAGGCAATTGTACGACACAGCACTTCGAAATTAATTTTCTACAATTGCCAAGCGTCTCTCCTTCAAATCGCTATCGTCTGCTTTTGACGCCAGCCTCGTTTTCGATTCGGCAGGTCTCGGACGCTTCCGTTAGCTGTCGGCTTGCTGCTGCCGGGCAGTCACGGAAATTAGGGTCAATATCTGGACAAGTACCCAAAAATCGCTAGAAAACAAACACAAAAATAAATTAAAACGCAGAAAGTAGAATGTAAATATATCAGTAAAAAATGGACAAATTTGTCCCTGAGGAACCTATACTAATCCCCCCCCCCCTCAAATGAGATTCTACCTTTTTATAGGCGTCAACACCCTGAAAAACTTGGCGGTAAAGAAAAAAAAAAAAAACACTTATTTTAGATTGGGGAATAAATATCGCGTTTAAATTTAGCGGTGCACAATTTTTGGTACTATTAGAGCTGACGCGCCAGATTTCCGTGACTTCGCGTCGGCAACAATCGGGCAGGTCGCGGAAGCACCCGAGAGCTGACGAAGTATTAACCAATCAGATTGCAGCATTCATTCACCAAGCAGCCGACAATATTTTGAAGAAAACAATAATCGCTTTCTATTGCAGCAACAATGAATTATCAGCTGTGGCAGGTCGTCGAATCTCCGGAAGGACTAATTCAAAAGCATAACATTTTCATTTCTTTCTTTGTTTTATGTTAAAAAAAAAACATTTACAAATTCCCCCCCCCCCCCCCCCCAAAAAAAAAACAACAACATTATTTTCACTAACAAATCAAAACATTTACATCTACACATTTGATTAACAATGGTTCATTTGGCCCACCAAAAAGTAAAAACAGATTTATTTACGGTTCTTCATCTACGGTTTGTTCGTTTTTTTTTTCTTTTTTATCTATGTATTTTTTCTTTGAAAGTCACGGAAATCTGGCGCGTCAGCTATAAGAATACCCAATTTTCTAACCGTATAGTACTGTTTTAAGGGCATGTAACCAAGGAGGTTGATATTGTATATATACGCATGACTATTTCATTATCCAGTGTAGCCTATTTGTTTTTTTACCCCATTTTTCAATTCATTATAAATGCCCAAACTTCTTCCAATTTTTTTTTCCTAGAAAAACCAATGAATTGCAAGTTAATTCCATTTCTAAGAAAAAAGTTTGATTCCGGAAGTTAATCCATTTCCAAGAAAAAAGGTTTTCACTATTATTAAAAAAAATGTTTTGAAAACAATCGAATAAAAACAAGTAAATTATTTTTCAAGTAGTCTGTATTATGTTAATTATTAGAAAAGTCTGAAATTAATATGAATAAAAAAAATGATATCACTTTCAGGCATCCGTAGACAATTTCTTCAACCCTTTTCCACCAGAAGCCAGCGTTCATACCTGTTATGCGCATCTGCCAAATATACAATAATACTAACAAATGTTTTTTGATTTTCCGTTTCAGAAACCAAGTTTAATTTTGTGGTCAACTGTTGTAACTTGTTACCGGGTTTTACTGAGCCAATATAAGCAGCCATGGGGAATGATCTATATAAGCACCCAAATTATTTTTTTTGAATCAATCAATCAAAAAAAAACAAAAAAAAACAATGGCTTTTCTAGGAAAAAAAAACTTGGAAGAAGTTTGGACATTTTTAACGACAGCTAACAGAACGAAAAAGGGGAGAGAAAAACAAAACAAATAGGCAACAAATAAAGTTTCTCTTCTACTAACCTGGATAAGTTTATTTATGTTTTAACTTATTTTTAAGCGATTTTTTTTTTAAAAACGAACCTGGTCTCCACCTGTTCGGTTAGAACGAAAAAGAAAATGGCTGAAATTAGAGTTTCGATAATCACTCAAAAAACGAAAATTAAGCAAAATACTGGTAGAACATTACATTTTCCCGCGATTGGTGACATTTATTGGATGTGTTTCTAACACTATTTTGTTTGTTTTTCGATTTTTCACCAATTATCAAGGATCTCCGTGCAGGGCTCATGAACAGCCATTTTATTCCGTTCTAACTGAACAGGTGGACACCAGGTTCGTTTTGAACAACAACAAAAAAACGCGTTAAAATAAGTTAAAACACAAATATACTTATCTTGCCTTTGGTAACATTTATTTGTTGCCTATTTGTTTTGTTTGTTTTTTTACCCCATTTTTCGTTCTGTTAGCTGTCGTTATAAATGCACAGAAGTTTTAAAGTGTTCGATACCCTTACTCTAAAATCTACATTATTTAAATTTTTCTGTTTAAGGAAATGTTTTAATCTTTATTTATAAAATTATTGGACGTAAAAAAAACTTTCAATCTTTTAATACATGAGGATTTTTAAATGACTTTCTATTCGAAAGTTATAACTTAGAAATTTCCAAGGGTCGCGAAGTAATTCATTTTTTATAACTATTAAATTAAGATTATAAATTAAAATGGCTAACTTACAAAGAAGTTCTTTGTAAGTTAGCCATTTTAATTTTTCTTTGAAAGAACCAATTCATTCTGGTGGACTTAATTTCGTAATTAAATTATTTTGTTAAAATAATTTTTTAATTTCGTTTTATTATTAATAGTATAAAAAAAGTAAATCACGTAAAGGCGAGAAACACATAGACACGAAGTGGTCACTCAATTTTATTATACATTTCTTTTGGTTACGAAATGTTTAACAATAAACTACAAATAAAAACCTTGGTAAATTTTGATATCACACCCTTTGTATTTTAGCCTAAAATAAAAAAAAGATTACTTTTTTTAGGCGATTACATGTAATTAATTATTAATCATTATATATATATATTATAGGTGCTTTCACAAATTAGGACCCACGCTTACTTTGACTCCGTCGTTAGTGTCAGAGTGGGAGTCAGGGTCAAAGTTAGCGCGGGTCCTAATCTGTGAAAGTACCTATATGTGGGAGTACAGTTTCTGGAAATACAACCAAAGATTTACAGTCGTGACGTATGTACAACGAATGCTATGAAAAACAACAGAAAAAGACCAAAGAAGGTACGCCGTTTCAAATGTTACCGAAGTAGATCCCCCACGTCAAAATTTAAACATTTTTTTTTTATGTCAAGTTTATTTAGTTATCATACGACGTTAGCACCGGAAGTGTCTCAGAAACCTTTGCACCTCATGTCTGTATTTTTTGTTCCTTGTGCTTTTAAAATGAATCTGTCAATGTTACATAGCATTTCATAATCAGTAGGAAGTTGCATAATTTTTGCAAGGAAAAGGGCATTCTCACCCTGACTCTAATTTCCTAAAACCCTAACCCTAACCTCCCACAAAAAAATCCTCTACCCATAAAAAAATGGTTTAAAAAAACTGACTTTCTTGTATTTAAAAAAAAAAAAAAAAATTACTGTTTCTTTCGTTCTAAGTTGTCTGTTTAAAAAAAAAGGTAAGTTTAAAATTTTATTTAATTAAAGTCGTTT
>OY744528.1:120314129-120354129 GCA_963556195.1 Sepiola atlantica | reverse complement strand
TTTCGTTTTTTTTTTAAATTTCTTTTTTTTTCTTTTCGTTTTTTCTTTTTCTTTATTTATTATTTCTTCTGTTTTTTTTTTTCATTTTTATTTGTTTTTTCTCTTTATTTTCGTTTTTTTTTTAAATTTCTTCTGTTTTTTCTTTTCGTTTTTTCTTTTTCTTTATTTTTTATTTCTTCTGTTTTTTTTCTTTTCTGTTTTTTTCTTTTTCATTTTTCGTTTCGTTTTTTCTTGTTTCTTTTTAGATTAATTATGGCTATGGCTGTTTGTGAGAACCTACCACGTCTAACAAGTGCGCTGCGTGCATTCTCATTTGTGAGTGGCATTGACCAGCATTCTGAGCAAGAGAATGAGTTGCGTGCTAAGCGTATGCACAAAACAGAAGACCAGCGGAAGAATGGAGAGACTTGGTCCAAACTGATTGCTCTGATTGAGACGAAAGCTCTCGTTGATAAAGCCGAGTTAGAAAATGCTTACCAGGAATTATTTCAAAGAGCCAAGGAAATTGGTGAGTGACTTTTATATTCTCGATTCTTTCCTCATCTTATTTCCAATTGTGAGGGGAAAATAATAGGGTAGACTGGACACCAGATGAGCAGGGTTTTGTTTTTGATTCAAAATCACATTTTTATAAATGTTTCCATATAAGTCAAAGAAGCTTAGTATATCGACAGTTGCCCTTCGCAAATGCCTAACTCTTGCGTCTATGCTGCTACAAATTATCTACGGTAGTTTGGGAATGCAGCTCATCGGCCAAAGGGAGCTTGTTGGTGATGTAGCTTTTGATGCGTCTCTGCACGATAACCCTGAAGAAAGACGTTGCTATGCTCTCTGGCCCTCAAGTGGTTGGTCATCGGTGATGAAGTGACTCACTATCTCATCATCATCCGGTTTTGGGTATCTAAGGTGCTGTGAGTGTCCTGGACTCTGGGGTGGTCAACATCAGGCAACATCTCAGATCTGCTCTTCATGTGGTCCGATCAAAAAAGTAAATACCAATTATGTTGCAAGCAGTCAAGTCACTTCATACGCACTCAAGCCAGGTCTTCCTCATGCCTGAAGTATCCATGCGTGTTATTGAGTTGATGCAGGAGGTGGCACGCTGTACATTGCCAAATCATCTGAGACGCCGAGCGTGTAAGGCATCCGAAATCCCACCAATACCAAAAATCTTCTGATAGAGTATGGCTGAAGAGATTCTTTCCTCTAGTTTGTTGCCGCACATTTGAGGCCGATGTCTCACTGCCATGCATGATGGTAGAGCAAACACAGTCTTGGAAGAAATGTGCTAAGATGTAAGTATGGTTTAAAATATGATGCACACTAGGAAGGAAGTCGGCTCACATCGACTGGGGTGAATGTCACAACAACTATAAGTCAAAGGCGAGCAGTTAGAGTAGAAAGTGAACCTTGGGTTTACTTTCGGCAGTTACCTCATAACTCTAGCTTCCCTTATTTTGTCCTTTAGTCCTCACATTCCATGAGCGATGTTTCTGACAAAGGGGGAAGAATTGCGGTTTTCTGGGTTGGAATTTATCCATCTAACACTTATTGTTGGCTAGTTTTTGACCCTGAAATTTTTTTTTTTTTTTGTTTAGCTCCTTACATCAAGTGGCTTCATGCCTTGTCTGGAGCGATTACCATAAGAAAAAAGGCAAGCAAGTGAAAGAGCGAAACTGCCATGAGTAGCTTTAAATTATTAAGCGCTCCAGTCAGTTAACACATCAGCTATTTGTTTTAATCATATCCCCCCCCCCTCCCGCGGCATTTAATTGATGAAAGTCTACATTTTGATTAATACCAATCATTTAGGTATTGTGTGCATTAGATTTTTTTTTTTTTTTTTTTTTTTCTAAGTGAAGTAAGAGCAAAACTGCCGTAATCGCTTCAGATTATTGGAGGGGAGGAGGATAATTGATGATTACCCAATTAGAAAATTTAAATTTTACCTGGCTGAATTTTTTTCCAAATTTATTCAATGAAAATCTACATTTAATTTTTAAAACTTTTTTATGTTATTGGTGCATCTACATTCTATAGGGTGCCCCCCCCTCCTCCCAAATGTAACTCATGGGATTGTTAATAAAGTTCATAATCCTTTCTGCAATCTTCCCATGATTGTACAAATAAACTTTAAGTTTATGCATGACTTGTCCACCAAGTTTCAGTCATGAATGTCCAGCAGTCTTTCTTTTATCGCTGTTTAATAATATGTGGTGACACTTTGGTGATCGTCTCAACAGTAGGAGGCATGATCCCTCATATTTTTATCAGTGAGATTATCTCAAAGATAATGTCTATTAAAACAATCTTCAGACTATTTGTGAATTGAAGATGGCAGCCATCACAGCCCAAATCAGTCGAATGTAGGTTTACAATGGAAAAATATTTTGTTGTGCAATTTTCGTTTTAAGAAAGATTTCTGATTGCGAGTTTTTCTGTAGAACTTTCTCTGGTGTGGCAAATTTCTAAATGACGCAAAATGTTCATCTAAAATGGAATTAAAAATAAAAACAAAATTAATGTGTGTTTTGTCTAACTTGTTTTTTAGAAAGGGATAAATCCAAATGACTAAAAATGATGATTGAAACATGATTGCATTTGTGCAGCATCCACTATTTTTATTATTACTAATAACTAGTTGAACCCGTGGAAATTCTACAGTCATATCGTTCATTTGTTGTTTATTGTGCTTAAAAACGCTTCCATTCTATTAACGTCCAGCGCGAACATATGTAAGATAATGAAGAGTGGCAAAAATGAATCATGGACGAGTCCATTGTGGGTGGGACGTCGAGAAAGAAATAAAGGCGACTTGATAACTGTTAAAAAAAAAAAGAAGGTTCCGCAGTGCAAAAGGGACTTGAACAACGACGGTTTCAAAAATGCGAAGAGCCGAAACGCTTGGTGATCGGAGTATCGATGTACTGGAAGAATGCGAGTTTACCGATATTTATGGCACCGATGAAGCTTTATTGGCTATGGTACCCAAGCCCGTCTTGCTGTTAGACTTTTGTGTCCACTGACTAAAAATGCGGCTGATAAGCAAGTTGGTACTGTGAAGGAATCCCCTGACTTGTACTTCACCAAACTGCTTGTAGAACAATTGCTTCAGTTCACGCTCGGATAGACAATGCAATCGGATGTATATACGAACGAGTTTCTAGCGGAAATCAAGTCACTGACCTCAGCAAGAAAAAGACTTTCATGAGACAAAAGTATGTCAAAAGATTGTTTAATATGTGTGCATAGCCGGCGTAAACCATCCGGTAATGGCAAATAAAGAAAACCAAAGTTTTTTCATATACGTTCTGTTCTTTGTCATTCTTGTTGGACCTTACCGGGTACCCTGAAAGAACGGGTAATGCAACACATAGACTCCATGATATTATTTTTCTACCATCTTTGTTCAAACTGAAATATACTTATCTCAATGCTCTTGTTAATGTAGTTTCACAATATATCTGGTTATGGGGGGGGGGGGATCTATCTCCAAAACCCTTGTAGGAGTTTGTGACATATTTCCATTCTGTGGACATCCGATGCAAACACAGACCCCACAATATTATTGTATACTTTGATCCTAGCGCGAAGACAAGAAAGTGTATTTTATTCCGAGGTTCGCATTCGATACAATAGCGAAATCAGTTGAAATTTTTAAAATTAATTTTTTTGTATTGCATCTTGGGCGATCCCAACTTTTAAAAAGGGGTGGAGGGTAATAACATATACATATGAACATAAAATTGCCTCAGCATATTATTATATAGTTTATTATTATTATTATATAGTTTATTATTATTATTATTATTATTATTTAGTTTATTGTAATTATTATTTAGTTTATTGTAATTATTATTTAGTTTATTGTCATTATTATTTAGTTTATTGTCATTATTATTTAGTTTATTGTCATTATTATTTTGTCATTATTCTATAGTTTCTCATTATTCTATAGTTTCTCATTATTCTATAGTTTCTCATTATTATATAGTTTCTCATTATTATATAGTTTATTATCATTATTATATAGTTTCTCATTATTATATAGTTTAGTTTCTCATTATTATATAGTTTCTCATTATTATATAGTTTATTATCATTATTATATAGTTTATTATCATTATTATATAGTTTATTATCATTATTATATAGTTTATTATCATTATTACATAGTTTATTATCATTATTACATAGTTTATTATCATTATTACATAGTTTATTATCATTATTACATAGTTTATTATCATTATTACATAGTTTAGTTTATCATTATTACATAGTTTAGTTTATCATTATTATATAGTTTAGTTTATCATTATTATATAGTTTAGTTTATTATCATTATTATTAGTTTAGTTTATTATCATTTTTATATAGTTTAGTTTATTATCATTATTATTTAGTTTATTATCATTATTATTTAGTTTATCATTATTATTTAGTTTATCATTATTATTTAGTTTATTATCATTATTATATAGTTTAGTTTATTATCATTATTATTAGTTTAGTTTATTATCATTATTATTAGTTTAGTTTATTATCATTTTTATATAGTTTAGTTTATTATCATTATTATTTAGTTTATTATCATTATTATTTAGTTTATCATTATTATTTAGTTTATCATTATTATTTAGTTTATTATCATTATTATATAGTTTATTATTATTATTATTTAGTTTATTATTATTTAGTTTATTATTATTATTATATAGTTTATTATTATTTTTATTTAGTTTATTATTATTATTATATAGTTTATTATCATTATTATTATATAGTTTAGTTTATTATCATTATTATATAGTTTAGTTTATTATTATTATTATATAGCTTATTATTATTATTTAGTTTATTATCATTATTATATATTGTAACATGCATTTATTTAAATCTTTATTTAACAGTTGGCCGGGAATCGAGCATCGAAACAGTTGAAAGTGCAGCTTATTTCTTGTTCCGAGTATTTCTTGGTGTGGAAATGGTTGGTCATGCTGAGACAATGAAATTACGTAACATATTTGGACCTTTTCCTGCCTCTTCTGCTACGAGAGCCTGTCAAATCGTGTCCAGAATTGCCAATTGGCTTCCGGACTATATTCTCGAGGAAATAATTGAGAACTGCTCCTTGAACAAAGATGCCGACACTAAGGGACTAGAATTTGGCGAAAACATGAAGTTCTTTTCTGAACCGATAGTTTCCATGGAAATGAGTTATTCCAGCTCGGAATCTGACGATGAAATGGAACCGAGTGAATTGTCGTTGAAATACCAAGGTGACCGTGAGCAAAGATCGTTAAGGACACCAGATGGCCGTGCTGATTCTAAACCTGAGAGCTCATTAGATTCTTCTGCGTTGATTTCTGAAGTTAAAACACATTTTTCCGATGAAAATAATTGTCTTGGAATGACCCTAGAGAATCTTTGTTCGACACTTTTCGATTTTCTATCTTCAGCCAAAACGGATGACGCATTGCAAAATGAGGTGAGTCTCGTTTCTTAATGAAATAATTTTTCTTTGGAATCAAATTTTTTTTTTTTCTTTCATTGAAATTTTTTTTTTTTTTTTTAGCAATTTTTTTTTCTTGGCGTTTCTATGAATTTCAGTAATAAACTTAGCTTTATGTTTTTTTCTATTTTGAATTTGAAATTCTACTCGATCACCGGTTGATAATCATATTTACTACAAAAAAATATATACCTGAAAATTGTTGATGTCATAAAGGATGAATAGAAGCTTTTGGCTACTTTTGAAAAAATAAAGCTCATTTTAAGTAAATATATTTCTTTTTTTGTAAATTCTTTTAGAATTATTTTAAAGTTCATCCGGTTTATTAAAGTTTTCTATGCTAGTTCTATTTTTAGCTCAATTTGTATATTGATGAGATAGATAAAGGTGTTGTCTCATGTACGTCATATTATCGAAAATAAAAGGATTGAATGTGATAACATGGAAAAAGAGACAATTTTTTTTTTTTTTCTGAGAAATTTGATCACATCTGGTAAATCGATAAGACAGTTTATCGCATGTAGTGGTTGAATGAAGTTAAAAATGGCTGTTAATGCTATGATTGATTATCGTCTGCCTTCATGAGTCACTAATGATTCTTGCTTTTGCTGTTGAGGGAGGTTTTTTTTTTTCTTATGGAAATCGCTCCAGACAAGGCATGAAGCCACTTGATGTAAGGAACTAACAAGAATGAAAGATGATTTTTGCAAAGACAGGAAATGCCTATTGGTCTTAGTTTTGAAATAACCAAGACTATAGGAAGGAGGAAAACAGTCACCAGGAAAAGAATTCCACAAACCTGAAATTCTTGAAAAGAAGCTACTGGAATAGGAAGCTGTATTACAATGAGATATCAAAACAGCAAATTGATAGACCACTAGACCAACAAGCTGAGATAAAAGACGCAGGAAATAGATCACATAATTCCGAAGAACACATGCCATAATAGTATTTATAGAAAAGACTTAGACTAGCGACATCACATCTGTGTGTGAGAGAGAGAGAGGGCACAGAGAAGAAAGGGTAGGACCAATCAAATTACAAATATGTTTCTGTATCTTATCAAGAACCCTCAAATGGGACAGAGATTCACCAGCCGAAATATGACAACAGTACTCCATACATAGTCTTATAGTAGATTTGTAGAGATAGAGAATAGCCTCAGGTGTGAGAAAGTGTTTGGAGCGAGTTCGACCTGAATGCAGTATCTAACATAGATATTATGTTGATATTGTTTGCTTTTGATCGGCCCGTCTCGTAAATTTGAAGCACTTTATGTTTCTGAAAAATGTCAGTTTATCCTCGACACTGAGGTCAACATACACCAACAATTGCTCCAAGTTGTTGAAGAAGGTCGTCATCTGTAGACATTTAGTGGTAGTTTCACATGCACCAATGCAGCATTGTTATCTCCACGATGCATTGCGATAGATGACTGAACTTCCTTGTTTGCAGTAGATTGTAAACAGACACATTGGCAAAAATGACCTACAGGCTGCTGGATCCCGATGTAGACGATTTGGATTTCACCAGAGCCCCTTCAGCCAGGTTGTGGTCCTTCTAGGAACCAAAGTTCCCAGCGGCATAGCTCTGATCCTACACTTGCCACAGCCCTGCCGCATTAAGATGCGATTGGACTTTAGGACTGTGTTGCTGGTGATGATGACATTGGCTAACTGTCTCGCTGGCTGATAGGTCAAGGATGTGCTGAGTTCATGACCAGAGACATATTGCAGATAGTCAAGCTTTAAGTGTTATTGCTGCTACTACGTTTATTGTCAAATGGATCAAGTATATAGGACTGCTACTAGTGTTGGTCATTATCAAGAGGGTTCATAAGATTGTCTTGAAAGACAGTTTATATTGCTATTTGTTGTCGTTTGCCTTCATGAATTGCTCGTATTGTGGTGATGATTATGTGGTATGTTCATCAGCGAGGGAAGACGTCAAAGGGTCAAGTTTCAGGTATTGTTGCTGCTGGATAAATCATTGTAAACTGAAAAGGGGAGACCGCTGAGAAATCCAGTTTGGCTGCTGAAATAGGGCTGTTCATATAGCATTTGGGCTTGGTTTGTCTTTCATTAGCTTTGATGCATTTGAGTGGTTGCACCTGGTCTGTCAAGGTGATTACCTCCAGTTCAGTTTCCAAGTGTTGGAGCATCGACCAGATGCAACATTATATTATCTATTAGAAAAAAAAAATTTTTTTGTAAATTTAGTTTTTCAGATGTTACCAAAAAATTTCCAGTTCGAGCAGATAAATTTTAAAAAAATGTTTCATAGGTAGAAATTTTATTGTCTTAATTATTTTATAGAGATGAAGTGATTGCCTTCACTTATATTGGCTGAACTTTGGTGTTAGGAAGCCATTCTCCCAGGTATTACTTCCTCCTTTTAGAGGAAGGATGGGTTTATTGCCTGTTACCTGGTATGCCATCATTTGTGAGGAAGTGTTGATAGGACTATACAAATTATTTTTGTTCCCAGTTTAGAATGCCTATTTTTAGGTAGTTCAATTTTCCCCTACATTAAAAACTGACCTTCTGTTTAACTTTGCACTTGTGGGGAGGCAAGTAAAATGGGAATATTTCTGTTTTATTCTGTGAAAAGATTTTTTTTTTTTTTTTTTTTTTTTTTTTTTTTTCAAATTAAGTAGGAAAAAAGCCTGTATAATGATTCCCCCCACCCCCCAAGCAATTTAATAGCAAGGATTCATGTTGAGATGCATTGTAATTTAAAAAAAAATCTTTTTTTTTTCCTCAGCTTTTTGAATTTCTTGGATTCGATAAATTGAGTTTAATTGAAAAACTACTCCAGAATCGACGGAAATATGTATGTGCGGCTATCACTCCAAACAAAGAACAATCATACCAAACAGCCAGTAAGTACTGGGGGTTGGAGGAATAAATTCATTCAAAAACTTACATTTTCCCATGATCCATCCATGAACACAATATCTTATAAATTATATATATATATATTTTTAAAAAGTGGTGAAGTGTTTATATACGCTAGCGATTTAGGGTGTGTGGGTTGACAAGCCCAAGAAACTCCTGCCCCCACCCAGCCCTGAACCCCGTATTACTATTTTTATTTTGTAATTTATATAGCTATTTTCAAATTATAAAAAAAAAGAAGTAAAATGTTGTCTTTGAATTATGGATGTCTGACGCAAAACAGATGTCAAAATATTATAAATCATTAATTGTCATTGCCTGGTTTGTGGGATAAATAATTTTAAAGTTTAAAAAGAAAAAAAAGAAAGATCCCATACCCTACAATATTTTTGTAAAACCCCATTAATTATCGTTGCCTGATTTCGTAAGTTGTAAATAATTTAGGTGACTGAAATAAGATGTCATTGTCTAAAAAGAAAAAAAACTATGTATTTATTGAAAATTGTATTTTGTATTTTAAAAAAAAAAGCAATATATCGTATTTTTAAAAAGAAAATGAAGAAATGTACAATATATATTGTATTTTAAACTTAAAAAATTAGATTTTTGTAATATGCATATTGTCCTCAGACAGCAAAAAACAATTATTCAGATATAGTATTTCATTTAAAAAAAATTTTTTAAAAAACATCTTGTTTTAAAAATAAAGTGAAGAAATGTATGATGTACATGTTAGTTCCTCCGACGCCTTCTATAATATTAGTAATCAAAGCGAAAACTGTTGAAAGTTCAATAAATTTGAATAAAATTAAAAAAAAAAAATTAGAAGTTGTGTTTGAAGGCTATGACAATGCAGTTTGGTAGAAAAACACTGTTGGATACGAGACAAAGTGAACAACAAACGACAATATTGAAAGATTTCAACTGCTTAACTGTTTAACTATTTAAAAACCTAATGTTTCGAACAAGGATGGTGGTGGTGGTGTTATGTTCTTTACATTTTTTGAGATTAACCTCATCTTCATAAAAAAAAAAATATGTATAATTCTTTGGTTTGGGTGTGTTTTTGACAGGTATCCGGAAGTTCTGGGATGGTAAAATATTATAATAATAATAATTTAATAATATCAAACATAAAATACCAGCTCATACTTCCACAATAACTTAATTCTTTTTTGCGAGTCTAAACCAACAGACATCCCATAACTTCCGGATTCCTGGCAAAAACCCTAACCTGAACCGAGTGGTTATACATTTTTTTCTTCTTCTTTCTGAAAATGAGGTTTACCATGAAAATTCAAAAAAACATAACCCCACTGGTACCATCCTGGTTCGACACATTACGTTGGTAAATAAACAAATCTTTCAATATTGTAATTTATTCTGTTTACTTTGTCTCGTATATAACAATGTTTTTCTACCAAAGTGCTTTGTCATACACTTCAAACACAACTTCTTACACACAATGCTTTAAGCAAACGACAACATTCTTTTAAAAAAAAATAATTTTAAAAACATGGACCAATAATTGGCCTAAATCACTGACAAAACAATTTTGTTTTTTCTACCTTTTTGTTATTAAAGCTATTCTGGTCAAATGTAGAGGGGATTTTTTTTTTTTTTTACTTAGGCATTCTTATATATATATATATATATATAAGAATACCCATGTGGGTAAAATAAATTCCCTAAATAGAAGTTTTACACCACTTTTATGTCCCCTTACAAAGATTAAAATCAAGATATAATGCTATTTAACCTTATGTCTAGAATCCTTATTCCAATTTTTATCAAAATACATTACATGATTTTGATTCGGAAATATGTCTAAAACTTGAGGCTTAACCTTAAGGGGT
Organism: Sepiola atlantica; assembly: GCA_963556195.1. Lineage (NCBI taxonomy): Eukaryota > Metazoa > Mollusca > Cephalopoda > Sepiida > Sepiolidae > Sepiola > Sepiola atlantica. Next base: position 120,343,861 of record OY744528.1, on the reverse strand, counting down.
CTTAAGAAGAAATTAAAATTCAAGGAATCTTGCTTACTTGGTGTCTAATTACTATGGATCAAATTTAATGCAAATCTGAAATATTTAAATTTTCAAATGGGAGGGTGTTCCCATATTGTGCCTCTAAAAATATTTATATATTCCAAAGAAACTGAAATTTAAAAAATATTTATTAATTGATGCCCAATACCTATAGTTAAACTTTCATAAAAATCGGAGGTATGTAAAATAACATGAACTGGTGAAGTTAAAAAAAAAAAATATAATTAAAAAAAGAAAAAGAAAAAAAGACGTCCCAAAAACTAGAAAGTTTAAAAAAAGGAGAAAAAAATATATAAGTTGGTATAGAAAGTGAAAAAAAAGAAAACATCTCGTTATGAAAATAAATTGAAGGTCGTGTGTTGTAGGACTTGCTTTTTGCTTTCTCTATTCCCCTAAATACTTGAGATGGATTAATCCAGCAGTTTTTTACTTACTAACATTTTGTGTGACCATATATATATATATATTTATGTAATTATTTTTATTGGTGATTGCAGCGTTCGTTGTTTTATTTTGCTTACTACTATTTCGATTGTCTCACTTCCTAAGTGATTAAGATGCAGAAAATTGCATTATTAGTCGCCCATAACTTTATAGGACGTATTTTTCGTTAATATATATATTTTATTCATTTTATACGTTTTTATTAATTTTATACGTTACTTTTATGTATGTATAAAATTAATATATATATATATATATATATATATATATATATTGCTCTTTATTATAGAGTGGAAAACAATAACTGTTTGATTTGGGGTGGGGACAGTAGATATTAGAAACACAATGTGAAATTTAAAATAAATAAATAAAAAAGATTTAAAATCATTGCGAAATGAGTCCCTCGCTTTTTAGATCTATCATTAATTAGATGTAACTTTCTTTCTTTTTTTTTCAGAAAAGAAAATGGATGCTAATAGTTCTCACCCAATTTATGGCTGCCAAGTCACAATTCAGGTAAGCAGAAATATTCACTATTAGCAGCTGGATGCTGTGTTGATGAAAGATTGTTTTTGTTTCAAATTTAAATAATCCACAAATTGATTAACATCATTGCAACGTAGCCCAACAGACATCTGAAAAAGGACGTATGTACCACAGGTTGCCGACCCCTAAAATAGAAGGTTGGAATAATCCATTGTAAACAATAGAAAATATCACAAGTATTAATTCTATTTAACCCAAGGCTGAAGAGAGTGAGATACAGTGAACAGAAAGACTCATTTTGTCTTTTATTTTTTATATTTAACTGGCTTTGCAAACTCACTTTTTCCAAGCTTAATCAGTGATCTAATGATCAATTTCTTTTCTAGTGTATACATATATATATATATATATATATATATATATATAATTTCTGCTTATTTTATCTCGATATATATATTTATTTTTTTTGGTACAGAAAAATTAGTACAACATTTATATCGTCGGTTTTAAACACGGAAGGACTTAGCCATCTGGCTCTCTTCAGCTTCTGTTGTCATCTGTTTCGGAAATGTGAAGTTGCGTGTCACTCTTGTTTGGACGCGTTATTTGCTTAGTGTTATGTATGTTTGCTTAAATTTAGTATAAGTAGGGGTGGGACGTAATGGGTGAAAATTTCAGATTCATGCGAGTAGTATTTTTTGTGTTCATTTATACATAAATAACACTAAACAATCAAACATTTTGAAAATTTTGCAAAATTCAGAAGGTGCAGGCCAAAAATAGCCGTTAGGGCTCCACGGGACTCAAAATCCATCATTTTTCGGTGAAAAGTGGTTTCATGCGACATTGCAGGTCCTAAAACATCCTCAAAAGCTATGAATGGATATAGATGATTAAATCTGATATAGTACTGTAATTTAGGACCATTTTCACGCTGTGAAAGGGTTTTCATGAATGTAAAATAGCCAAAATTAGCCCAATTTTGGCTGAAATTTGACCCCCATTTCTACCTAAAACCCCCAAACTGGTGTTAGACCTTAGTGTCTTGTCAGTTTCAACTATCTACAGCCATGCATAACCATTGTAGAGGCTTGGGAACCAATTAGGTAGCTTAATAGAGGATTTGGGCTAATTTTGGCTAGTTTTTGGCTATTCTACATTCATGAAAACCCTTTCACAGCCTGAAAATTGTCCTAAATTAAAGTACTATATCAGATTTAACCATCTATATCCATTCATAGCTTTTGAGGATGTTTTAGAACCTGCAATGTCGCATGAAACCACTTTTCACCAAAAACTGATGGATTTTGAGTTCTGTGGAACCCTAACTGCTATTTTTGGCCTGCACCTTCTGAATTTTGCAAAATTTTCAAAATGTTTGATTGTTTAGTGTTATTTATGTATGAATAAACACAAAAAAATACTACTCGCATGAATCTGAAATTTTCACCCATTACGTCCCACCCCTAGTATAAGGAAGGTTTAATAAAAAAAAATATTTTTTTTATATCTTTTTTAATTTTCTCCAGTTTAAATCTCAACTGTTACTGGTGAAACCATTCTCCGTTTTTTTTTTGTTTTTTTTCAAACCTCATTAAACCTTCCTTATACTAAATTTAAACAAACATACATAACACTCTAAGCAGATAACGCATCCAAACGAAGGTGACACGTGACTTCACATTTCCGAAACAGATGACAACAGAAGCTGAAGAGAGCAGGATGGCTAAGTCCTTCCGTGCTTGAAACCGACGATACGGATGTTGTACTAAACTAAAGCGTAATATTTATTTATTTTGGTACAGAAGTACCAAAATAAATAAATATTACGCTTTTAATTTCTAACTTTAATTCTCAATTAATCGAGCACTCTGCTAGGATTTTTCCTGCTATATTACAAAAAAGTTATATATATATATATATATATTTATGCAGCAAGTCATTTATTATACATGTGTCATTGAAGACCACAGAGTTTTCTTTCTTTGCTATCTTTCTGGTTAATTTCTCGATGCGGCGAGCGATTCGTCGGTTTTCCGGTGTCAAAAATAAAACCATAAATACGGCTCTTTACTAATAAGACCCAGCCTCCTGAAGACGGTCGCGAGACCAAAAGCGCTCGAGAAATGGCCCAAGATACAACGTTAGGCGTCATAATCCACCAATTGACACCGGAAAACCGACGAATCACTCGCCGCGTCGAGAAATTAATCAGAAAGATAGCAAAGAAAGAAAACTCTGTGGTCTTCAATGACACATGTATAATATATATATATATATATATATATATCAAGACAAAATAAGCAGGAATTGCATACAAGAAGAAACAATGAAAAATGAAACTTGTATCTGTTTTAAATTACAATAATCTCCCAATGTTTTATTTTTATTATTATTAAAAGAAATGCAAAAGCCGTGTGCACAATGAAAGTGTCACATTTTCTCCTGTGCATTATCCGTGTGCATTCCTTAATTTTGTGGCAGCTTTTAAACATTCATTACATTTTTAAATCACAGACTGAAGAGGAGAAGCAGTTACTGAAGCAAATCCGAAGAGAAGGGAAAAAAACTCCCAGAAAGGAATGCATCGGAAATGAAAATGTTTCCAGTAGTTTTGATCCGGTTGGAATGAGAACCCAAAGGTAAAAAAATTGGTTTTCTTTCAACAATTTTCAAACATTTTTTTGTTCCTATGTATACTAGAAGAATAACACGTTCGAGGACGAGTAAAATTAATTTCCTGGACAGAACAGTTTTGCACCACTTTTATGTCCCCTTATGAAGATTAAAATTAAGATATAATCATATTAAACCTTATGTCTAGAATCTTTATTCCAATTTTAATCAAAATCCATTATATGCTTTTGATTCTAGAAAATGTCTAAAATTTGGTTCTTAAGATGAAGGAGTCTTAAGAAAAAAGTGAAATTCAAGAAATCTTGCTTAATTGGTGTTTAATGATTATGGATCAAATTTAATGCAAGTCTGAAATACTTGAATTTTAAAGTTTGATGTGCCCATTAAAAACCTTTTAAATTACTCCAAATAAACTGAAATTTTGGGAATATTGAGTAATTTAATCTAATACCTATTGTTAAAATTTCACAAAAATCTAAGGTATCTGAATTTTCACGATGGTCTCCAACCTCCTCTTCGTTCCTTTTTGCATAAAACTAAATTAAATATAGCTCACATTACGACCCATTATGCCTAACAACTGTTCTGAAATTCATAATGATTGGTTACTTAGTTTAGGAGTGAATCCTGTACATACACATATAAACACTAGCTGACCCGTGCGTCGGCGCTGCCCAGGAAAGTCGAATAACTCAAGAAATTCTTTGCCAAATCTGTAACTCTTGAATTAGTTGGTGCTTATGATTGACCAGCGCGAATACAGACCCCACAATGTTTATGTAAAACAGCAGCTGAAACAATTAATGCAATACATGGAGTAATAACATTCTTGCTATAGTTAGTTGTTGCAATCTTGCGATTGAGATGCGCACGTATGTTTGTAGATAATGTTAGTCGTGATGTACTTTCACAAATATGACAATTTAATGCAAGCATTGAACTTCCACGTGGAACAATAGGAAGTGTCTGTCATAAGTCTGTTTTTTCTTTAGTTTTGCAATACCATCCCAAACAATTGATGGTTGCTCATGCGGTTGGTATCCCAAAGTCGTTTTAGATGAGATACTGCACATGCATAGAGTGTAAAAGCAGTCTCAAATAAAAAAACATAGTATTGGTATATTTCTAGTATCTTCAAGTTTAGTCACTTTTTTTTAGTAAATCCTAGTTGGTATACGTATGTATTCTGGAATATCTGATGTTTGGCTGTTAGTATCGGCGATTAGTTAACTTGGTTAAAGAGAAAATTTTTCCTTGAACGTGACTTCCAGTTATGAATTTATAAAGAGGATACTTATGCAGTTTACAGACCGGGCTGAAATAATAACGTTATAATTTAGAAAACCATTCTGAACATGGGGAGGTGGGGGTTTGATTAACTATTCTGTACTTTCCCATAACAATTTAATAAATAAATGATAGCGTAAAAATTGAATTTAACTGAAAAATCCTATCTAAAATATAGCCCGATCTGTAAACTGCATAAGCACCATAAAGAGGCAAATGACGTATTATATATGTCTGATGTTATTTGTTACTTTTCAAAATCAAAATAACGTTGACGTGTAGTGTGTGTTATACTATATACTATACATAATCTTTTCTCTCCTCGGTAAGTGACGGAGCAATCCTTTTAGACTGCGGCAATTTTTATTTTAATCCAAATTTGGAGTGTCCCTATTTGGGGAGATGGATTTTTCCTCACATTAAAAATCAACCTTTTGTGCCCTTGTGTGGAGGCAATATCCGGTCCGTAAACTTCATAAGCACCATAAAGAGGCAAATAGCATATAATATAATATAGCTGGACCCGTATCCCGGCGTTGCCCTGGAGAGATATATAAGTATTAGAGTATTAATTCATAAAAAAGAAGTTGAAAAGAACCTTGTAAGTAATTTAGGTGATTAAAATAGAATTTATCAATGTTTTGAATCAAACAAAATAGTTTTCTGTTTTGTGTGCTCCCCCCACCCCATGATTGTAAGTAGCGGATTATTTGTAAAAATAAAAACCATTCCCCCGCCCTCCTCCCCAAAATAAAGTAAATGTGATCCAAAAATCTGCGTGAATGTTTCCAAGTTCAGTGAAGGAAAAATCCCTCTAGACTGATACAATTTTTATCCCAATCCGGAGTGCCCTTTTTGGTTGTAGATTGAATTTACCAGCAATAAAAAACAATGGTGGTTTTTAATGTGTTTAAAATCCATTTGCTGGGGGAAAATAAAAATTGCCGCAGTCTAGAAGGATTTCTTAACTGACTGAGAAAAGAAGAGATTAAGTAACAGATACTACACTGTAAAGTTAAGTATATTTTGAAACTTAAAAAATGAATAAGTAAAAATAAACCGAATTAAATTAACCTTTTTGTTGTAGTAAGTAAAGAAATGAGTTTTTTTTTGGGGGGGGGGGGGCAATCCATCTACTGGGGATAACAGTAAAAATTTCCGCAGTCTAGAAGGATTTCTTCTTCACTATAAGAAGAGCTTCTTTTTTTTATTGTAATAAGTAAATAGACGGAGAGAGTGAGGCATAGAATGTGGATGGTTATAATAGATAAAAGTTAAAATGAAAAGAAAAGATAAGAAATTACTTAAAATAAAAATCATCCAAAATATCGATTTCTTTTTTTTTTTTATTTTTTTTTATTTTGAGACTTATAAAGGAAAAAAAGCATATAAAAGAATAATAATATATTCTGAGGTTTTGCGATTGTTTGAATAATGTTTGATTAGTAGGGATGGTCAAAATTGAAACAATTTACCTGTTTTGTGTGTTTTTTATTACTGGCCAGCATCGTGGAAAAAAGCTATTACGGATTTCCATAAGATTTCTATGAGAAATTGGATGTTTTTAACTGTGGACCTCTGTTCGATTTACGCTGTGAGTTGTTTTAAATTGAGTTATAAGCCTTAAAAGTGTTATGGATGAAATTGCCTAAGTGTTTATCGATTGCCTAATTATTGAAATTGCTTAAGTGTTTATAGTATAAATGATAAAAAGAAATTATATGTGTAACAATCGAAGATTCGCAACTGAAATGAATTTTCTCGTGGAGATTGATAAGTATGTGACGCCATTTTGAATCAATGTACGAAAGAATCTATTCAGTTTGTTAATGTAAACCGTAAATTCCGGAATGAGTTTAAGTGTATGTTTAATAGTTATAAGTAACGACGGACAATAAATAAGTATATGTAATCCGATATTCCGTAATTTTGAAGGAATATCAGGGTGCGCTAATGAATTGATTTATGGATCTTGTTTGTTATGTATGAAATTATTAGAAGAATGAAATATTTACAGTGATGATTCTATAAATTATCTGATGTAATTTATTTACCAGCGTTAAGTGGGAGAGGAGGAGTAGTAGATAAAGATTAGAGGGAAAAGTTTTTGCAACCATCTGTATGGAATATGTTTTTGTGAGAGTTTGTGATGGTGGTCTAAAAGTAACATTTTTTGTTAGATGTTGAAAATGTCATAAATTTCTTGAAACACGCTCGAGTGAATAAGGTGAATAGAATGGTGAGTTTAGTAGCCTATGATGCATGTTGTTATTTTCTTACTCTCGCCAAAGGTACAGGGGAAAAAACCAGTTGACTTTATATAGCAGATATAGACATACCTAATTTTATATAAATAGGGATTAGTTTAAAATTCATTGCAGCTTACTTAATACAACCAACAATAATATGAGCCTATAGTGCACATATTTTTGCTAGTATACATGATAAACGCAACTTATTCTTAGATTTGGATTAACTTTTATCTCATATGAAGAGGCGATGCAACAGTAATTGAAATACTTTGACCGAATTAAGATTATTGAATAGATTACCCCGATAATGAATGATCTTTTCTGACGAATTGTTCACCTCAAAAACAAAGCATTGTTCATTACATAAGATATGTTTTTTTCAAACGCTTAGCTTGTTTTTTTAAACAGTCAGAAACCAAACAAAATGCAGTTTTTTTTTTTCGTTTTTAAATAACTTCATTATTTATTTAAATCCAAATTTTTAAATTTTCAAAATATCGATGCTTCTAACTGTATTAATATTGTACTGCACCCATGCATTACACTATTGTATTCGGACATTAAAAAAAAAAAAAGCAGTTTCTTCGACACCATCAGAAGACCTCAACCAAGTGACAGCATTTTACATAAGAAAAAAAAATGTCTATTTTCCCTGATGAAGACTTTTAAGCAAAAATTTGGATTTAATGAAATATATTTGATAATAAACCGCATCGTGTTTGATTTCTAACCGTGTAAAAATTTACAAAATGTCGATGCTTCTAACTGTATTAATATTTTATCGTTTACCTTGTTTTGTTTCAGAAACATCTTGTGTGACAAATAACCACTTGTTTTTTTGCATTTTTTGTACGTTTAAATTTGCTCTTAAAAGGTCGTTCATTGAGTATATACACTGTTTTTAAATACACTGTTTTTAAATACACTGTTTTTAAATACACTGTTTTTACACTAGTCTTGATATGCAATGTTAATTCTTCCATTTAATAGTTGGTATTTTTATTCATTTTTAATTTTGTTATTCACAGGGAAGCAGCCCTTGCAATTTCTCAAAGAACTCCCGTGTTTAGCAAAATTGGGCGAATTTCCTCATCAAAGGAACAACTTCCTTTTGTCTTTGATTCGATGGCAGAGGCTAAAAAATCATCAGCTTTCATCGGAAGTTGCAAAGTAAATGTTTTTTTTTTTTTCATCTTTTCTGGTTTTTAACATTCTACAACAATTTGGAGATGTTTTAAAAAAAAAAAAATTAAAAAAAAAGTCTTTTTTGTAGCAAAGCAAACTGTAAATGATGTACTGTATAACCCATGAGGAACATTTTATTATTTTTTTCAGAAAATACTGGATGAACACTAATAATGTACTAACAAAACACTCTCGTGAACTTGAAATAAATTAGTCTTGTTGATAACATCTGAGAAGAATCTGGTCGTATTAACACATCAAACACCAATAAATCGCACATAAAGAAAAAAAGCAACCGAGATACTAAAAGCATAACATAATAAAGCACTACTTTACCCAATGTTGCTATAATACCAACAACCCGCTCCCAAATAGCAAAATACCTCAGTTTTTATTTAGCTTGAAACGTCAGTAGCGGTCTGCTAATGAAACGAATCATTTGCATCCATAACACTGCTTATTTTGTTGTCCTGACAAATATATTTACTGCCAGATATTTCCGAATTCGCACAGGCTCCCGGGAAAGTGTTTTCCCCGATGAATGGCACAAAACCTGTGTTCTTTTGTAGGGCTGTTCACGTTCACACTCATTATAGATACATGAGACACAGATGAAGATCAATAGACTCGGAAGAATTCGAATAGATAGTACTAACAACTTACATCTATTAGATACAGGTTTTAAATTCAAATGATTTAATCTTCATTTTACTTTACTATATACACCGCTAGCTGACTTATTCGCGGGACACTTGCAGCATCCGTAAGACCAAAAGTGGATTAAGAAGAAGAAGAACTGTTATGTTTGTGGTTAAGCTTTGAAAAAATTTAAAAAATGAAAAATTTCATCTATGCACAAAATTGGTTCCTCTACGTTCCCGGTTTCTGAGTGCATCCATTGTTTCTTGAGACAGAAGGATGCCAAAAATATGAAATCATTTTTCATTAAACTTGAATGAAATATTGTGTCTAGCTTTTAACAAATGGCATTGTTTATAAACAGAGAATCTTATCCTTTCTTATTGCTTCAATATTTTGTGAGAAACTTAAAAAAAATTGTTCAAATCTATTTCTGTATACAATTCATTTAATTGCCTTTCCGGAGATGTTGTCATCAATCTATGCAAGGCTATTCGTAGTAAATTTTTTTGAGCACTTCATGAATTTCACAGTTTATTATAATAGAAAACTAAATTGCTGCCTGAAAGTATTGCACTAAATTCATCATCATCCAGTTTTGGTATTTAAGGTGCTGTGAATGTCCCAGACTCCGGGGTAGACAATATCAGGCAACGTCTCACGCCTGCTCTTCATGCGGTCCGATCCAAAGGCTTGATACCAGTCATGTTGCAAGGAATCAAGTTACTTCGTAAACAGTCAAGTCAGGTTTTCCTTCGTCTTCTACGCATCTTCGTGCCTGTGGTATCCATGTGTGTTATTGTGTTGATGCAGGAGGTGGCATGCTGTACATGACCAAATCATCTGAGACGCCGAGCGTGTAATGCATATAAAATCCCACCAATACCAAAACGCTTCTGATAGAGGATGGCTGAAATGATTCTTTCCTCTAGTTTGCTGCCGCATATCAACTTGATCATAGCACGGTCATTATGCTGAACCTGTTGCAAATCGGAAGTGTTTGGTGCCCATTGTCTTACACCATGAATAAATATTTAAAGACATCAAGAACTTAAAGCATAACATTTTGTTAACAAAATTACTGGATCCAGTTTTAAATAACCTGTAATTATTAATAAAATGACTGACTGACCAACCAATCTATTTTAGTTTTGTTTTCTTTTTGTCTATTTATTTCATTTCAGTTAAACGTGAACAGATGCATTCTTGAGATGCATTCTTGAGATGCATCTGTTCAATCTGCGTATTTAGCGATGATTAAAATGTTATTGCAAATTTAAGCATGACAGTCCAAAAGTTAGATTCTTGGACGTATGTAAAAGATGAAAAAAAACTTTAAAAATGTATTAATAACTAGCTGTGTCTACCTGGTTTCACCTCGAGGTTAAAGTAATGTTTTAATGTCTTCCAAGACTTTCAATATTTTAATACATGAATGGCAACGAAAAAGAAATGTAAACCCAGAAAAATTGAATTTCGCAAAGTAATTTATTAAAAAGTTTTTTTTTTTTTTGTTTTTTTTTTTGTAAATAAAAACTACATTGCTTTATTTGTAAATAATATCGAGAAATCCTGATTCTTTTTATATAATTGTATCACAGTCCATAGTTTTCTTCAAATGTCCGGCTGGCTTGGTAGGTCGAGATCAGACTCAAGGCGTTTTTATGAATAATGGCGATAGAGAGGCGCTCGTAAAGCCAAGACAATTCGCGATTGTCTCCAGTGTTGCGTGTCATTAAAATGTCTGATTTTTTTTTTTATCAAAGGAAAGATGTTCTGGGTGGTTTGTATGTGTGTTGCGTTGTCCTAGTATTATATTAGGGTTTATGTAAGACACAGGTCAAATGGTAAAAGTTTGTTGGTATAAATATGCGTGTCTATGTATTAGCCTTGGTAATATTTTTAGCTGTTGGCTAGTTGAGAGTTGTTGTTGTTTCTTTCTCCTGTTTTTGATGATGATTGCATATAACAAAGCAAAATATTTGCTGTTGTTGTTGGTTGCTGTAGACAAGTAAATGATTTAATGTGAATGATGTTCATTCTGCATCGCACTGACATGATAAAGTTTTTCAGTAGCGAAGATAAAATATTCAAATTGTAGGTATTAAATTACATTGCAATTTAAGATTAAAAATAATAATACTAAAGATTTCATTTAATGTAGATTCATTTTTAAAGGAACTTATTATTTTTTTTCTGTAAGTAATAGAAGTTGATTAGGTTACGGTTTAATTGTGTTTGGATAAAAAAACAAAGTTCATCTGTTATTTTCCTTGCTACTTCTGTAATTCTCGTAAGTGAGAATGTCAAATGCAGAGATTGGTCAAATGAATGACAAAATTATGTAGATTGTCCAATGAAAATGCGTCTCACAAAGAAAACGTGTATGAAGAGGGAGCGTACCTTGTTTTGTATAAACATATAGAGTATTTAACTTAGAATTGAAATATAATAGTAACAGTGCTTCAGAAATATGTCTGACAAAATTATGATTTTATTATTTTCAGATGTCTCTTCCTGTTGGATTTGAGCGCAGCGATAACAAATTATATGAAGAAGTTCACTTACCTCCAACTGAACAATCGCCCATGTCTCTCGGCTTCAAGCTAATTCCTATTTCAGAGTTTGATGAGGTAACTTTATTTTTATTGTATGATTTTGACTCTACTAGCGGGAATAGCTGTCTCATTCATAAGTGCAGGAGATCAGGCAGCAAAATAATTCTGTAATCAAAAACATGGAACTTTTTTTTTTTTTAACATGGTTCACCCCAAACAAGGCAGGCCGCCACTGTAGACATAAGAGGCTACTGAGAAAAAAGAAATGGGGAGAAGGTTGGGATCTGCGCAGCGAGATGTCTGTTTATGTTAGTTTTAAATTTCTGTATGTCAATACTGTCGGGGAAACAGGGGGCAGGGAGGGAGTTCCAGAGGCCAGCAGCACGAGGAAAGAAGCTATTTGAGTAGAAGTCTCTCCGGCATCTGGGGACCTCCACAGTGAATGAATGAGATTTAGTTGATTGTCGAGTTAGTCTAGTGTATTTACATCGAGGGGGCACCAGAGTAGCCAACTCATCGGAGCATAATCCATTGAAGTATTTGTAAAACAAACATAAGGATGCTACATGGCGGCGATGGGACTGGAGCTTGGTTGACAGTGAGGGACCTATTAAGTTGGCGACTCTTTTCTGTGAAAATAGTGGACACAACTGAAGTTATGTGCTTGTTGAACTATGTCTGTGTCTCTAACTTTGATAAAGCACAATTATTTTTAATCTTCTGTGTGTAATTTTCAATTTTGGGAACATGTAACACCATTTTTCAAATATTTTCCTGTTTTGAGAACAAATTCTAGTTTTCTTGTACAATGAAGTCAAACGGTAGACATATCCTTTTATTTTAATAATTTTTTTTTTTTTTAGGCATGTTAATTTTTACCCCCCCCCCCCTCTACTCTCTTCCAATACTTAAACATTTAAAACCGGCATTCTTTTACTTCCTCATATAAAGGAACAGAACTTGGACATTTGGGATTAGTGCACCCGTTTTGTGTGTGTGTGTGTGTAGGGGAGATGTATTTTATTTTTATTTATTTAGTTAATTATTTTTTGAAAGTTTGGAATTTTGAATAAATTTTGTAATAAAATGTCTAAAGTGCTTCTTTTTTTTTTTTTTTTTTTCTCAAACCTTTCAATATTTCAGATTGGTGCCATGGCATTCCAAGGGATGAAAACCCTGAACCGAATTCAATCAATTGTTTATGAAACTGCCTACAAAACCAATGAAAATCTACTTATCTGTGCACCGACCGGAGCCGGCAAAACGAACATTGCTATGTTAACAGTTGTCAGGGAAATTAAACAGCACATTATACAGAATGTCATAAAGAAAGATGAATTTAAGGTGAGTTATCGTCGTTCGCTATTTCTACTTCAAATTCAATATATAATTTGGTGCTTATATAGATCAGGGCACATATAAAAAAACACATTTCAAAAATAAAAACTATTGTTTACACCTACATATCAAGCAGAAAATAAGTATCCTCGCCAAAAATTAGCAAAAATTATCGAGTAGAATTTTAATTAAAAATAAAAATCAGTTTCATCGTATTTTGGCGATTGCTATTCATTTACTACTTGTTTATATGACAGACTAAGTTATGTCCCTCTGATTACGCTCGTATCAATGGCGGTTCGGCAAAATACAATAAAACTGATTTTTATTTTTAATTAAAATTCTACTCGATAATTTTTGCTAAAATTTGGTGTAGATACCTATTTTTTGCCTGATACATAAGTATATCAAATAGTTTTTCTGGTTAATTTATTTAGAATTGCGATTTTCACCTGTGTAACTGCGTTTTTCTTATGTGCCCTAATCCCTATAATTATTTATTTTTTCCTTATATGGTTGTGTGTGATCATGTCACTTCATAGTTTGCTTATCCCATGATTATTACACATCCTCCATATTTGATTTGGTGTTTCATCATGAGTGTTGCATTCCAACCAATGGAATTGAACCCGCATAAATCAAAACGTTTTTTCCAAAAATTAGAAGACAAAAAACTTTTCCACAAGGGTAATTTAGTATCAATTGGCTCTCAAATTTCACATCTTGTAATGTTTTACATATTAGATATACCAACCTCGACAACTATGTATTATTCAACCTCCTTCAATTAGTAAATAATAAATCAAAGAGGATTTGCATGACAGTCTTTTTATGCTTCGCAGCTGACAGCTCTGCTACCGGATCCAGCACTACACCATCATCAGAAGGAACAACTTTGCAGTTTTGGCCCCTATTCCTTGACTGCTTTTCTGGAGTGGCGGCTCCCCTCTGTCAAGAGGTGGTTATGTAGCACTGCTGTCATCTGCCCATAAATACCATCAAGCCAGATACACCTTTCAGACACTATCAACATCAACAACTGAATTTGATTGCATTGTGATGTCATAAACTACCCTGCATATGGCGTCATCACTATCTCCTCCATCTCCCTTCTTTCGGCTTCCCAAAATTCACCTTTCCTTCCAGTTCATATCATCCCTCTTCATCCATATCTAATAAGATGCTTTCTCTGCTGTTTCCCAAAGATCTTTAATCAATTTTCTCAATTTTGATTTATTACAATAAAAACGATGTCGAAATAAGTTTACAACCGTTTGCTTTACATTTGCTCTTGCCCCAATCGCCAAATGATGGAATTCGATCTTCCATTCTTTATCTTGACACTCATGTGCCAACTCTTCATATCTGATCTCTTTCCTATTTTCTGCAGCAGCAAAGTGTTCTTCCCATCGTAATGTTAATTGCAGTATTATTCCTTTGCTTCACACCACACGGCAATATATTCCTCATTTACAATGAACATTATCAATAGAAAAACATTATTCTATGAATAATTAACTAATTTAGTAATGGGGAGGAGGGTTACAAAAATGATGTGGATGGAGTCTGTTTCTGCCAAAGATCGATAGACAGCAAAGACAACGTTTTACTTTTTTCTTTTCTTTTTTTTTTTTCATGCTTATTTATATTGAGATACATGCAAAATATGGCAGTTCAAAATAAATTAACTGGAAAACTTATGAATATACTTACTTATTAGTGAAAAATATTTGTATATACCAAAAATTACGGAAAATAAGCGTGTAGAATTTTAATAAAAAATAAAATTAATTTTCTACTCTGACTCAACGAACTCTGCAAGACCACGTGGTGTCTTATGAGTAAGGAGATAATCTTCTGTGACGCACTGGCTTGACACGAATGTCGTTCAGAGTTTGTAGACTACAAATAGTAAATTAATTTTATTTTTTATTAGATTCTACTCGATAATTTTCTGTCATTTCTGGTGTACAATAATATTTTTAACTGGTAAGTATATCCATAAGTTTTCCTGTTATTTTGAACTGAAACATTTCGCATGTATCTCAATATAAATAAGCACCATTTTTTCTTTATAACAAAGCCCTTTAACAAGATTAACCACTAATGCTGGTAATTATTATACAGTCAGATTGCTTCTGGAATGGTGATAACCTCTATAAGAATAAAGGAGTAAATATTGGTTTAAACTTTTGTACTTTGAAAATAAATTGATCTACATGTTAAGCTTTCTTCTCACATTTAAATACCATGCTGACGGCCTCTGCCTAAAAAAGAAAAATCAATCGGTTTATGAAATATGTTTTGTCTGTCAATATATTTTAATAATTGTATTTATTCATTTTTTAAAATTTCTTTTTCTATCGAGGTTGTTTATATTGCACCAATGAAAGCGCTGGCTGCTGAAATGGTAAGGAATTTTAGTAAACGTCTTGAATCACTCGGCATTAGCGTGCGAGAACTGACTGGAGACATGCAGCTGACGAAACAAGAAATTGCAAATACACAGGTGAGAATTTCAAACCTTTTTATTATTTACTAGCCGGGCTACTTGGTGTTGCTTGAGAATAAATAAAGACCCTTCTGTACTCCTGCTCTTAGACTCCTAGACCTGATTCCCTATATTACGATTTTTATTATGATTACAATATTACGATTTTTATTCTTTAATAACTTTAAAATTATAAGAGTTATTTCCCTTGATTTCTTGAATAAAATAACTTTTTTTTTCTGACTCCATAGTCATTGTTGACCCTCAGATGAATGAACATTGAACTAAATTGTTTACCCAAACCTAGCCGAGGTCATATTGAAGCAAAATATATATGGTTTTTCGGTATATCAATGGTAGTTTCTGAGTTTCATTCAGTCAGATACACAAACAGCCTTTTTATATAATAGACTAGTTGTACCTACCCGGTGTTGCCCAGGATACAGTAAAGTCATTTTAGTTTTATTTGTTTGCACATTTTTAAACTTAGGGTAGAAAACTCCTATTATATTCTTCAATGTAAAATTTGTTATTCCCTTGCTGATGTATATTTTTAGGTGTTTATTTAAAAATGTTTGATGTTAGCAGTAATCTGGGTCGGACTAAGTAATTTTTAAAACTAAATTGTAGCGAAGTATGTTATTATTTTGCCAATAACACGGTACAAAAATGAAGATTGGCTAGTCAGAAGAAAAATTTTATTAATCAGTTTAAATGCTATTTAGGTCTGACTTTGAACATCCAACAAGATAACTTTATTTGTTAGATTAATTAATTTGTCACAATCGCAGTCTTGAAAGACTGGAATTTTCCCAAGTTATAACCAAACTCTCATACAGTGTCACCTGTGGTTTCAAAGTTCAATCTGTGAGAGGCATGTATGGTTAGCGAAATTCCGATTATGTTGTTGTTCTAGTAGTTCCCTCTTCTTTTATGTATTTCTTGTTTTCCATGATGAACCAAGTTGTTCTCATGTATGAAGAGTAGAGTTCAGATTGTCTGTCTGAGTAGAGTTCAGATTGTCTGTCTGAGTAGAGTTCAGATTGTCTGTCTGAGTAGAGTTCAGATTGTCTGTCTGAGTAGAGTTCAGATTGTCTGTCTGAGTAGAGTTCAGATTGTCTGTCTGAGTAGAGTTCAGATTGTCTGTCTGAGTAGAGTTCAGATTGTCTGTCTGAGTAGAGTTCAGATTGTCTGTTAGCAGAATTTTCTCATCAACTGATCTGAGGTCTTGTTTAAAGACATTCTTAAACTGGAGCTATGGTCAGTCTTTTTTTTTTCTTTTGGTTAATAGTCATGCATAAAAAATGGCAGTGTGGGGGGGGGGGTATTCAATCATATTCAACCTATTTCCTTTTCTCACAATATTTCTCAGTACTAGAATTCATGCTTGAGTCTTTGGGGCGTACAGTTAAGGAGTTGGTCTCGTGCATCACCAGACTTCTGCATGCTGCTGCAGAGGCTTGTGTTTTGGTGAAGGGTGATCAACGAAACTTCCTCATCTCCTTTTTCGATCTGCTTGAATGGAGCTGCTTATAAGAACTAAAACTAAAGGTAATTTTAGGTGTCAGCCTAGATAAAGAATTTTATCTATCTGAAGGCTTTTCCAGAATCTTTTTTTATCTGGAACTAACTTTATGTTGAATTGGCCAATGTGATACTCAAGTCTATCAGAAAAAGATTTGACATCAGTATTTTTATAACAAATGATGCAGTGGCCTTTTTTAATAAATGATTTTCAGTGATTAGCTTTACAATCATACCTATCAATAAAATCTAGTTAATTTCTTTCTGAATAAGCTCTGAGATTGAATATTGTCAGCAAACTAGAATTTTGCCTATTAAGCAGGATGAAGGTTTAGGAGATTATGTAACATGTTTTTAAGAATATACTTAAAAAAAAATATTTTTTTAATTTCTTTGTATCATTTTTTTTTTTTCTTTCTGTTTTTAGATGCTTGTTACCACACCCGAAAAATGGGATGTTGTCACCAGGAAAGGAACGGGGGATGTGTCTCTTTCTCAACTGGTCCGTCTGCTCATTATTGATGAAGTCCATCTACTACATGACGATCGTGGCTCTGTTATTGAAAGCATTGTGGCTCGTACTTTACGACAGGTGATTTAAATCACTTCTGACTCTTTTCATCTCACTCTTTCGAATAATGCATTAGTCAGATGTAATATCAGGCAGTCCTGGGTATGACGGCCTTAAAGTGCATCCAGTGGTGAGGCCCCAATTTTGGGGTTTTTGAGGAGTGTTGAACCATTCTCAATCCGTGCTGAATCAAAGTGGTAGTACCAGTCAGTCCTATCTATGGGTTAAATAGAAACTATTGGTTATAGACTATTTGTTTACAAAATATACTCTAACCTCTAAAACAAATTAATCTACAAACCAACTGTATATAAAACAAATGTCCAGTTTTAGCATAAAATGACCCAATCATGGTTGACATGCCGTAAAACCCAACAACCAACTAACCAGGCAAAAATCTTTGGATATTTTAAACCAGGAATGGGCAATCTTTTGTACACCCCCTTGCACCAATTTTTTTCCTCTTGCGTGCCACAAACTTGACCCCCTTTTCTGTTCCCTAAAGTATTCTAATATGGACATATTTAGCAGTTATAATACATACGATCATTTTATGTGTGTTACTGTGAACAGAATAGCGGTGTATAGGAAAGGATTTCACATAAATACAAGATAAACTTTATTTTGTTAACAATTTTAAATTTACATTTCATAATTAGTTATTGAATTCAAGAAGTATTGATCGATTTATCAAAAGTTCATCTTGTCTTGATATGAAATACTTTTAACATCCACACAAGATGAACTTTTATCGACTTTAATGACATTTTTGTTTTATCAATTTTTAACTGTTGTTTGTTATGAGGATTAAAAAAACATGTATAATTTGGATAAAAAAGGTAAAAAATTTGTATCATACCTACTAATACGTGCACACAGTACAAGAAAACCATCTTGTTGAGAACAAAGAAGATTACCAATGTCCAATAGTAATGGTTTCTTGCAGTAATGTCTTCTGAAAGTGATGCTCCTATCCTCTCTATAAAATTTCCTTCTAAGAGTCATGTTTTCTAAGATCGATGTATTTTGGGAGTAGTGTCACTCGTGAGGTGCTTCCTTGGTGCTCCGTTTTCCTGTTCTTGAGTAATGTAGAATTTCTTTCCAAGAGTAATGCTATGCCTTCCAAGAGTAATGCCATGCTTTCCAAGAGTAATGCCATGCTTTCCAAGAGTAATGCCATGCTTTCCAAGAGTAATGCCATGCTTTCCAAGAGTAATGCCATGCCTTCCAAGAGTAATGCCATGCTTTCCAAGAGTAATGCCATGCTTTCCAAGAGTAATGCCATGCTTTCCAAGAGTAATGCCATGCTTTCCAAGAGTAATGCCATGCTTTCCAAGAGTAATGCCATGCTTTCCAAGAGTAATGCCATGCTTTCCAAGAGTAATGCCATGCCTTCCAAGAGTAATGCCATGCCTTCCAAGAGTAATGCCATGCTTTCCAAGAGTAATGCCATGCTTTCCAAGAGTAATGCCATGCTTTCCAAGAGTAATGCCATGCTTTCCAAGAGTAATGCCATGCTTTCCAAGAGTAATGCCATGCCTTCCAAGAGTAATGCCATGCTTTCCAAGAGTAATGCCATGCTTTCCAAGAGTAATGCCATGCCTTCCAAGAGTAATGCCATGCCTTCCAAGAGTAATGCCATGCCTTCCAAGAGTAATGCCATGCCTTCCAAGAGTAATGCCATGCCTTCCAAGAGTAATGCCATGCCTTCCAAGAGTAATGCCATGCCTTCCAAGAGTAATGCCATGCCTTCCAAGAGTAATGCCATGCCTTCCAAGAGTAATGCCATGCCTTCCAAGAGTAATGCCATGCCTTCCAAGAGTAATGCCATGCTTTCCAAGAGTAATGCCATGCCTTCCAAGAGTAATGCCATGCCTTCCAAGAGTAATGCCATGCCTTCCAAGAGTAATGCCATGCCTTCCAAGAGTAATGCCATGCCTTCCAAGAGTAATGCCATGCTTTCCAAGAGTAATGCCATGCCTTCCAAGAGTAATGCCATGCCTTCCAAGAGTAATGCCATGCTTTCCAAGAGTAATGCCATGCCTTCCAAGAGTAATGCCATGCCTTCCAAGAGTAATGCCATGCTTTCCAAGAGTAATGCCATGCCTTCCAAGAGTAATGCCATGCTTTCCAAGAGTAATGCCATGCTTTCCAAGAGTAATGCCATGCCTTCCAAGAGTAATGCCATGCCTTCCAAGAGTAATGCCATGCTTTCCAAGAGTAATGCCATGCCTTCCAAGAGTAATGCCATGCCTTCCAAGAGTAATGCCATGCTTTCCAAGAGTAATGCCATGCCTTCCAAGAGTAATGCCATGCTTTCCAAGAGTAATGCCATGCTTTCCAAGAGTAATGCCATGCCTTCCAAGAGTAATGCCATGCCTTCCAAGAGTAATGCCATGCTTTCCAAGAGTAATGCCATGCTTTCCAAGAGTAATGCCATGCCTTCCAAGAGTAATGCCATGCCTTCCAAGAGTAATGCCATGCTTTCCAAGAGTAATGCCATGCTTTCCAAGAGTAATGCCATGCCTTCCAAGAGTAATGCCATGCTTTCCAAGAGTAATGCCATGCCTTCCAAGAGTAATGCCATGCCTTCCAAGAGTAATGCCATGCTTTCCAAGAGTAATGCCATGCCTTCCAAGAGTAATGCCATGCTTTCCAAGAGTAATGCCATGCCTTCCAAGAGTAATGCCATGCCTTCCAAGAGTAATGCCATGCCTTCCAAGAGTAATGCCATGCCTTCCAAGAGTAATGCCATGCTTTCCAAGAGTAATGCCATGCTTTCCAAGAGTAATGCCATGCTTTCCAAGAGTAATGCCATGCTTTCCAAGAGTAATGCCATGCCTTCCAAGAGTAATGCCATGCCTTCCAAGAGTAATGCCATGCCTTCCAAGAGTAATGCCATGCCTTCCAAGAGTAATGCCATGCTTTCCAAGAGTAATGCCATGCCTTCCAAGAGTAATGCCATGCCTTCCAAGAGTAATGCCATGCTTTCCAAGAGTAATGCCATGCTTTCCAAGAGTAATGCCATGCCTTCCAAGAGTAATGCCATGCCTTCCAAGAGTAATGCCATGCTTTCCAAGAGTAATGCCATGCTTTCCAAGAGTAATGCCATGCCTTCCAAGAGTAATGCCATGCCTTCCAAGAGTAATGCCATGCCTTCCAAGAGTAATGCCATGCTTTCCAAGAGTAATGCCATGCTTTCCAAGAGTAATGCCATGCCTTCCAAGAGTAATGCCATGCTTTCCAAGAGTAATGCCATGCTTTCCAAGAGTAATGCCATGCTTTCCAAGAGTAATGCCATGCCTTCCAAGAGTAATGCCATGCCTTCCAAGAGTAATGCCATGCCTTCCAAGAGTAATGCCATGCCTTCCAAGAGTAATGCCATGCCTTCCAAGAGTAATGCCATGCTTTCCAAGAGTAATGCCATGCCTTCCAAGAGTAATGCCATGCCTTCCAAGAGTAATGCCATGCTTTCCAAGAGTAATGCCATGCCTTCCAAGAGTAATGCCATGCCTTCCAAGAGTAATGCCATGCCTTCCAAGAGTAATGCCATGCTTTCCAAGAGTAATGCCATGCTTTCCAAGAGTAATGCCATGCCTTCCAAGAGTAATGCCATGCCTTCCAAGAGTAATGCCATGCCTTCCAAGAGTAATGCCATGCCTTCCAAGAGTAATGCCATGCCTTCCAAGAGTAATGCCATGCCTTCCAAGAGTAATGCCATGCCTTCCAAGAGTAATGCCATGCTTTCCAAGAGTAATGCCATGCTTTCCAAGAGTAATGCCATGCTTTCCAAGAGTAATGCCATGCCTTCCAAGAGTAATGCCATGCCTTCCAAGAGTAATGCCATGCCTTCCAAGAGTAATGCCATGCCTTCCAAGAGTAATGCCATGCCTTCCAAGAGTAATGCCATGCCTTCCAAGAGTAATGCCATGCTTTCCAAGAGTAATGCCATGCCTTCCAAGAGTAATGCCATGCCTTCCAAGAGTAATGCCATGCCTTCCAAGAGTAATGCCATGCTTTCCAAGAGTAATGCCATGCTTTCCAAGAGTAATGCCATGCTTTCCAAGAGTAATGCCATGCCTTCCAAGAGTAATGCCATGCTTTCCAAGAGTAATGCCATGCCTTCCAAGAGTAATGCCATGCTTTCCAAGAGTAATGCCATGCTTTCCAAGAGTAATGCCATGCCTTCCAAGAGTAATGCCATGCCTTCCAAGAGTAATGCCATGCCTTCCAAGAGTAATGCCATGCCTTCCAAGAGTAATGCCATGCCTTCCAAGAGTAATGCCATGCCTTCCAAGAGTAATGCCATGCCTTCCAAGAGTAATGCCATGCCTTTCAAGAGTAATGCCATGCCTTCCAAGAGTAATGCCATGCCTTCCAAGAGTAATGCCATGCCTTCCAAGAGTAATGCCATGCCTTCCAAGAGTAATGCCATGCCTTCCAAGAGTAATGCCATGCTTTCCAAGAGTAATGCCATGCTTTCCAAGAGTAATGCCATGCTTTCCAAGAGTAATGCCATGCCTTCCAAGAGTAATGCCATGCCTTCCAAGAGTAATGCCATGCCTTCCAAGAGTAATGCCATGCCTTCCAAGAGTAATGCCATGCCTTCCAAGAGTAATGCCATGCTTTCCAAGAGTAATGCCATGCTTTCCGGGACTAATGTATTCTAGAGATACCCTGCCTATAGAATTATATTTGACAGTTTTATTTGCCATTAAATAACCCATAGATGGTTGATATGTTGTAAAACAAACCAACCCAAACATCACTGATAATAATTGTTTTAAATTAAAATTAATTTTAGTTAAATTCTCTTTTAACCATAACTTGCTTATATTTGCTGTTGTTTTTTTTTTTATTATATAGAAATCAGTTTTTTTATGTTTGTTTTCATAAGCTTGAATATGTTCTTGTATCTCTGGGGTTTCAGTGCATCACATGTATTGTTTATATAATATATATTTAAACTTTTGTTCACTCCAAACAAGGCATTTTGCCACTAAAGCATGAGGGCTACTGTGATAGGGTCCAGATTTATAGGGGGAGGGGCAACCTAGGCGGTGAGTTTGGCAGCAATGTGCCACTGTTGGCACATGCACCATAGGTTAACCACCCATGGTTTAGACCATTTCAAATTTCTCAAAACTCGTATTACTGGATCTTTGACAGCATTGACCTGGGGTGGGTTGAGCCAGCTACAAGTGAATTTGCAGTATCACAAGTCAAGGTGGCTTGTTCATGCCTGTTCGAAAGTTGACTCGTCAGCATACCGCAGCTTCTACGGTTCCATCGTTGAACACCAAAGACGCACAGGCTGGCAAGAGCTTCCAAGTCAGCTTTTACTGACACAAGCAAAGTTCTGTTGACCTCCCCCTCCTTTTGTCTCATCCCAATACTGAGGTCAGCTTTTGCATTGTGAATCGGGTCGATTGGAGAATGATGAAGAGTGGCCAAAAAGTTTGGGGATCCAACATCTCTAGCTTGATACTTTCTTTCTTTGTTTTTAGTATGTCTATTTCATGTCAAGCAAACAAACAAATATATATATATATATATATATATATATAGATATATATATAGATATATATATATAATTAGTGTATTTAAATGTAAAGAAAACAATAATTAAACATTAAGTAAATAAATGAAAATTAAAAGTTTCAATAGATTTGTAATAGAGGCTTATTCTCTTTTACTACTCTGCAGAATTGAAATAAAATGCTAAAGTATTGATAATGATACAGAACTGTAAAAAATAAACAAGTTTCTTTAAAAAAAATTTGATAGATTTAAAAAATATTTTTTACTTAAAACTGTTCAAAAAAAAATTTTATTTTAATTTATAAACTAAAATTAAGTTTCATCATTTTTCTTTAGTGTAATACTAAGGTTCTTGTTGCTTAAAAGTACAAACAAATTTTTTTTGTCTTTTCCTGAGAGAGAGTTAATTATGGGGCAGTAACTGTGAATTGTAATTTTGAGCCAGATTTTGTTTTTAATATCTAACAATTTTGATTTTATTCAGTAATTACATTCAGTACAAAAAACTATTGAATTCAAATTTAAACAAAACAAATTCTTAAATTTTCCAATGCTGTATTCTTTAACATTAATTTATTAATAATTAATTTACAGTTAATTGTTTTTGATGTTTCCATGCTGAATTTTATTCAGTAATTTCATTCAGTACAAAAAACTATTAAATTTTCCTTGCTGAATTTCGTTCAGTGATTTCATTCACTACAAAATTCAAATTGAAACAAAATAAATTAAATTTTTCATTACTGTATTCTTTTACATTCATTTATTAATAATTAATTTCCAGTTAATTGCTTTCGATGTAATAACAACAGTTGAGTAGAATTACTGCCCCTTAATTAACTCTCTCTCAGGAAAAGACAAAAAATTTTTTTTTTTGTACTTTTAAGCAACAAGAACCAATACTAATTTTGGGGGTAATTTTCTTGCATATCGGATGTTGCTATTCCTTGTTTTTGATAATATTACTAGTTTCGCTTATAGACTCGCATTAAATCTCCATTATGGTATAACAAACTGTACCCATCCAGTGTTGCCCGGGATGCAGTGAAGTTATTTTGGTTTAAAATTTTTATTTGTTTGCACATTTTTTTTACATACTAAAATAAAAAATATTATTTTAATTTACTGGTAAGGGAGGCAACTCTTTTTGATATTCTTTTATTCAAAAAATGAGTTATTCCCCTTGCTGATTATGGTTTTTCAATCATAATTAAAAAAAACTATTTCCATATTACCAGTTGTCCAGGTTGAACTACATAATTTTTTCAAATAAACCTTAGCCAAGTACGTTATTATAGTGCCAATAACATGATACAACAATAACTGAAAATTTTAGTCGGAATCTAAGTTTGATATGTCAGCTTAATTGCTATTTAGGTTCAACTTTTAAAATTTGACAAGATAACTTTATGTGTTAGATGTGTTATTCAAATGGTAAATGCGTATCTATAACCGCAAATCAGCGAGACTAAAAATGTTCCCAGCTTTCGAAGAGTCTTTTGAAATGATTGTCTCAATTTATTTGTTTGATTAATTTGGGCTTTACTTTCACTTCTTTTTCCAGGTGGAGGCCACTCAGAGCATGATCCGAATTGTTGGTCTGTCAGCCACCTTACCAAATTATTTGGATGTAGCACGGTTCTTAAGAGTCAATATCAATCTTGGTCTTTTTTTTTTTGATGGAAGATTCCGGCCTGTACCTCTTGGCCAAACTTTTATTGGTAATTATCTTTCACCTTTTTTAATGTTTTTTTTTTTTAATTTTTCAACACCAACTTGTCTGGTGTATATTATGAAAATGCAAACTTTTATACTTATGGATGAGCCTTTTTTATTTAAAGAAGTTTTTTTGTTGTTATTTATCTGACGCAAAAACTCCCTAAAAATGAAATATTTTGTAAGGTCCAAATCAATGTGAGAATATTAGATGATAGTTTCATTTCATAAAGTTATTTGTACCTGTAATTTTCAATAAATAATATTCCGTTTTATATAAATAGATTTTTTTTCTGTCAGTCACAATTTTTTTTAAACGTAATAAATAAATTGCAAAAATTTGTCTCGTTTAGAAATATCAGATCTTAACTATTTTTATAAATGGAGAATATTGCATTAATAGTAAATTCCTAACAAATAAAGTGTATGCCATGACCGGAAATCTAAACCGGAACCTTGAGATCTCTGGTCTGAGGTTTTACCAACTGACGTATTTTGTCTTTCTTATAAATAGAGCTTAAAACATTATCATAAAAAATAATTATATCTTTGGCATAACGTCATAGATTTATGTTTTATATCATGTTTCAAAACATGAATTCAAACCATAAGCGATAATTTAAAAAAATATAGTTTGTTCACAATTCTATCGTCCTCCCAACTTCGCAAAAATATGCGACCCAAGGAAGCATATATTTGGCAGTTTAATAAAAAAAAATTTTGTAAAATTTTTTAGAGCAGTGTTTTATTGTTTTTGTACATTTTTCTTCTACAAATTTTGGTTAGTAATTTTCTTAGATAAAACTTTTATTAAATTAGAAACAAATCGGCTATCAGTTGCTTCTTGTTTACGTATGTAAAGAAATCTGTATTAATACGATTGCTGAGTCGAGTTTGGATGAATTACATCCCTTTGATTTAGCACGTGGCAACGTTACAGTGATGCCAATTAACTAAGAGAGCAACAAGCAGAATTATTTTAAATTTTTTTCATTAAAATTTTGAAATGTGAAATCTTAAAATAAGAGATATAATAAATAGATAATAAATTTCTTTAGAGAACATGTTCAAAACAGTTTATCAGAATTTATTTTTTTAGTTTTTAATAAAAACTATTTTAGTAATTTTTCTGGTGATTTGTAAATAAAATGTTTGACTTTGTTTTTACATTTTTTTTTTTTATTCAGGTATTAAAGGTACTTCAAAGATGCAACAGTTACAAGACTTCAATACTGTCTGCTACGAGAAAGTTCTTGATCAAGTCCGAAAAGGCTATCAAGTGAGTAAAAAACTTTTGCTAAAATGATTTTATTTAATAGTTTTTTTACTTAATTCTAGGTTACATTGAGGTGGTGGTGGTATACATGTTATCGTGGGCCCAGGGTGACTGCTCTATCTACCCTTGCTCCCTCTCCCTCTCGATAATTTTCTTTGGGATTTTTGTTTTACATAAAACAAATAAATCTGAATAATTAAAAAATAATCTAATTTGGAAAAAAAGAAAGATAATTTTACTTTTAATGAATTTGTATATACTTTCGATTTAAATCGTATCTTATTGTGCCGATGCATTATCCATTGAAGAACAATGTCATTTACTTCTTATAGGTTTCAGTAAGAGAATTGAAAACCTCAGCAAAGGGCACTCTCATAGAATATGTTCAATGGTTTGTCATGTCATATCACAGGGTCACTCAGGACTGTTGGCTAATCACCCTCCAATTTGTGGAGGAGTCGTCTTTCCTACTTTCACCATTGCTCTATCATTTCCCCCACTTCATCGATTGCTTTACTTCCAGGTGATCGTGAATAAGATACCTGTCGTCATTAATTTCTTAGTAGTTTTCACTTCATGATTTTGATGTAATAAGACTAATAAGCCCAGAAAGATGAAATCTCTACAGTATAGGGAGATGTGTGCAGAACAGGAGACTTTGTTGGTTTGGTCACATTGAAAAAAATGGATGATAGATTGGGTAGTAGATGCAGAACAGTTGACTTAGAAGGGGAAAACATGGGAGGAAGTGATGAGGAAGGATTTTAGAGAAAGACCTGGGCAGAGTTAGGTTAGTTTGGAAGTAAAATTCTAAAAGACATGGAACACATGTCAACGTGTAAAATGGAAGTTAAACTGAATATGATGATGATGAAGAAGCAATGTTTTTATGAAATTATAAAATTGCTTACTGTAAAAATCGTAAAATGGACCATAAAAAATATATCTCACAGAAATATTATGTTTTTTTGAAATGTGAAAAAGTAAAAATAATAAAATAAAACCATGGTTATTGGAATATAATATGAACTGACTTATATTTTGCTCTGTTATCAATAAGTGACAATCATGAATTTTTTAAGGAGACTACAAAGTAAAAGGAACTGATAGTATATGCTAATACATATATTGTCATTAATAATTATATATATATTACACGTATAATTAATAAATGAGAAAAATGAATATAATTAACATTAACGGTGAAAATCAAGAAGCAATCCCCCCCCCCCTTCTCTCTTGGTGTATGTCATGACGCTGACTAATCTATGAAAGCCTGATCGTATTTCATTATTGCGTAATGTTTTTTTTATTTATTTATTTTTTCTCAACATTTTAGGTGATGGTGTTTGTGCATGCGCGAAATGAGACGGTTCGAACAGCAATGGTTTTACGAGAAACGGCCAAGAACAAAGATCACATTCATACTTTTTCTCCACAAGGGAAAAACTTAGGCTTGGCTCAAAAGGCGGTAAGGTTTTTCCTTTTCTTTTTTTTTTTTTTTTTCTTAAGCCTTTTTTGGAAAATGGATGTTGGTTCTATTTCTTCTCTATTTAATTTTTCCTTTGGGCCTTTGAAAAACTCAGCGATAACCATAGCTTACATTGTCCAACTGTACCCCCAAACCATTACTGTTTCAGGTGGAGTGGGATATAACTCGCGGTTTTCAAGTGAGTTGAGTCTGGGAAAGAGGCCATGGGACTTGTCGCCCATAATGTCACATTCACGCATGACTTTTTTTTCTTGCCACCTCCCAGTTCAATATATAACAAGAATTAGTTTGAGAAAGATTTTCTGTGTGAAAAACAAATCCATTATAACAAATGTTTCTAGGTGTTCTACATTTTGAAATTACAGTAAACAATGGCAACATGTAAAAAATATTTAAGCTTCTGTCACGAGAAGAAAAGGATACGTTGAATAATCAATCAATTAAAGCCGGAAAAAGACAGTAAAAATACTTTTATTGTTGGCTACTGCAATTGAGGTGGAGTAAGTGGCCAATTGTCTGCCATTGCTCTAACAGAATTGGGGGAGGTGACACCAGAGCCGGAAGAGCAGTGAGGTGACTAATGCTTTCCTGTTGCACTTTCTTTTTTGCTTTTATTTCAGCCGAGACAAATGCGTTTTATAATTATAGACATACACAGAAATCAACCAAGAGTTATCTAATCAATATCAACAGGTGACATTTGATAATTGTTATGACAGTGGTTTGAAAATCTTTCATGTGCCATGAGCTACCATCATAACATTTACAAATATTAAAAATGACATTAACAGCAACAATTTTTAAAAAATTATTCATAAAAGCCTATCAAATTTCTTTGATGGACACTCATCAGAGAAGAATACATGCAATAATTAATTAAATCCCAAACATAAATAGACAGTTCATATATTCCCATAAGTATTGAGATGAGTAAATAAACAAAAATTAATGTGCAAAGAAATTGATAAAATCTTCTGAAAGAAACGGAAAAGTGAAAAATATAAATTTATGTAAATGATGTTGTATCATTAAGTTTTTTAACAACTTCAAAAAAAAAAATTCACCATATTGTCATTGTATTTTTTATTCATTTATTTTCTTTCAATTTTGATAGGCCCAAAACTCTCGAAATCGACAGCTCCAAGAATTGTTTCCAGATGGTTTTGGCATCCATCATGCCGGAATGCTCCGACAAGATCGGAATCTGATGGAAAGGTTCTTTTCAGAAGGAGTGATCAAAGTTTTGGTGTGCACTGCCACTTTGGCATGGGGAGTGAATTTGCCAGCACATGCTGTCATCATTAAGGTTAGTATTTATGATCCCCTCCCCCTTACTTTTTTAAAAATCAAAATAATGTTATGTGTTTTCTGAAGAAATTACCTAATCAACTAGTGCTGTTTTTAATAGCACTAGTGAATAACATTTAAAGAATAAACGGGATGAATTTCAGAATCTTGGTAAAACAATCAATTTGTAAAGGCATTTTTAGGATCTATCTAATGAAATATTTAAGAGAATTTGATTTGTATATTTCAATTATGTATTCTGTCAGATTATAGGTAATTGTCTGTGTGTGTATAAGTCTAGCGTAAATTCTTGGGAGTTAACTAATACGATGATTACAAGAGATTAATTGACTCAGTAGCAAATGAATTTTCCAATAATGTACTTGGGATTAATGGGACTAAACAAAGAAAGTAATATGGCATCATAAGACACCCTGCAGGTGACCATATATTTATATAATAAAGAAGTCTGATTCTCACATATGGTCATTGCTAGTTTCTGTCCTACAAACTCAATGTTTTATTCCGATTTCTCAGTTTTTGTGGAAACTTTAACTACGTTCTTAATAACAAAAATGTATTTTTGTTTATTTTCTTAAAAATATATAATATATATGCTTTCTTTGTGAGTTTGATGAAAAATTGCCTGGCACAAATCAAATAACATCCACTGATGTATTTGTTTTATTGTGCAATTCCTCTCACACCCATTTGAAATACTCTGAAGAAATTGAAATGAAAATCCTTTGGGAGGGGGCGGTTTTTACTATGAAAATGCATTGGGGGTAACAGTTTCTACTATTTAAATGACATCACAAGAGACTAAGCTATAGAACATATTATTTTATTTACCGTGAGATCATCAAAGTGAAACCAGCAAAACATGAATTGTTTTTCTAACAACAAAATTAAAATGGCAAAGTTTTATGTTTATATTATTTTTGATCATTTTTTAGTTCCATCTTT
>OY744528.1:120244129-120311629 GCA_963556195.1 Sepiola atlantica | reverse complement strand
GGTCGCTGGAAAAATGGTTGGATCATTCTACTGCTCCAGAAGTTATCTCACTCCTGAGGTAATCCTTTACCAGTATAAGAGTCAAATACGTCCTAAGATGGAATACTGCTGACACATCTGAGGAGGTGCCGCTCAGAGCACCTTTTCCTGCGTTGACAGAGTCCAAAAAAGACTTCAAAATCTAGTGGGGGAGGGGGGGGGGTCCTCTTCTCTTTCCTCCAGTCTCTTTTTCACAGAAGAGATGTTGTTAGTCTTTCTCTACTCTATCTCTATTTTCATAGTAGGTGCTCGACTGAGCTCCAATCTATGTAAAACGTTTACAACAAAAACTCGTCTAGCTACAACGACTGTAAATAATTTTCTTTTCTCTCTATGTATACCTAAAACTAACAGAGCTTCCATGAGCAAAGTTTCTTTCCAATAATTACATGTCTGCAACACAATACCATGGGACTGCTTCCCAGCTGACTATAGCATGGTAGTTTTCAAGTCCAATGTTAATAATTTCTTGTTGAGCTGTCCTCTTGAATAATCTAATTTGGACCAGTCACAACCATTGTTACCAATTCTCAAGTTCTTATACTGTCCTTCTGACGAACCCATTAACCCTTATCCTCGAGTGGCCTATGGGCCTTGATAAGCGATGACTTGTTAGTACATAAAAATAAATCACTGTTTTAAAATCTTGAGTTATGCTCGATCACCTTTTTATTTAAAAGTTATGAGGGCGATTTATATTTCTTGTCAACAACCCTCGTTCAGGGTTCATGCAGGTCCTTTAAGACCTTGAATTTGAAAAGTCTTTATGTTCTTGAATAAAGTATGCAAATTTTTATGGTGTAAAAATATTATATGTATGTGTAATATATATATATATATATATATATATATATATATATATATATGAACTTGCTGCTCTGGTGCCCCCACAGCGCAAATTCACTAGAACAACCCGACAATCTGCCAAATCCCATCCATTCACTGTGGAAGTCTCCAGATGTCTGAGAGCCTTCTACTCCAAAAGCTTCTTTCCTCGTGTAGCTGGACTCTGGAACTCCCTCCCTGTTTTCCTGACGGTACTGACATGCAGAAATTTAAAACTAATGCAAACAGACATCTCGCTGCACAGCTCCCAATTTAGGTTGCTCCACTCCCCCCCCCCCCCAAGTCTCTCCCCTTTTCTCAATAGCTCCTTACGTCTACAGTGGCGTCCTGCCTTGTTTGGGGTGAATTATGTTAAAATATATATATATATATATATATATATATATGTATAATATGGTGATTGCCACTTCTTTACAGAAGAACGTCCCTACAAGATTGCAGTGTCCGGTTGTGGGCACGCAGACGGCTGAGCAGCCTCGATTTTTTTTTTTTTTTTTTTTTTTTTTTTTTTTTACAAGTCTTGCTGCAGATATGACATACGAAGGTACTGGCATCTGCTTGTACATAACTATTTTCAATGCTTGCTTGACATTCGCGTAGTTGGCTCCTGCCATGGGATGCCATATAGCTCAATAAACAAGCCCTTGACAGACAAGTTCTGCCACATAAACCACAAATATTTCTGGGCTGAAGTGTGTCTGGGACGCTCGGCACGGACCTGTTTCACAAAGCACGTTTCAAAATTGAGTATTGTATTCGCTTAGATTCAAAATTTTCACAACCGTCATAAATATTCTTGCACCATACTGATCGCTCCAAAGCCATCTTCTCCCAGTTCTCCATGTTCATGTCAAGCAAATTCAGGTTGTTTTTGACTGCATCATTAAAACGTCTTTTTGGCTTATTTCAGTTCCCCATATAACAGTTATTTAGGGAACCTGTAATCTAACCAAGTATCCTGCCCAGTACATCTAACTGCGTATAATACACACTTCTATGCTAGATATTCCCGCTTGCTGTAGAACAGTAGTGTCTCGTGTAAATGTTTGCCAGTTGACGCTTTAAATCCTCCTGAGGCACCTTTGATAGAACCTCTCTAGAGCCTTAATGGGTTAGCGGTATGTGGTCCATGTCTCTCAGGATTACACAACACAACACTTACAAAATGCAGGACTTGTATACACTAATATATATATATATATATGATTATTTTTATTTACAGACATGTACAAAATCTGCAACACTGGCATGTCGATGTTATCAATCAACAGCTATTATAAACTGAGATCTCATCAGGCAGTTAGAATCCGATCTTAACCTTAGATCATATTTATAAACCCGGTTGAAATTCTTTGGATTACTACACTGTGGATGTTTTACCTGGATTATTATATATATATATATATATATATATATATATATATATATATAATAATAATCCTTGTGTGTAAATACCTATATATTATTATTATTATTATTAGCCGTACCTACCAGATGTTGTCTGGGAGTCTTTTTACTAGCAATACACATGAAAAAATTTAAATGGCTTAAAATATCTCAATAATGGCATATATAGAAAGAGCTTGATGATCTAAGAAAGAATCTTTTTAATTTTTTTAAATCTGACTAAAAATAAGGAAGTTATGACTTTTTTTTGCCTCGCACGATTGCATATTTTCCTCTCTTTAAGACCATATGCGTTTCGTCACATTTTTTACACTAATTTTTCAGTAAAAATGTTATATCTTTGTTAAAACACAAGATTAAGCAATGAAATTTGCCATATAAGTGTATTTTTGTACTAGGAATCAGAATATACAACTGAAAATCTCCAGAAATTATTGGTTGCCAAGTAATCTGCAGTAAATGCACATAAATATGCTGCAATACCTTAAAAAATACCACGTATCCATTAAAAAAAGAAGTTAGAGAACTCAAAGTTGAATCATAATACATTTTATGTACAAGAAACTAAAATCTAATATTAGGACTGTTTAAAAATGAATATATTGCAAGATTTCTTTGGTATTATTGTAGATTAACACCTTCCGCTAAATCACCACCTTGCCTCCCCAAAATATGAGATTCAACTTTTTTTTTTAGGCAATTACATGTTAACACCCTGAAAAACTTGGCAAAAAGAAAAACTATTATTTTAGAATTTAGGGTGGGAATTAGTTTCACATATAAATTTAATACTGCCCCACCCCCCAAACAGGAGGTAATGCCTGGGAGGATCCCCCCTCCCCAATAAAAAGAAAGGGTTATGCCTGCGAGTATGGTATCATGACAACAGAACAGGTACTACACTACCACTCCACACCTCCATAAAATAGGAGATTGTACTCCCTGTGAATATGGTCTTAGACAACAAAACAGATAATTCATTACCAACTCTTCACAAAGGAGGATGTAATACCGCCCATGCATGGAGTATTGTTGCCACATCTGGACTGGTGCATCATCTACTACTCTCCCTCCTTGACAAGGTCCAAAAAAGAGTCGCCAACCTAATGGGCCCCTCACTGTCAACCAAGCTCCAGTCCCTGTCCCATCGCCGCAATGTAGCATCCTTGTGCTTGTTTTACAAATACTTCAATGGATTATGCTCAGATGAATTGGCTACTCTGGTGCCCCCTCGACGTAAATTCACTAGACCAACTCAATAATCAACTAAATCCCATCCATTCACTGTGGAGATCCCCAGATGCTGGAGAGCTTTCTACTCAAATAGTTTCTTTCCTCGTGCTGCTGGCCTCTGGAACTCCCTCCCTGCCCCCTGTTTAGAAATTTAAAATTAATGTAAACAGACATCTCGCTGCGCAGATCCCAGTTTAGGTTGACCCCCCCAACCTTCTCCCCTTTTCTTTCTTCTCAGTAGCCCCTTACGTCTACAGTGGCGGCCTGCCTTGTTTGGGGTGAACTACGTTAAAAACAAAAATTTAAAATTTAAAAAATTACCCCCACCCTCTTAAAAACAGGAAGTAATTTCTAGGAAGACGATCTTATGACAACAGAACCGATACTACACTACCCCTCCCCCACATTAAAAGATAATACAATGATAGATTAAGTTAGGGTTTGTTTTTCTTTCATTTATTTCAAAATGCCTAGTCATAAAAACATTATTTTTTTATGGTTCCTTGGTCTTTTGGCTAAGATCAAAGTGTAGTATCTGTTTTCAGTGCCATCAGACGTTTTACTATCAATGAAATTATTGCATATGACAATGCAAATTAAAAATATATATTACAGGTAAGGAAATTGACATCTTTGAAGCACGCATTAGAATGTATTAAAGTGTGTTATTAATTTCCTTACTTAAAAAAAGCGCCAATCTGCGCATAACATCGCCAGGACTACATTTATCCTAACGTCTTTAAGAACTTGACGTCTCTTTCTGCTCATATCGTGATTCGACCCCTCGGGGTTTTAATACCATCAAAATGAGGAGGAAAAAAAGAAAGAAAAAAAACTATAAGACAGTCTCGCCTGTTCTACAATGAAAGCTTGCAAAAAAAAAAAAAAATTAAATAAATGAATTCTTCATTTAAATTTCACGATTGTTGATTTTCACTTTAATTATATATTACAGAATATTAATTTATTAGCTGTTTATAAAATAAATATGCAAATTAAGAATACTCAAAGGTTTTTATGAGTGCTTGCAGATTACTATATGTACGGTATTTCAAAATGTTATTTTGTATCATAATTCTATGATAACAAGTCAGTCCGACAGTGGCTTTGTTGCTGTTGGACTGCTGTTCTGTACAGTCCTAAAAAGGCCAAAGTGCGCTGGCTCCTCAAAACCACACTTGACCTTGTGTCTAACCCACTGGAAGGGCGGTAAATAATGTGTTGTATCATAGAGAATTAAATAAGCATAAGTCATTTTGATGTTAATATAGTTAGGATAAGTGGAAAAAAACTTTCGCATTTATTCGTTTAGAAAATTAGAAACTTAACTACAAGTGCATGCTGGTCAATTTTTTTTTTTAAATAGGATTTTGAAACATTCTTTCGTCACGTTTTTATTTTTAAATAAATGATTAATGAATTTATTGATTTTTATTATTTTTGAAAATTCTTACAAAGCATGATACTCACTCTCTTTTCCGGTCATTTGGTTAATATTTTAAGAACAAGGGAGACAACTCTTATCTTCGCCGGTATAAGTGACTTGTCCCCCTTGTTCTTACACCACTCCTATGACAAGAAAAAATGTTTCCTTTCGCCGGCATAACATTTCTAATTTTCCTTAATTTGCAACTTGATAAATTAGGATAAGGATTTTGAAAATTTCGAAAAAGAATCTTTAAATTTAATTTTTTAAAAAGGCCTACGATTTTGTATAAACAGAAGGAATTGTTTTATGAATCTTTTCATTGAATGTATAATTTTGCTCGTAAATTTTATCATTGCTCGTCTGAACGTTGGTTGAAAGGTCTTCTTCAGCGACAATTTATTAAAAATGAAACCGTTTTTATTGCATATTTAAAAAAAGAAAAAAAAGAAAAAAAGGGAAACAAAGAAATAAAAACATTGGTGATGAATGCTAGGCAGCAAGAGAGACTTTTAATATTTTGAATTATTTTTCTCTTGACCGTAACCCACCCGTAAATAGGGACTATAATTTTAAAAACTATATTCTCTATTTACTTGCCTTCTCACAAGGGCAGTTAGACACAAGGTTTTAATGTGAGGCGTATCCAGCTCCTCAAAAAGGGGGCACTCTGGGTGGGAAAGTCTATCGTAAAACAATAAAACACTTGAAATGTAAAGATAAACTGTTTAAGGATTGAAAATAAACTGAATCTGCGTGAGATGTTGCTCACCCCAGAGTCCGGGACACTTGTAGCACCTTAAATACCAAAACCTGATGATGTGGAAACCGTGGCGGGTCAAGAGAAAAATAATTCAAAATCTATTGAGTCTCTCCCTCACTGTCTATATATGGCATAATCACGTTGACACACCGGTTTTCTTTAGATCACTGAAGTTTAGCAACGTTGAACCTCGTCAGTACCAGATAAGTGACCATTTTGGAATACCAGTTGTTCTATGTGGGAGGACGGAGACACCTCCCTGGAAAACCTAACATCGTCATCTCCCCATGTCAGGATATACATGCGACTGCGTATTTTTTAAATTTTTTATTGTTTTTTATTTAAATATAATTTACTCCAAACAAGGTAAGTTGCCACTAGACGTAAGGGGTTACTGAGAATTAGGGTGAAAGTTTAGGGGGCTCATCCTAAATTGGGAGCTGTGCAGCGAGATGCTTGTTCACATTAGTTTTAAATTTCTGCATGTCGATACAGTCGGGGAAACGGAGCAGGTATTGTTTGTGAATTTAATACTCCCTAGAAACTTCCAACTTCAGAGTAAGCCGGCTCAACCCAGCCAGACATTACTTGTACTTGAATCTGTTTTCGATATTCAACTACCCAACATTGACGGCTAGTGTTTTACTTTGTGTTTTTTTTGGTTATTTTTTTTCCAAAATATTGTTTTCAAATTCAATTTTGAAAATTCAATTTATTTATTATAGTATCGTTTGGTCATTAAATTATTAATTGAACTAAATTGTTTTAAAACAAGAATGACATGAAGATCTGCTAAAAATTTTATGAAAAAAGTTGCCAAGATGCAAGATTGAAACCGGGACTTTTAGATCTTCAGCCTAATGTACTAACAACGTAGCTATTCTAAGCATTTTAATTTTGCTAGACCCTCTCCTGCTGTTACTATCTAGTTAAGATGGTGTCTATCTGAGATTTCTCCCTAGATGAACTATTTTATAAAAAATGGAATTGAAATACATTATTTGTAAAGGAGTAGGCAATGTAAAAATCTTTCCATACATAATTACATCAATTTTATGTCTTTATAGAACCACCCACATAAAGAGTTAAGAAGAAAGAGTTCAAAAGGTTTTTTCTGTATGTGTGTGAACCTGAGTGTGAGTGAGTACATGAGACTGTTTATAAACTGATGCTACATTTAGTAGTCCATCACTGTGACTTGTGTTGTTTGCCTAGATTCCATTAGCCAGGCAGTTACGACCAGAGTTTGCCCGCAAAAAGTTTTTGTGGTAGTTAATAACACTGTTGTGAATGACAAGGGTTCTTGTGACAAGTTGAGACTATCACTGGCGATAGCGGTTGGGTTCTTGCTTATATAGTCGATGCAAACTAGTGCTTGCCTCTCAAGGCAAACTCTTTCTGATTGGTTGAAGTCCGATATAGGTAACCAGAGATTGGGTATTTTGATAGAATTGACCAATCAGTATTAAGTATCTTGACCAAATAAACATTGAATATTTCAGAGATTTTTTTTCTCTGGCACTGTTGTTGTTGTTGTTACTGCTGGAACATGGCTTCACAGTTTTGTTAAGAACATTTACAAAAGTTCCACAAAAGAAACTAACCAGAATCAAACATTAATTTTGTAGGAATAAAGCTTTTAAAGACAAAGTTTTGGGAAACGACTCTCTCTACTTTATTGTATAGAAAGATTAGTCTTTTATATGCTTTTAATTAAAATATTAAAAATTATTTCATTTAAATTTTATTTTTTTATGAATTGCAATGATATATTTTTATTTGAAGACAATTTAAAAATGTTGTTCCACTAAAAAAAAAAAGTTCTTTTTTCTTTATTTATTGTTCAAGTGTCAAAAATATTCTGTTCTTTTTGATTTCAGGAAGATGCCAACTTGTATGTTCATCGGAAAAAATTGGTATTTGATGCCGGCCGACGTCTTGATAAAACTCATATGATTCGATTCAATGAACCAACTGAAGGATTCGCTTCCACAGACCTCGGACGGATAGCCAGTCATTTTTATATCAAACATGCGACAATTGAAGTAAGCTATCTTAGTGTTTTATAGAATAATTGCAAATTTTTTTCATGTTGAATTAACGGATCAAAATACAGGAAAATGTGCGCAGTATTATCATTGTTGGATGGTTTTAATGAGAGTAGCTTTATTTGAAAGTCAATGATATTGATCTTTAAATTACGATAACATTTAAAAATCTTTGATCAAAAGTATTTATGATAAAAACTTAATGTTTATCTATATAGACATTTTTATGTCTGTTGTGACCGTGTTGTGGTAATTGAATGAGGCTTGAGTGGGTGTAACTTTGAATATGTGAATGTGAGTTAACAAACAAAAATATGAGAAAGAATTTGACTGAGGAAATTTAGTATGGTCAAGAATTAATTATTTATTTACTTTTTACAATTGGAAGAAGAGGATTTACTAATTAATTGAACAGTTATTGTGGGAGCTGATAACGACACATCTATACAAAATGTGTCTCGGTTGGAAGCCAAGGGGAGACAACTCTCGCAATTTTGCAAGGGAAATAACTCTAACAAGTTATCTCCCTTTAATATGTCTGTTATTTTCTAGCTAGAAATGCCTCTAGCTAAAAATGTCCATGTACATTAAGTTTTTATTTTAGGAGTGTGATTATAATATTTAAAATTTTAATTGCTATAAGTTTTATAATCTACCGAATTATATTATGAAAGCTGTTTGACATAACCTGTTAATCATTGAACTTATTTTTATCTGCAGTATTTACTATATCCTGAGAGTTTCATGAGATCTAATTTGTTAAAAAAATATAATTTTGGATTAATTGATCTCCTGGAGATATCTCAAATTGTTTTGGTTCTTTAACTTGTGACCCTGGGGTTTGGGCTTGTCAGGCCCAGCTTGAATATGCTGCATTGAAATGGAATTGAGCTATTTCAAGCAATAAAATATTTCAAGAGTGTGATACTTTCTGGAGCAGTAGAATGATCCAGCTAGCGACCTTAACAACAGATCTGATGTAAGTCTTCCACTTCAGGTCTGGGGTGAGTCAGTCCTAGAAGCTTATTAAACCAGGAGCCTTCCTCAAGGGGAAAGTGAGGATCCAAGCATTGGTGATGAAAGGAGAGAAGCTTTGTTTTATATGTAAAAAAAACAACAAAAAAAAAAACACTCCAATGAAAAAGTTGAAAGCTATTCTTCTATTTTATGCTATATTCAATTGTTTTGTCTTGTTTTTGTTTTTTTAATTTTAGGTTGTAAATGAATTGTTCAAACCTCAAATAACAGAAGCACAAGTGCTGAGTATGGTCTCTCAAGCTCAAGAATTTGATCAAATCAAGGTAAATCCATCCATCATGAATTGCGATTATCTGTAGAATGTTTCTTTCCTCCCCTTTTATTATTTTTCTTGGTCCATTTTTGGTATTTAGGGTTTCAAGTTTCCTGGACAGTGGGTAACACCATGCAGTCCAGTCCAAAGAGTTGACATCAGAGCCGAAACCCCGGACAATGTTAGGAAATGATTCACAAAAAGGAAAAGTCATCGGAAGTAAGATAGGGGGGGGGTCAAAATCTTTGAAACTCTCGAGACAGTAGGACACCTCAAAGCTGGTGGTCAATTTCCGCGTAGTCAGCTGGGAGTGGCTAAGGTGAGTCATTTTCTGTTTGTCAGTTACTATGGGACAAAGACCAGGCGTTTTTAGGATTTCCAGTCAAAGTCAATATATTGAGTCGTCGGGGCAGTTAGCAGCCTTTGGTGGCTCGGGGAGGTCCCCCAAGAGGTTTTGTCCTCAGGCACATGGGGTTAGACCTGAGTGAACTAGCTAGGTTAGAAAGTTATAAAGTTAGAATTGGACCGAACCTTTCCCTCTCCCCTTTTCGGCCTTGTG
This sequence comes from Sepiola atlantica, assembly GCA_963556195.1. NCBI lineage: Eukaryota > Metazoa > Mollusca > Cephalopoda > Sepiida > Sepiolidae > Sepiola > Sepiola atlantica. Next base: position 120,302,017 of record OY744528.1, on the reverse strand, counting down.
CCACATTTTGTAAATTGTTCTCATTTATAAATAAATATTGAGTGAGGTGAGCGAGATTGCAGATTGGCGGCGACCCAAGATGAGCTGACTTCAACTGACAACAATGATGGCCTCGACAGACAAATTATCTCAGTTGGGTGTACTGAAACTTAATTAAGATGTAGAGTTTAGTGTGTGGGGATCTTTTACCGCGGTGGTATCACACACACAGCCAGAGTACAACTGACTAATACATGATGTATCAGAGTTTGTGTTTATTCTTGTGAGTTTGCGTTGCTTTTATTTTTGTACACTTGTAAACTAGTGCACATGCCCTCGACGATTGTCAGTGGAATAGATGATATGGCCAGAACGAGAGATGAAGACGAACAGAAAACCATGGCACACAGCATTGGGGTCAGTGATTGTCGAGACGGCCGGTATGGTTCTACATGCAATCATATTGGGTCACAGGTGTATGTAGTACATTTATAAAAAATGTTATTTACAGGATTGTTTTCATCGGCAAAAAAACTTTTGCTATCATTTGTGAGTATTGTGTGATAATTAAAAACTTGGATCTGAACTGTGCTGTAAATTACCATTGTGTACAACTCTTGGAAATTAATTACATTTTGATGAAAAGTGCATCCTGATATCTAAATAATTTGTTCAGAACTAACACCATAAAAAATGATTGACACGTAACCTTTCGATATAGAAAGTTACCCAATTTCTGTCACTTTTGTATGACCAGGTTCGTCGTGAAGAACTTGATGAACTTGAAAAACTGCACGTTGAAGATTGTGTAATGCCAGCCACTTTGGGATTGGAGAATACTCCTGGTAAAGTGAATATTCTTCTACAGTCTTACGTCTCTCATGCCTGTTTGGATAATTTCTCTCTCGTATCAGACCAGGCTTATGTTGTGCAGGTATGTAGCATTTGAATTATTCCAAATTATTATTATCGTTATTCTTCTTATTATTATCATTATTATTATTATTATTATTATCATTATTACCCTCCTCCTTCTCCTATACCCAGTTAAATTGTTATCAAATTATTTAAATCGGTGGTTCCAACCCCTTTTTTTTTTTTTTAATCTTGTATCTTATTCATAATATTTTAAAAGCACATTCCCATCCATGCTTTCTGAAATACTTTTCCCACAAACCATAATCATAATGGGTAATAGCTGGCCGCTGCCTTTGTCTCTTTTCTTCCCATCGCGACCATGGTTAGGTTGCTGTCACAGTAGCTTTTACCACTGCCTTTGTAGCAGTTACCACTGCCACCTATTTTAGACCATTGCTACGGCAGCCAACATCCTCGCACATATGTCCATGTAAAAGAGACGTTAAACCCAATATGATGATGATGATGATGACTAAAATAAATCTGATTCCAGAGTCGATTTTATAAACCTAACTTCAACTTCATCACCTAAGAGATAAGAGGTCGGCTGAAAAACATCCGACTTTTGACTCCAGGCTTAGTTTTAAAAAAAATTGCTAACTCCAGACTTACACGTTCAAAATGTCGGAAGATATATCAAATTGATTTACAAGGAAATTACATCACATAAATACATTTTTTGTTTCTGTTCTTTCGTTTTTGTTTGTTCTTGTGACTTTATTTGACTTTGAATTATCCGACAGAAGTAATAGATATTTTTCATTCATGGAAGGAGGACCTGAAATTTTAACTTTAAATATACTTTATTAACTTTAAATCACAAAAGAAACGCATCTTTGGGTTGATAATTCAGTGGGTATACCTCTCCACCATCTTGCCTTGTCAAACTTCGACTGAACTCTGCCAGCAAAATAATTGCTCGATTTATATTATACTAGCTGTGCCTACCCAGCGTTGCCCTGGATGCACTGAAGTCATTTTAGTTTTTAATTTTTATTAGTTTGCTTATTTAAAAAAATTTTTTTTTTTTTTTTTAAAGCTTATTAGAGAGAAAAACACATCCACCTCCAAAATGTTTGGGAGATCAAATCGTGCTAAACTTTAAGCCTAATCCTAACCCGACGTGAAGACATGTCTTGTTAAATTTAGTATAATTCTGTCTAATACTTTTGGAGGCTCAAAGTGTTTAGTAGTAATAGTAGTAGTAGTAGTGGTAGTAGTAGAACTTTGATACCCAATGACACGTCTTGTATGCTTCATGCCAAATTTGAAATTCGGTAGAGTAGTTTTTAGACTATAAGTAGGTATCTCAAAAAGAAATTTTATTTTCATTATATCTAAAAACTTTGAATGTGGACACAGATTTTTGCAAAACATTAACTATAGTACCAGATTTGTTTGAAATTGTGCTATTGGTTCAGAAGCCGATTTCCACAGTGTATTATTAAAAATGCAGGCTTTAAACAAGTGAAAAATCCTTACAAATGTAATGTCATCTTGTGATAAATGAAAATTAATTATAAGCAATAATTATTAGATCAAACATTGGGAAAAATCATATCCTTACAAAACAAACGTGCTAAAATGACACTGAAGAGAAACTTTGACTGTTCATGAGATTCATTTCAACAGATAATATGTTGAATTTTAAGCACATCCAAACTAGATTTTTCTTTCTTTTAATAGAAAATCAATAAAAAAAAATCATCAGATTTGGATCATGGAAACATAATTTAATAGGAGAAAAATTTCTTTAATATTTAATTCATTAAAGTTTTCAAACCCTATAGTAATTCCACATCTTTATATGCATAGAGATACACAATATCACACGCATCAAATTAATCATGTGGTCTCGGTCATTGCTGTAACAGGATTTTCCTTCCAAACTAGCTCATAAGCAACATTTTTTTAAAATTTGAGGTTCCAATGACATCTGGTTTCTCAACCCTAACCAGATTTGCAAATCAGGAAAAATCCATCTTCCAACTGAACACAAAGAGTCCATCAGCTTAAGGCTTATAGACCCATCTCTCTGAGACCCACAGAAACCCAACTGATCACCTCTGCCTATCGTGCTGGAATATATAGATATTTGGGATAGACCACCCAACAAGACCACTTGAGAATAATAGGCTGTTTTATCACTGGACATAAAACCCGGAAAGGGAGAGGGGTTCTCATATCTGGAGTGGACAATTAGAATTTCAAGTGGTTCGATATCTCAACGTGACCCCCCCAACCCCGTTTAAGAAGCAGTAACTTTTCCAAGTGGAGAAATCAAATTTTGGGTAGTCAAATTCTGAGTCAAATATATCACTGGCCCCTTTTGTCTGCATGCATTGCAGCTATGCACCCTACTAAATGTGCAGCAGTGCGCGTGTTTATAATAGTAGTATTCACCCCCCCACTCACCCATCCCCATAGCGATAATACACCCTGACACATTTCAAAGATTTTTCTGTTGAGTGGTTAAAGTGATCAACACTTGTACCCCTCAACGTAAATATGCTTGACCCATCCGACTAGCAGCAAAGTCCCCACCCCTTCACTGTAGAGGTCCCTAGATGCCGGAAGATTTTCTAATCTGATAGCTTCTTTCCTCGGACTGCTTGCCTTTGGAATTTCCTCCCTGCTCCTCCTCCTACTGTACAAACATACAGAAATTTAAATATAATGTGAACAAAATCTTGTTGCCCAGCTTCCCACCAAGGCAGCTCCTTAAAATATCTGGCCCTTATTAACGGTAGCCCATTGCGTCTCAGTGTGGGGTGAATAAAAGTAACAAAAAAACAACAGACACACAAAAAAATTTAATGATATTATAGATTTGATCTTATTGCCGTATTCCTCCCGTGTGTACTGTCCCATGCATTTAACAAAAGTTGCCCTTATAAACCACAAACACAACCACAAAATGTATTTTATTAAATGAATGTCAAACAGATTTTAGATTACAAAACGCCATAACTAATCATTGTATGATTTTTGTCTGATTTTTTTAAATTTTTATTTATCTTTTTTTTCTTTTTTTTTTTTTTAATTTTTTTTTTTTTAAGGAGTTTTTATCATTGTTTACATTATTTATCTTTGGACTATTGTCTTCAATGGTGAAATTTCTATTTCTCCCAAATTTAACACCTAAGGCTGAAATAACAAAATGAAATCGATCTAAATGCAATGGCTTATAAAACGTGTCATATCACTCTCCCTTGCGTCATTTCTAACGTCGCTCACCCTTGCATGGTTTCTTACATCGCACTTTCCCGCCCACATTGTGCTTTCGGCGTGGTTTCTATGCATGTCTAATATAAAATATAATCATTATGTCTCTATTTCAATATAGATATATGAATAAATATTCCTTTACCTTTAACAATAAGGGAGGTAATTGATAGAGTATGTATTCAAGCGAATGTAAGCCTCAGCAGCAGCTGCCTTGAAATATTAGTATTACGACAACTGTTTTTTCCAAGTGAATTTAATTATAAAAATTGTAAATATTTAATTCTTTAACAGGCTTTTTTTTTTAATAAAATTTTTCTTCATTTTTTTTTTCATTTTTTTTTTTTTCATTTTTTTTTTTTTTCATTTTTTTTTTTTTTCATTTTTTTTTTTTCATTTTTTTTTTTTTTCATTTTTTTTTTTTTTTTTTTTCATTTTTTTTCTTTTTTTTTCATTTTTTTTTCATTACTTTGCTTGATTCACATGTTGTATAGCATATGATTCATTAATAACATTATAATGATATAGATGGCAACTTAGGGAATGCTACAGTATGAAAATATGCAGATGACATCAAGCTGTACCTTGAGATGAAAAGGACAGATCCTACACTCTATAAATCTTTCCTGCAATCAATACAGCAATGGATTACAGACTAGTAATTGAAGGTATGGAAAAGCCTTGCGGACATCATGCAGAAGAGCAGACTGTGTTGGTTGGGGCACATTGAGCGCAGCAATGGCTGGATTGCTAAAGTCCGACAGTTGAATGTGCCAGCAGAGAAAACCATACTGGCAGACTCAAGTCGTCTTGGGAGGACGTGGTCAAACGTGATATGAAAGCCATAGATTCCGTCGGGCCTCATCAAAGACAAGAATAGAGAGTAAAACTTAGATCGAGACTAGATAATCAAGGACCACCCTCATCAGAGGATTAATTGTGGCCTGATTCAACAAATAAACCGGTTGATGATGATGATGATGATGATGATGGACAAGTGTACCACTATGCAGTCTGAGAGAAAAAATGCAGCATTTATATACTCCCTCCACAACACTAATATCAGGAAGTTTTCTTGTGAACGCGACCTGGACATTACTATCAGTAGCGATTTGCGTTGGACAAAGCACGTCTCTAAAGTTTTCAAGCAGGTCGAGGGTGTCTTGGCATTACTTGCAAGACCTTTGTTAGTCGTATTCCAACCATTTATGTAAAACTACCCAGCTAATGTGCGACAACATTTAAGATTTTCATCATCAGACTGGAACCCCCCCTCTTGCTCAGAATATTGACCACCTGGAAACCGTTCAGACGTGCAACCATGTCAATACTCTCCATCAGACACCTTGCTTACCTGGGCTTGGATTCATTGAAGCTTCGGCGTCTAGCAACTGACTTGATAGACACTCACAAAATTATTAACCATCTCGCCAACAACAACCCAGATCTCCATGTGTCTTAACCCATGCGAACATACTTCCAAAGTCAAGACAGCACAGCTCCCATGACTTTTAGAAACTTTTTTTTACACTCAGAATTGCAGAAGCATGGAACAATCTGCCTGCATTGGTTGTTGGCTGCCACGACACTGCATCTTTTAAAACTCTCATTCTCCCTGAAATTTGGCCAAACTAAACCTAATGCCCCCCCCCCCTTTCATGCATGCATGTACATGCACTTTTGATCAGTTGTAGTTCACTGTGTACACAATAATTTCTTTGTTTTGTTCTTTTAAATAATAATAATCAATCTAAGTAATAAGCATTCTACAGTTGCATCTAAAATATATAAAACCGATAAAGTTTGATTGATTTCCCTTTTTCTTTTTTCAATTTGTAGAATGCAGCCCGAATCGTTCGTGCCCTGTTTCAAATTGCTCTGCGGAAGGGTTGGCCGATAATGGCGAGCCGCTTGTTGTCTCTCAGCAAGACAGTGGATAAAAGGCAATGGGAGTTTGAAAATCCTCTTCGACAGTTTCATCATACGTTGTCGTATGAGATACTACACAAAATAGAAAAAGCCAACCTCACTGTGGAAAAAATGAGAGAAATGCCCGCCCAGGAAATTGGTAAGTCTGAGAATTTATAAAATGGCTGAGTATCGATCTATATGCTACTCAAACTCTGAGGATGTTGTTATCTTATTTGCTTGTCGCCATGCACATTTCATCTGTATGTGAATGTTTTACATGGTGAGAGGACAGGAACAGAAAGGGTGAATGACAAGTGGTGAGAGGAATAGAATAATGTAAATAATTAAAGTCGAAAGTTTCTTAAATATTTGGAGATTCCAAAGTGGTTTTCCTAAATATTTGGAGATTCCAAAGTGGTTTTCCTAAATATTTGGAGATTCCAAAGTGGTTTTCCTAAATATTTGGAGATTCCAAAGTGGTTTTCCTAAATATTTGGAGATTCCAAAGTGGTTTTCCTAAATATTTGGAGATTCCAAAGTGGTTTTCCTAAATATTTGGAGATTCCAAAGTGGTTTTCCTAAATATTTGGAGATTCCAAAGTGGTTTTTCTAAATATTTGGAGATTCCAAAGTGGTTTTCCTAAATATTTGGAGATTCCAAAGTGGTTTTCCTAAATATTTGGAGATTCCAAAGTGGTTTTCCTAAATATTTGGAGATTCCAAAGTGGTTTTCCTAAATATTTGGAGATTCCAATGTTTTTTTTTCCTAAATATTTGGAAATTCCAATGTTTTTTTTCCTAAATATTTGGAAATTCCAATGTTTTTTTTCCTAAATATTTGGAAATTCCAATGTTTTTTTTTTCCTAAATATTTGGAGATTCCAATGTTTTTTTTCCTAAATATTTGGAGATTCCAATGTTTTTTTTCCCTAAATATTTGGAGATTCCAATGTTTTTTTTCCTTAAATATTTGGAAATTCTAAAGTGTTTTTTGGGAAATTCTAAAGTGGTTTTTTTTTTGTTTTTTTTGTTTGTTGTTTTTTTTTTTGTAAAAAATCTAATAATATATATAACAAATACTGACCCAATATGGTTACAGATGGTCTAGTTTTTTATATAGTTTCATAGCTATATAGAAATCCAATACATTAATAGAAACTTCAGGACTGTAAAATTAGAATGTGCGACTTTGTATTTTACAACTAATTGGCATCTTTTTAAGGAGTGCATTTAAAAAAAAAAAATTTTTTTTAAAAATAATTCTCCATACAACAGATATGATTTTTTCCTGTTTAAAATTGAAAGTTCAAAGTAATTCCTTAGTATTGCTCTCTTAAATATTAAAAAGAATTATAAAAAATATATAGTTTTTGACCAATAAAGAATCACTAATTAAATCAGTTATTTTTATCATGTTTTGAGTTACTATTTTCTTATAAAATACCATATGATACCATTTCAATAGTTAGTCTTCAGTAAATCATTTATATAGTATGTATTTTTACTGATTACTCATATGACTCTGTTCTTGGCCTTTTGGCTAAGATCAAAGTGTAGTATCTGTTCCGATGGATACTGCATCCCATAGACTAGTATTGTCTTGGCCTTCGGGGCTTGATTTACGCCTGTCTATGGGTCTGTCCTGTGCAGTTCGAGGAGGTCCACCCTCCCAGGCTTCGCCTCCCCTCTTTGGGGAGGAGTAAGTTTATTGTTTACTGCCTGAGGCGCCCCTACCGGAGAATGCTGACGGGGCTACCCAGGCAATTTTTAAACCCCACTTTCCCGACCCGACCTTGGGTCACATCTTACTTGTGGGAGTAAGATAAAAACTGGCCTTGTGCCTAACTCCTGGAGAGGAGTAAATCAATACTCATATGTTCTACTCGCCATTGTCCGGGATTCAAAATTGTAAGATTACAGTATAACTTTTGGTAAGGGATATATAGTAAATCTATTCGGACTATTGACTTCATCAACATCAAGTATCTTAATATGTTGAAATGAAAGGGGGGAAGAAATTAGGAATTGAGCATGTCCATTTGTGCTTCTCGGCGTTGTTCGGGATCAATAATTGTACAATTTCAGTATTAATTTTGTTAACTGGTATATATCTTCGGAGTATTGTCTTTTTTAACATCATTTATCTTCATATTATTGTGAAATGTGGAGGACAAGAAATTAGGAATTGCCCGGGACTATTAGTTCTACTCGGCATTGTCCAGGATTAATAATCATTATCACCATCATTTCTTTTCATACTTTGATTTTTGACGGTACTTTTGGCAGTTCTGTGACAGGTCCTTGCTAACATTACAGTATTTAATAGAGAAAGGGAGAAAGATAAAGAGAAGGAGAGAGATAGAAGTTTTAATGTTACGCATGCTATTTAACTTCTATTTCGTTTTTTTTTATGGCCCCTGGCAATGCCGGGTAGCCCTGCTAGTCTATTATATAAAGAGAAGTTGTCTGTGCTAAAAGTCAAAAAGTACACATGACATACACACAAAGCTGATATATTCTTTTTCACCATTGCTTCGGATAAAATATAAGCACAAAGTTTTTTTTTTTTTTAATATTCATTCTTTTTGAGGGTCAACAGGAACAGAATTAGTCAGGAAATTGACTTAGTCGACAGTGATTTTTAATCTTATGTAGTAATTGGTCCCCCGATTTATAAAATCGGGGGACCTATGTTTTGAGGCATTTCCGTCTGTCCGTCCGTCCGGATTTTTCTCCGCAACCATCCATTGAATTTCTCTGAAATTTTGCATGAAGTTGTAACGTTGGTCAGGTTAGAAAGTGACATTCTCCGATTTAAAAAAAAAATTTGGTTAGCCCTCCAGGGGGGTCAAAAGGTCCCGAAATGGCAAAAAATGTCATTTTTTGCCCCATAATTTTCCATTCATCCATTCAATTTCTCTGAAACTTGGCCAAAATGTGGAGGCAATTGTTCCTAATAGAAAATAAGTATCGCTGACCGTGGAAAAAATCTGGTTCGTGCCCCACAATTTGAAGCGCTGAATATTTTATAAAAAAAAATATCTTCGTTATTATTGCCACCCACCCAGCGCTTCAAATTGTGTGACTTTTCAAAATATCCTTCCACGCCGACCACGTGACACACAGCCATATCAACACTTTTCTTTCTTCGTCAAAACACCTAGACGGATTTTCAACTTGGCCACGAGAATGTCTGAACCAAGAGGAAAAAAGAAAAAAAAGAAAAAGAAGAAATCTTCTTCTGAAGATGGTAGATTTACCGAAAGTACTCAAGTTTAAAAAAAAAAAATTAAAAAAAGTTTTTAAGATGAATAAATAATTTATTTTTAAAAACAAATAATCTGCGTTGTGCAAGGTTTTCTAAGTATTTTATAAAAAAAAAATATCTTCGTTATTATTGCCACCCACCCAGCGCTTCAAATTGTGTGACTTTTCAAAGTATATATATATATATATATATATATATATACACACACACGTTATAAGGTGATATAATATATTGTATACTTTGAAAGTCAATTTATTAAAGCCGACCAGTGCATTGCAGCATATAAAACGTATGTTAAACTGAATATGATATGATCATGTATAGATTTTTGGTGATTAGTGCTCAATACGCGAGTAGAGCTTAGTAGTAATGGTAGTATAATATATTTATGGCAATTAAGCTACAAAAGCGTCCATATTTCACCCCCGCAAGGACCCGTCAGTTAATTCTCTGCTGGGATAAAACATGGACGCCTCTGTGTAGCTTAATTGCCATAAATATATTTTCATACTACTAATATATATATATATATATATATATATATTATTAAAATTCAAAATAGAAGCCTTTATCAATGCAAGATTAATTTATTTATTATTTTTACTTTAATCTTATTAATTTCGGACATTATATCAGAAAAACAAAAAAAAGTTTGTTTATTAAAGTAAAAAAAAAAAAATAATAAATAAATCTTGCATTGATAAAGGCTTCTATTTTCAATTTTAATAATACTGACCCACCAATGTTTTTAAATGAACGACCTATCTTTCTAATATATATATATATATATATATATGTGTGTGTATGCGACAATTCTAAATCATTTGCATGACTCAAGTCTTAATAGATAACATCTATATTCTATGAGTTAATTCCTTGTATTTTTACCCTTTTCTAATTGTAGGTCATATGGTTCACCATGTCAAAATGGGTTCTGTTATTAAAAGATGTGTTCATCAGATTCCTCATTTGGAATTAGAGGCAACAATCCAACCAATCACCCGAACTGTTCTCAGAGTGAGGCTGACAATAATTCCTGATTTCCAATGGGATGACAAGGTCAGTTTTTTCATTTATTGCCATGTTTTCCTCATCCCACTACACTGTCTATAAAAATTTTTTTTCTAAAATTACTATTGTCTACACGGACATGTGGTGTAACAGGTAATCCTTTCTAAGTGGAAATCTTCTGGAGGTTAACGGTTCAATTATTACTACAGTTCATAATAACCAAGAATAACGCTTCATGGCTGACAGAATGAGAGCGATCTACTCCTGTGTATTCAATAAAGGGTTCAGTTCGAAATTCCATATAGGTTTCTGAATTCGATATAAAGATTGATTCCCAAGTTTGAAAAGATGCGCCTGAAGAATGTAGCAGAGAGCAGGAAGAGCAGCCAACTGCCGTGAAGACATTTGTCTGTGTCGATCAAAGAGACAACGTTTGGTTTGATGCTTGTGCAGAGGAGAGCTGCCGGCGCGAACCTGGAAAAGCCCACTTACAAAAAGTTTAATTTTTCGAAAGTAAATGGCAGCGGGCGTTAGCTTATGTCACACATGACTCATTAATATAAGTGAGATTTCGATGATCTAATAAACAGGACAAACATGACTTTCGCAGATGCGTTGATCAGAGAAGTGAACGAAAGAGAAAGACAAATGCTGCATTATTTTTAGATAGACTTTTTATTGTTCATAAAAACCAGAAGTGATGAAAGAATAATTCCAGGGTCAAATTATTTCTGGCTAAACGTTTTATTGACTCGTTACAGTTGCCAAAATTTTGTGAAAACAACCAAGATGAGAATAGTCATTCAAATAATCCAAAATACATCTATTTTATTTAATAGAAAACATTTTTAATTTGTGAAAGAAAAAAAAAATTGGCAAGATGGCTGTTGAAGGCATAATGGAAGATAATTCTTTCTGTCTTTTGTTGATAAACTTAAGTTACTAATCGACAAAGGTGAAGTCGAATTTAAGGGCTCGACCTTGATCCTAGAATTCTTAATCTTCACCTCGGACTTAGTGTTAGCATTAAAAGGGGGCATATTTTCATCCTGATTACAAAGTAATTTTAATTTTTTCTAATTTCTATAATTTATCGTTTGCATTTCTTCACATTAACCAAATTTATTTGAGCAAACGATCAGCGATGAAATTGGCAGAATTATCTCCATTCATATCTAAATCAGCCATCTTGCTTTTGGTCCATTAAAGTGTCATCATGGCAAAAGAAAATTTTTTTATTTCATTTAAGGAACTTAATTTTTACGAATTTTCATCACTCGTCCAGATGGTCTAATGATTTGCTTCTTAGCGACTTGGACAATTTTTAATTCACTGGCTGAATTCACTGAATTTTCTATTCTTCAATTGCAGATGCACGGGAAGACAGGAGAACCATTTTGGGTTTGGGTTGAAGATCCTGATAACTGTTATATTTACCATTCTGAAAGTTTTCTTCTTCACAAGAAACATGTAAGAATTGTTTTTTTTATCTTTTTATTTATTTAAAAAAAATGTAATCTTTACCAGTTGAACATTTCACAGACTTAGAAATTTATTTAGGTAGGGAATGACTTACACCGATTGAAATTCCAGAGTTAAGATATCATTATAAGTAAAGTATGTAGGTAGGTAGTGAAAACTGTTTTCAGTCTAGTCGTATCCATGGAAATTGAAAAAAAAAAAAATATATATATAGTGTGACCCCCCCCCCCCCCCCCAAAAAAAAAATTCACAATCCTTTTTGCAATCCGACCATATTTTGGTACAAATAAACTTCAATCTATGTCTGACTTGTCCACCCAGTTGAATCATGAATGTCTAACAGTCAGTTTTATCGCTGTTTAATGATAAGTACACCTGGATATGATGTGCAATAACTCTCTTGTGTGCTTTGCATTGAACAGCAATAAAAACAAAAACTGTTAGACATTCATGACCGAAACTTAGCCATATCTCCTATACATTCTAACAGGTAACATACAAGTGACAATAGTATTAGCATACAAAAATGTTTTATTCAAAAAACTTGTACTGTCTTCAGGATGCATATGTTTCGTGGAAACGTGTGCAAACCTCGGACGGTCACACATTTATTCAAATGATGCATATATTCGCCTTTGAACATCATGATAATAAAAGATGAAAAGAATTGACATAATATAGACATTAAAAGCAACAATCTTCATGGAAACGTATGCAAACCTCGGACAGTCAGCTAAACTCTTTTCAACAATTAAAACTCACACAAGTTTAATTATCATGAAAAAAGTAAAAATAAAAATAAAAGAAAAAACATAATTTCACCAGCACGTAAATACGAAAAAGATGTAAGCAGAGACGAGGAGTCTAATAAAACCTAAAAAGAGCCGTAAGCTTAATAATATTGCAGAATAGAAGATATTGAGCATAGAAATAATGCTAGAAAGGGAAAAAGTTATGTGAGGTGAGAGCTGAGTTACGAGAGAGATTATATTATGCTAAGTACGAAAAAGATGCTAAAAATAATACAAATACGGTTTAATTCTATTCTTCGAGAGAAGAAAGGCAATATTTCTTACCGGTGATCCTCAAAGCGTCAGAATATTTAGAGAGATTGAAAACAGCTCCATACAGTCATGAAGTAAACAGTTACAATAGTTAAAGGGACAGGTACCGGAAGGAATCTCGCCGGTGACGAGTCAAGAAAATCTCCGAAGAAATAAAGGCCGGCTAAGGGAGATAAATGATACGGGATCTATACTATGTAAGACAAAGCTGAACTTTAACAGATTTAAGACTTTATAATGTAACTATAAACCGAAAAAGATTGGAATGGCTATTATATTAGTACAGATAAAAACAGGAACAAACCATTTCTGCAGATGCATTCCTTGAATCTACACATTTTTCGATCTCTGAGAGAGGCAAGGATGCATATACAAATTGTGCAAAAACAAAAGGAAAAAAAATGGTACAGACTGGGGCAAGTTCCCCATGAGCTTTTTCCCATCTTGTCGTTAATTCTCATTTGTTACTCGGGGTCAACTTTACAACAGTCATGTCCGTAGTCCATGTTACATGCGAGTGAATGCTGGGGTCTCGTTAGCTCGGTCTTTTTGAAGATGCAGAGGAATGACATGGCTATGGTTTAGTGAATTTGTGGTGTGTGCATTGATGACAGTTCGTTCTCACTCCCTCCTATTGAGGCTGAAGGTGCCTAGACTTGAGTCGGCTCTGCATTGCAACTGCCTATGGTGTTATGGACATATTAAATGAAACTTTGGTTGGATAAATAGATGTATACATAGCCCAATTGAGGAAAGGGTAGGCCGAGAAAGACTTGGAATGACTCGGTTAAAGATGATCTCAAGCAATGGTACATTAAAACCTGTGTTAATGATTGAATTTCAGGGAGAAAATCACTTTGTGCTGATATGTCCAACGTGCAATCCACATCTGATGTGGAAGAGACACATTAAAAGAAAAAGAAGTGTTGACGGGCCTAAATTTATTAATGGATCTACTGTCTGTACATTTGCTTTCTTTTTGATTTAATCAATTTCTGCAATATTTTTTGCCTGGATATTTTTTTTTTTTACACTGTTATATTTTCGTCTTTTGTGGATGAATTTTTGTATCTTTGAAAGGAATTTATTTTTCTTCCATTAATTGTTGATGTTCTTATTTTGTTAACATTTTTTTCAGATCGTGAGAGATGAACCACAATTGATGGTGTTTACCATTCCGATATTTGAGCCACTGCCAAACCAATATTACGTGAAAGTAGTTTCTGATCGTTGGATTGGTTCTACGAGTGTCTTCCCAATCTCATTTCAACATTTGATCCTGCCTGAAAGACATCCTCCGCATACAAGTGAGTTTTCAATGGCCATTTTATTTCGGGCACTTCTTTTTGTGGCTTATCAAGAATTTGAATTCATCACTTTTGTTAATAAATCGATTTTTAAGATAATGAAGATTGAATCAAGTTGATTACAGAAATCACTAACTTCTTAGATTTCGTTCTTTTACGGCATATCAACCCTTTTTTTTCTTTTTTTCTTTAGGTTATTTAATGTTGAAACATTACCTCTTGTAAACAATTAATATTGAACAACAGTTGCTATTTTACCCATAGCTGGAGAGGGGTAATCATAGATTCATGCCTTTTTCAAAAGTGTTAGTGCATAATCCTCTATCTACATAACGGTCAGATACGTCCCAAGATGGAGTACTGCTGCCACATCTGGGGAGGTGCCGCTCAGGGCACCCTTTCTTGCTTTGACAGAATTGAAAATCAACTTGGCAATCTAGTGGGAGATGATCTCTTCTGTTCTCTACAGCCTCTTTCCCACAGAAGAGACGTTGCTAGTCTCTCTCTACTCTATCCTTATTTTCATGGAAGGTGTTCGACTAAGCTTCAATCTCTAGATCATTCTTTAAGACATTCACAACAAGAACTCGTCGTCTTACCACAACTGCAAAGAACTTTCCTTTCTTTCTCTTTGTGCCTAACATCAAAGAACTTCCCATCTGTGGAACAAGTTGCCACAAGATTGCTTCCCTGAGTGCTACACCATGATCATCTTTCAAATCCAATGTCAATAAACACTTTTCATAAACCATCTTCATAAGTCATTAAATTTTGTTTATTCCATTCATGATTTTCAATCCTCTCATAATATTCATTATCTTTCAACTGACAATCTATCCATCTCATTAACCTTATCCTCGAGTGGCTTTTAAAGTGACGACTCATTAATAAATAAAACCCTGTACCACCACAACTCATTATTCATCAAAAGTTCATCCTTCCTATGCTGCATCGCATGTGATGGTGCGGCACATACCCTGGCCGGGTTCAGCTGGCTTCCTCCTTCAAAGGAGGAAGTTTCTAGGGAATATCAAATTCACAAGCTGTTCCCATTCGCACGTGTATCCCATTCAGGTGAGATAATTTTAACGTTATTTTGTGTGGATGTATCACCATCCTCCCACATAACAGCACCTGGTAAGTACCAAATGGTCACCCATCTGGGACTTACCAGGATCAACGTCTCTTAACCTTGGTGATCTAACAAGAGCTGGTGTCAATGTGCTAAATCACATGAAAGCTACTTGACAAAAATCTATGACATTATCTGTAGAATATCTTTAGTGTTTGACCCCCCCCCCCCCCCCCCCTCCCCCATTTATCCTAATCAGTGTTTTTAGGAGGAATAAAGCCTGGGGAGTTTACATTTTCTAAAAATAAAAAAAAATGTCATTTAAGATTTAAATATGAGAACAAAAAATACTGTAGAGGTTAAGATTGAAATATATTTGTTTCTTTCCGTTGTATTTGTCTTTCTTTCTTTTCAATTTCTTTTTGTATTTAGTTGTTTTTTTTGCATTAAAAATGATGTCTGCCTTTTTTAGCAAAAGAGGTCGGCCAGCAGTCATTGCTTCCTTTTTTTTTTGTCATATCTCCTGACTATCTTTATTATTTTCTACTCCCCCCCATCCCCTCTGAGCTTTAGGCAGTGTGGAGTTACCCGTTAGTTACCATTGCTCCCAGGTCTACTCTAATCCGGAGGAGTGGTAGTACCTGTCAGGGTCCGATCTATCATTTGCAGATTATTTGTTTACAGAATAGTTGCCTGCAAAACATATCTGCAGTTTCGGCATAAAATGATTCGACAAGGATTGACATGCCGCAAAATCCAACCAAACCAAAACTTACACCAGAAATAACTGAAGATATTAAGAACTTGAAGTATAATTATTTTTTAGCAAAATGACAGGATTTAACATGAAATAAACCGAAAAGGGTTGATATGGAGTAAAACAAAACAATCAAAACGCATCCCTCTTCTGTGGCGTGATCACAGTTAGCCCTGGAATCTGGAGTCACATTTTGGCCTTTTCTAAATTATTCAATGTTCAAACCAGTCTCGTCTTACACAAGGCCATTCAATATTTGACATCAACCAGAATGCATTACTCTAATGCATATTGATCTTCAAGCCTAAACACTAATTATTGATGAGAGTATAGGTATAAACCCCACAGTGTGCTGTGCAGATCATTGTGGCAATAAAAAGAATAGATCCAAGTTTATCTAGGCCGGGATGGCGACGACGATGATGATGATGATGACGTCGCCGATCTGGTCGTCTCGTCCAGCTACAAACACACTCCCATGTTGAAACTGTTTATATCATTGAGCGATCACTGGGCGAACAGCAACCAGTTGGCTCTGTGGGGGCGAAGGATCATTCAAAGCAGAACAAAAGGAAAAGAACAATGTTCAACAACTCGGTCTGTTTTTTTTTGTATAGAAGAGTAATTATTAATAAAATAAAAAAATTGATTTTACATTGGTCAATGGTAGGATTAATGTCTACCGTGCTCGTAAATGTCTTTAGCAAGGGTTGTTTTTTTTCGCTAAGTTATTTTGCTAGTTCTCTGTGTGTGCGAATTCTTTACACAAGTAGTTGTTTAAATCACAACTTAACAGGCGAAGACGGTGGAGAGAATTTCGTCCACTTTGGTGCATGCCTGTGCGTCAGTCCAACTCTGTCTCGTACATGAAAAAACACATTCTTTTATTGAAGACGTCTATGGTCGTATATACACCCCTTCTCCACCATCTTACTTCCTGCATGTCTTCCTCTCTCAAGGAGGGTGGAGACGGGCGCCTCACTCTTTTTTTTCTTAAAATAAATGGGATTTTCTTTTTAACCCATCGTTATCGCAAAACAAACACGACAACCGTCACACAGCTGGAGGTGCTCTGTGCCCGGCTTGTAACTAACAATGACAGGCCCAAATAAACTCCTTCAAGTGGACTCGTCTTTCTCAGGTCGTGATGTCTTCAAAACAACTGTCACAGAATCGTGGTTTTAAAATGCGCCATTCACCCCAAACAATAATATTGCTTTATTCATATTTCAGAATTAAATTTGCTACATGGAATTCTCTAATCTCTACCTTCCATCGGGCAACTGTCTCCTCGCCTCTGGTGGTAATTGATTTTGAATATCTTACACGGTTCCGCGAGACTAGCTGGCGTCTCGTTCTGTTGTTCGAATAAGTTAATTTCTACGTCAAATATATACTAGTTTTATATCTCCACTTCGTCTCGTCGCAGGGTCCTCAGTCGGCATAGCATCACCACCAAGATGCATACTAGCGCGTCACCAGGGTACCCGATCCCCATAGGGCCCCCGAATACTTTGTCACATAGGCTCTCTAAATAGTAAACATTATTAAATTGAAGATTGCATCTTTAAATCATATCACAACAGGTTTCTATCAAGAATAATCTTCTTCCGCATCCAATTCTGGTCTATCCTGTCTGCCTCTGTCTATCCAGTTCCTTTCCTGTATCTTTAACTGCTCTTTGGTATCGTACCTAAATGTAGTTTTCGCTTGTTCCTCTTTTTTTCACTGGTGCTACCAGATCAGGCTGTCTGAAGATATCGACATCCTGACCACAAATGCACCAAACATTGTTTTATTATTTCTTTTTCTCTTTGCAAACCTCAATCATGTTCTGCAAAATCCCCCCCCCCAAAAAAAAACAATTTCCCTCCCTCTCCCTTCCCCTACTCCTTCCCTTCCCCTACTCCTTCCCTTCCCCTACTCCTTCCCTTCCCCATCTCCTTCCCTTCCCCTCTCCTTTCCTTCCCTTCTTTCCTTTCCTTCCCTTCTTTCCTTTCCTTCCCTTCTTTCCTTTCCTTCCCTTCTCCTTTCCTTCCCTTCTCCTTTCCTTCCCTTCTCCTTTCCTTCCCTTCTCCTTTCCTTCCCTTCTCCTTTCCTTCCCTTCTCCTTTCCTTCCCTTCTCCTTTCCTTCCCTTCTCCTTTCCTTCCCTTCTCCTTTCCTTCCCTTCTCCTTTCCTTCCCTTCTCCTTTCCTTCCCTTCTCCTTTCCTTCCCTTCTCCTTTCCTTCCCTTCTCCTTTCCTTCCCTTCTCCTTTCCTTCCCTTCTCCTTTCCTTCCCTTCTCCTTTCCTTTCCTTCTCCTTTCCTTCTCCTTTCCTTATCCTTTCCTTATCCTTTCCTTATCCTTTCCTTTCCTTATCCTTTCCATATCCTTTCCTTATCCTTTTCTTTTCCTTCTCCTTTCCTTCTCCTTTCCTTCCTTTCCCCTTCTCCTTTCCTTCCCTTCCCCTTCTCCTTTCCTTCCCTTCCCCTTCTCCTTTCCTTCACTTCTCCTTTCCTTCACTTCTCCTTTCCTCCCCTTCCCCTTCTCCTTTCCTCCCCTTCTCCTTTCCTCCCCTTCTCCTTTCCTCCCCTTCTCCTTTCCTCCCCTTCCCCTTTCCTTTCCTTCCCTCGATGATTTTTATTTTTAGGTGATTACTTAAAAATGATTATTATTAGCTGTAGACTGGGCCAGACTAAGTAAGTTTTTAAATACATTGTAGTCAAGTATTTTATTATATTTCAAATAACCGGTACAACAATAACAAATGAAAATTGCCTATAATCTGACAAGATAACTTTATATGTTAGATATCGATAACAATTTACTTAATTTATTTCTGATATTTAAAAAAATATTCGTTACCATTTTTTAAATTATTTTTTTATATTTTTTTCTAGCTCTCCTGGATTTACAGCCATTACCAAAAACTGCTTTAAAAAATAAGGATCTGGAAGATTTATACTCATTCACTCATTTCAATCCGGTTCAAACTCAAATATTCCACGCTGTTTACCATTCCGACTGCAATATTCTCTTGGGTGCCCCCACAGGATCAGGAAAAACCGTAGCTGCTGAAATGGCGATTTTTAGAGTTTTCCAAAATTATCCGGATGCCAAGGTAGAGTTTTTAAATCCGTTTTTAGTTTCATGTTTTTGAATGACTTAAGTTTTGAAAATGAGAAGCTCATGTTATATATACGAGAAGAATACTCGGCTCAGGACGGGTAAAATTATTCCCTGAACGGAACAGTTTTGCACTACTTTCATGTCCTCTTACAAAGATTAAAATAAAGATTATAATGCTTATAAAGTTGTCTAGAATCCTTATTCCAATTTTGATTTTAAAAAAAAAAAAAAAAAAAAAAATTACATTATTTTGATTCTAGAAAATGTCAGACTTAAGGCATATACTTAAGGGGTCTTAAGAAGAAATTGAAATTGAGAAAATCTTGCTTAATTGATGTCTAATGATCAAATTCAATGCAGATCTGAAATATTTGAATTTTCAGATGGGAGTTTGTGCCCATATTATATACCTTAAAACCCTTCTAAAATACTTTAAAGAAACTGAAATTTGGGGAATATTTATTAATTCATGTCTAATAACTATTGTTAAAATTTCACAAAAATCGAAGGTATCTGAATTTTCACAAAAAGCTTTCACCCCTTTTTTCATCCCCTTTGCATAAAACTAAATTGAACTAAATATAACCCACATTACCCACCCTTATCTAGCAATTGTGTTCCAAAATTCATGATGATCGGTTAATTAGTTTAGGAGTGAATCCTGTACATACAAATAAACATACCTAACTGTGTATACATATATATATATATATATATATATATATATGTATGTAATGTATCAGGTTGGAAAGAAAGTAATGTATTTTTTACTTTATAACTTTGTAGCCTTCTAACTTTTACACAGTTCTAGATTTTTTGGTGAATTGGTGTCTCAATATCTTGCTTTTCCTTTCGGATATAGTGATTAGTTGGAAGATATTAAGCTTAACGGTCTCAGCCGTCAAAAAATGGATATTAGTGAGGAGCGTCTGAGACATTGCATGCTCTATGAATTCAAATATGGAAACTCAGCTGCAGAAGCTACAAAGAATATTCGAACTGTCTATGGGATAAATGTTCTGAATGATCGAAAATGTCAACGGTGGTTTGCAAAATTTTCTTCTGGAGACTTTAACCTGTCAGATCGGCGACGTTTGGGAAGGCCAAAATCAATTGATAAAGACGCCATATATGACACTGTAGAGACCAATTCAAAGTTAACTAGCAGAGAATTAGCTCAACAATTCAATACAACCCATACCACAATTATTTCATGCCTTCACGAGTTAGGAAAAGTTTCAAAACTTGGACTCTGGGTTTCCCACGATTTGATCGACGTTCAACGAAATCAAAGATTGACTGTTTGTACATCTTTGCTTTCCAGGAATCATCGAGAACCATTTTTACAAAGAATTGTGACTGGAGATGAAAAATGGGTTCTTTACAAGAATACCCAACGCAAAAGACAATGGTTAGACGGAAACCAAAGTTTACAGCCTGTTCCAAAACAAGAACTACACCCAAAGAAGGTTATGCTCTCTTTATGGTGGGACATGAGAGGACTGATTCATTATGAGTTACTAGAGCCTAATCAAACAATCACAGCAGTAAAATATTGTTCGCAGCTGGATGATCTAAGAATTGCTCTATCAAAAATACGACCAGCATTACTCAATAGGAAGGGTGTAGTGCTTCAGCATGATAACACAAAACCTCACACAGCAAAACTCACTCAGGAAAAGGTCATGAGTTTCAATTTGGAAGTTTTGCCTCATCCGCCTTATTCATCTGGCATTGCTCCATCCGACTACCATCTTTTCCGGTCGTTGCAGCATCACAATTTTATTGTTTAACAATAAAATTTATGAAAATGACGACCAACTCAAAAATTACCTAAATTTGTTTTTCTCTAAAAAATCAGAATTTATTTGAAGAAGGCATCAAGGAGCTAGTTGATCGTTGGACAGAAGTCATAGAAAATGAGGGAAATTATTGTAAAGATTAAAAATGCCTTAATGTGAATGTTTCGGATGAAATAAATGTGTTAGACAAAAACGACAGTACTTTCTTTCCAACTTGATATATATATATATAAACTATATCTATTAATATATATACATACACACACGGAGTCAACAGTGCACACAGTGACTAGTATTTTTTTATACATATTTTCTTCAGAACAGTCTGAAGGATGCTATTAATCATTATGCACTGTTGACCCATGTCTCCAAACTTAGATCTCATCTCTCAGCTGATACAAGTATGTTATGCATGGCAACTTCATGTTTCTCACACTAAGAATGGCAGACATTATATAGAGGATAACCTCTATTTGTAGTTGTCAGCCTGCAATCCGGTTTGTTGTGGGGTACAAATCACCCCTATTGAAGAACTAATGGAAGCAACCATCTATAATAAATACCATGGTTGCAAAGACTCAAACAGAGGACATTCCTATTCATGTTTTACCGCATGGTAGGAATCCGGTCATCTCCTACCACATTTAGTGGCGTTACTGTATTGCTATGAATAAATACATTGTATATTTTAACCTGTCACAATTTGTGGTTGTTATCTTTGTGACCCCTAGCACGGGTCTACAACAGTTATGCACGGCAACTTCATGTTTCTCACACTAAGAATGGCAGACATTATATAGAGGATAACCTCTATTTGTAGTTGTCAGCCTGCAATCCGGTTTGTCAACTTTACTTTTTGCAAGTAGGTGTCATTGTTCTCTCACATACACTGCCTGATGTTCCCAAATGGTCACCCACCTTGTACTGACAAAGCTCTATGTTGCTTAACTTTGGTAATCTAATGAGAACTCGTGTGTCAACATGATTATACCATATATTACCGATATTTAGCACTCTCCCCTATAAATATAACAATTAATATATATTAATAGATATAGTTGTATTAGTTGCTAATATATACATTATAGGGAGAGTGCTCAATATTGGTGATAGCTTATATACAAAATCTAACGTCTTTAGTAAGTTAATTTTCAATGTGGAAACAAAAAAAAACAAAATGGAAATTCTGTTGTAATGAGAACAACAATGAACATTACATAACGAATTAATTGTTCTCATCATATATGAACAAGATGAAACTTATTTATTTGCATCTTTAGGACTGGTATAGATATATCAATTAGCTGTACCTCCCCGGCGTTGCCCAAGAGTCTTTGTTTGTTTTGCTTTTTAAATTTAAAAAAAATTATTTGGTGCTTCTTGACATAACACTCCCCAGTAAATATGCTAAATAAAATTCTGATTCTTAAAAATGTATGCTTGTTATGGTGATTAAAAATTGGTAAAAAAAATTTTTTTTCTTTTCTTAACTAAAAATATTTCTATGTATGGGGGAGGGTAAAATAAAATAATGGAGATACGGGGGGTCCAAAAAAATTTTTTTCTTTCTTTTTTAAACTAAAAGTATTTCTATTTATGGGGGAGAGTAAAACAAAAATCGGTAGGGTCGAATTTTTTTTTATTATTTATTTTCAACTAAAAATATTCTTGGTCATAAACAAAAAAAATCAATGTATAACCACCCAAGAAATATGACTGGGGTACCATCGGTTTACGCGTGAGCATTCATTTCTGACGCGGCAGCCTAGCAAAAATAAATGGAGAAATTACTGAATTTCTTAAAATGATGAGGTCCATATTTTGAATAAATTTTTAAATTTTTAACAAATTATTTGGTGCTTCTTGACATAACACTCCCCAGTAAATACGCTAAATAAAATTCTGATTCTAGAAAATGTATGCTTGTTATGGTGATTAAAAATTGGTAACCAAATTTTACATAAAACAATGCAGTAGTTTTTGTTTTATTATTTAAGATATTCAATTTATCGAATTTCTGTCGCCACATAAATTCCGCTAAATAGCAATACATCATTTGCACCAAAAGTTTTAACCCTTAGCAACAGAAACGAATTACTGTCCTTGACCGCCCGTGATAAATAAGAAAATGGTGGCTCTTAAGTCATTTAGTGAATCGATGAAAGAATTTGAATATCTTAAATAATAATAAAAAAAAAACTACTGTATTGTTTTATGTAACATTTGGTTACCAATTTTTTATCACTATGAGTATATATTTCCGAAAATTAGAATTTTATTTAGCGTATTTACCCGGGAGTGTTATATTATCGAGAAGCACCAATTATTTTGAAAAAAAAAAAAAAAAAAAAAAAAAAAATTGAAAGTTAAATTTAATTATTAATTGTACCAAATTGTTCTAAAACTATAACTAATTGTTCTTAAGGTATGAATGTTGTTTTAATCTCTATAAAATTATTGAATGTAATTTCAAAAACATTCAATCTTTTAATACATGAGGATTTGCTAAGAATTTCGAAGCCAGAAATGACTTTCTATTCAATAATTGAATTGCTTCAAAATTCCATTCAAATTTGAAAAGTCATAACTATTAACAAAAGATTAAAATGTTTGACTTGTTTATGAAGAAACCTAAGTACATTATGGTGGATTTAATTTTGTATTTAAATTATTTTTTTAATAGACTTGGAAAAACTTTGTTTATTTTATCATCATCATATTCGGTTTAACGTCCGTTTTACATGCTGGGATGTGCTGGACGGCTTTAACAAATTGACTTCCAAACTAAACTATCTCTGGCCAGGTCTTTATTTATCCCTCTTTCTTTCAAGTCTATTTTTATCACTTCCTCCCATGTTTTCCTTTGCCTTCTTCTGTGAACTGGACCTGCTACCTTAACTGTTCTACATCTACTGACCCCAAAACTCTCATTCATTCTTTCAACATGGCCATACCATCGAAGTCTCCTCAGCACACATTTCCCTATACTATCCACATTTAATCTTCCTCTGAAGTCATCAGAACTAAGCCTGTCTTTAAGACTCACATTACACATCCATCTTATCATTCTCATATCATTTTGCTCCATGCAACACATGTCCTCAACCCTTACTGGCCAGGTTTCACTTTCATACATCACCACACTGTAGACATGCCTGATAGACTCTTCCCTTTGTCAACAGTGCTAATGCTCTGCTGGTTAGTAATGGCAGAAGTTGCTTGAAATTATTCCATCTACTTCTAACTCTTTCCATCACATTAGCATCTGCTTCACCCTGTGCTCCAATCGTATCACCAAGGAAACAAAACTTCTCAACAATTTCAATAGTTTTACCATCCAAATATACTTTGTCCACATATGAGTTCTCATCCATCTCCGTTTTCTTACACACATGTAAACTGGTTTTCCTCTTTGAACCTATCAGTAATTCCAATGCACTTCTGGTGTACCCAATGCTTGCATGTACCACAAAAAAAAAATGAATTGCACCTGACTCCCTTTTCTCACAAACTGAGCATGGGAACTTTATTCTTTTGGGGAGCTTTCCAACACTACAGCCACTGATCATCACTTTGGTATTGGGAAACATCTTTCCAAGTCTTTAACTTAACAAGTAGCAAGTATTAAATCATCAGCATACAGCGGCTCTTCTGGATAACCCATATGAAACTCCCTGGACAATGCTTCTAAGACACAAATGAGAAGCAACATTATTGCATTTGTTTAAATTCCAATAAATATTCGATTGATAATAAATAAATTAAAAAAAAATAACTATTCAATGTTTAAGTCAGGAAAATAAATATGCAGACACACATGAAGTTGTCTTATAAACTTATTAATATAGAAATATAGACATTTTGAAAAAAAAATAACATGTTTATTTGCAAGTAAAAACAAACAAAACAAACAAAACCATTAAAATTTTGGAAAAAAAATATTTCTACTTTTGGAAAGATTTCTAGAATTTTTCCATGTGAAGCTTCTCCAATCGTAACTATTTGCGTAATTTTTTTTTTTTTTTCTTGGCTTCTTTGTCTACAATATAAATATTGCTTCATCATATGATTATCACATTTGGTTTAAGGCTTGTTTTTACATGCTGGCATGTACATATTATTTTTTTCAAAAAGGTATTTTTTTATTTTTCAATGATTAATATCGATTAAATACTTTAGATCATAAAAAATGATTTTCGAAATTTTACAAGAGGTAGTTTGCTCTCTAATTTTATAGTAAACTTAAAGGAAAACCCGGCGTTGCCCAGGATTAAATGATGAACACTGTCCTTTTGTGCAAAACTCATAACACCATATTGCATTTTTTTTTTAATTCATTTTTTTGCATTTAATAATATTCAATTGTAGGTTATACTCAGATTGGTTTTTATTTTTCTTATCTTTCCGTTTTTGCTGGAGATGGGGCATTCTACAGGATGCCAGACATTCACTGGCTATTTCAGACACTTCAGCCTAGAGATCTTTTTGAGATTCTAACCGTCCCTTTAAGTGCAATTGTTTGTATTTCTCTTGCACTCGGTTCACCGGGTATACTTGCCAGATAGCTTTTGAAATTCTTTTTCATTAGTCCTATTGCTCCTATAATTACTGGGATGATGGAGATTTTCTTACGATTCCCGTTTCTTTTCATGTCGTACATAAGACCTTGGTATTTCGTAATCTTTTCCCTTTCAGCTTTGTTTAATCCTGCATCATTAGGGACACTGACTTCAACTAGGATTGTTACTTTCTCCCTTTTGATGTCAGGTTTAACAGCTCCATTTTCTAGATATGTAGCTGTAGGGATTGGATAGTCATAGTGGATGGTGTATAAATTATTTCCAACTGTTCTTTCTGGTATATGCTCCCAGGACTTGCTGCTACACTGGATATTCAACTTTTTACAAATAGTCCAGTGAAGATATTTTTTCACTCTGTTGTGTCGCATTGTATAATAGCCATCCCCCAGGAGCACCTTACAACTGGATGTCAGGTGGCTCACACTCTCTACTTCTGTTTGGCAGAACCTGCACTTGTTATTGTTGCTGAGACCACTCATCTTTTTAAAGGCATTGGTCATCAAGCCTTGATTTTGAGCAGCCATTATCATTCTCTCCTGATCATAATGGAGAGATCCTCTTTTCAGCCAGTTTACAGAGCCTTCCTTATCTATATATTCCTGGGATAATTCAGCTAGGAAATACTTAGCACGTTGTTGGTTGGCCCATTCTTCCAGTTTTCTGGAATGGAAGGTCAGATTGGTTGGGAAAGTGTGTTAGCAAACTGAAATTTATTGAAATAAATTTCTGCAAAATTAGTCTTTAACCCGTTGAGGCACACCCGGCATTTCCCAGGAATCAATGATAACTCCTGTACACTCCTGCTCCAAGCTCTCAATGCTTTATTAACATTTCTATTCTCTAAATTTTTTTTAATTTCTATGATTTTCAAATTATAAATAAAATAAAATTAAGTAAAATGTATTTCCTTTTTATGGATAATAAGCTCGATCACTACTCCCCCCCCCCCTTAATCAAAATGAAATATAATTATTCAAATATCCTGGATAATGTAGTTTTAGAACATAGAATGTTATGGGGGGTATATCTCCAAAAACCTAGTAGGTGTTTCTTAAACAGGAGCATGTTTATATATTTGTATATACAGGATTCACTCCTAAACTAATTAACTAATCATTATGAATTTTGGAACACAACTGCTAGGCGTATGAGATCCAAATGTTGGCTATGTTATTTTATTTACTTTATTTTTATGCAAAGGAGGTAAAAAGGGGATGGAATCCCTTTGTGAAAATTCAGATAGCTTCAATTTTTGTGAATTTTTAACAATAGGTATTAAATATTAATTAATAAATAGTCCCCAAATTTCAGTTTCTTTGGAGTATGTTAAAGGGTTTTTAGGGAGCATAATATGGGCACAACCTGTCATTTGTAAAATTCAAATATATCAGATTTGCATTGAATTTGATCAATAGTCATTATACATCAATTAAGCAATCGCCCTGTTCATGGGCCACAAATTTGCCGACTGCAACCCCATGCAGAGAGGTACTCCCTCCTCCCTGAAAACGTGGACCACCTATAATATGTGATGTCTTAGGACAGGATCCTGGTGGCTGAGACATTCTTCCACTTCGGCTAGACAGGAGGTCGGAGTGGCCCGATCTGATCAATTGCCTGGTCACGTCATGCCTTAGTATCTATAAGTTCATCCTCAACCACATTATTCAATATAATTCTTTAAAAAATCAAAACCTTATTTCTCCTTTTTATTTTTCTTCCCAAATAGATACTAGAAGGCAATGGCTGAGGGTCAATCATATTTAGAACGAAGAAGATTATCAATGCCAATGTTTTTCTTGAAGTGGTGTTTTGAGAGTAATGTTTCTCTTTCTCAGTAGGGTTCCATTCTGGAAGTAACGTTTTCTAAGATTAATGTTCCCATTCTCACAGTGAAATTTCCATCTGAGAACCATGTATTCTGGAAGTAATTTTTTTTTTTTTAGGGTAATGAAGGTCCCCTCTCTGTAAAATTTCTTAGAGTAATACAATGTATACTGAGAGCAATATATTCTAGGAATCTATTAATAATGGAGTTGATGTATCTGTCTGTCTGTCTGAAGCCGAAACTCCATCAAAGTAGTATGACTATTTACTAAGTCCGCCAGCTTTTATATACTACTAAAAAACCGCCGTAAACACTATGCGCATTTTTCAATTTACATAATCAATTGCTTTTGAACTTCTAATAAATTAGTATTCGCAAATATACACTCATGATTGTTTTCTTCAGATTTCCACATGTATTTACACTATTTTGCTCACTAATAATCTTACTTATAAATTATAATTATTTTTATTTATATATATATATATACATACATGAAATGAGTTACGTAGTTAATATAACTATGACGAAACTGATTAAACAGCCAGCATTAATCCATTGAATTGCTTCCCTCCCTCCGTTAATTCAGTATGGACGCAAGACGGCGCGTTATTTAAAATGTAAACAAAACGCTGGCATTTACCGTGATAGTTTTACTCTGATTTTTTTTATTACACTCATGATTGTTTTCTTCAGATTTCAACATGTATTTACGCTATTTTGCTCGCTAATAATCTTACTTATAAGTTATAATTATTTCTTTTATTATTTATATATATATACATACATGAAATGAGTTACATAGTTAATATAACTATGATGAAACTGATTAAACAGCCAGCGTTAATCCATTGAATTGGTTCCCTCCCTCCGTTATGTGATTTTTTTTCTTTTCTGTCAACAATAAGACTAACACACTGTACTGGAAAACTATACAACTGATTTTAGAATCAAATTGTTTAATTAAAAAAAGGTCATTAAACACACACACACACACACACACACACATTCTAATGAATTTAATTTAGGTAAACTTTCTTTCCCAGAGCATTTACATAACTAATTGTGTTCACTGTATTTGATTTTTTGGTGCTTTTTCACTTTAGGATCCGCGCTAACTTTGACCCCGTCGTTAGGGTTAGGGTCAAGGTAAAAGTGGGGGTTAGATTTTTCTTTTTTTTTTTTCCTTTTTAATTAAAAATATTTATATGTATGGGGGAAGATAATAAAAAAAAATGGGGGGGGGGGTCAAAAAAAATTTTTTTTTCTTAACTAAAAATATTTCTATGTATGGGGTAAAATGAAAAAAAAATTGAGATGCGGGGGGTCCAAAAAAAATTTTTTCCTTCTTTTTAAACTAAAAGTATTTCTATTTATGGGGGAGAGTAAAACAAAAATCGGTAGGGTCGAATTTTTTTTTATTATTTATTTTCAACTAAAAATATTCTTGGTCATAAAAAAATAAAACAATGTCTAACCACCCAAGAAATATGACTGGGGTTCTATCGGTTTACGCGTGAGCGTTCATTTCTGACGCGGCAGCCTAGCAAAAATAAATGGAGAAATTACTGAATTTCTTAAAATGATGAGGTCCATATTTTGAATAAAGGTATTCAAGAAAAATGTCCACAGAAAAACACAAATTTCAGCACTTTAAATTCTTATAACTTTTGAACCACTGATGATATTTGCCTAATTTAAACGGTTTTGAGCTTCTTTTACACAGCTCTATTCACCCGAGTTGATAAAATAACAATTTTAGTTAAAAAGAAATAAAAATCAACTTGTAATGCTGATATATAACTGAATCGCTCAATTCCTTAAAAATCAAGCATGTGACATTGAATTTGTTTTTTTTTTCTTTCTACAAAAGTTTCTATATTAATAATGGAGAAGAAACCAAACCAAAAATCGATTTGTATTCCTTCTTGATTTTATTTTTTTTTATTTATTAATGTTTTTATATCTCTTTAGGCAGTGTACATTGCTCCATTGAAAGCTTTAGTTCGAGAAAGAATAATTGACTGGAAAGTCAGGTTAGAGCAAAGACTTGGAAAGAAGTAAGTCTCTGTTTTCATTTCTATTCATTTTTTTCTCTTCTTGGAGTGTTGAGTGTTATAATGTTTACTGATCTGAATAATGAAATCAACAACCAGAGTCCAAATCCAACCAGATCTATCTATTTGTTCATTTAGTGAAAGTCATTAATCTGACTGCATTTGAACTACACTTGCCATTCTGGGAGTCTCTCTTGCAGTAGCCTTTTTAGCAGTTGTTTTCCTGGTGCTACCAGATCAGCCAGTCTGGAGATACTGGCTTCCTGACTTAAAATGCACCAAACATTGATGTTATTGTTTTTTTATATTGTAAAACTCTGCAAAAATGTTCTGCAAAGCTAAAAACAAAAAAAACAATTTTCCTCTACAAAACAACCAAACCAAACACCATAGTCATAAATATTTGAAGATATAAAGAACTTGAAGCATAAAAACTTTTATCAAAATAATCGGATTCAGCATTAAATAACCCGAAAAGAGTTGATATGCTGTAAAACAAAACAAAACCTTATTTGTTTTTATTTAATTGTTTTAATTTAAATAAATTTTAAAATTTTATTTTTAATCTTTAATTTTTAATTTAATATTTAACTTTATTTTTCTAAATTTGAAAATTTCTGTTTTAGTAAAATAAAATTATTAAAATACTATTTTAAGTTAATTCTGTACATAGTTTAATTCTTTTTTTTATTCTCTCAGAGTTGTGGAACTGACTGGAGACTTCACACCTGATGTGAGAGCCATCGCGAATGCAGATTTAATTGTTACAACACCTGAAAAATGGGATGGTGTCAGTCGAAGCTGGCAAACCCGAAGTTATGTCAAACAAGTTGCATTACTTGTGATTGATGAGATTCACCTTTTGGGTAAGTGTACGAATGTTGGATAATGACAATTGATTTATGGTTGACTAGCAAGGCTACCCGGCATTGCCTGCAGGCATGGATAATAAAATAGAAGAATACAAATAAGTGTAAGATCTTTCTTTTAAAACCTCTCTCTCTCCCTCTCTTCCTCTCCCTCCCTATCTTCCTCTCCCTCTCTTCCTCCCTTTCTTTCTATCCCTCTCTTTCTCTCTCTCTCTCCCTCTCTGGAACCTGGTTCAATATAATAGAAAAAAAGAAAGCTGACTGACTGATTGACCTAGTGTCAGTGGTTTTGAAATAACTACCAGTAAGAATGAAAAGGTAATTTTCCTTTAACCCTCCCCTGCATTAATTTTGGTCCTTGATGATCCCAATGATGTAATGTCTGTAGGTGTACCTTGTGTAGTTTCTGACACACACACACACACATTTTGTTACAAAAGGACAATTAATCCCTTGGATTTAAAAGTTTTCTAATCCTGCTGTCGGTTAGTTGTCTTAAAGCTTATTTTCTAGAAATGTGTTCATATTTCTTGACATTTTACCTTTTTAAAAAAAAGATAATTATTGATTTTCCTTTTGAAATCTGGGGCATTCGACTATTGGTTATCTTCATGCTTAGAGATTTTTTGGCAACAAGCCAAAACATGACTTAATATCCATGTCAAAACTGCTTGATTCACATTCATTTATTCAAAATGAAGGATCACCCTGATATATTCACTGCAATCAAACAACCTCCATACATACATTTACTTCAAGTGGATTCCCAATTATGGAGAACACAACCCACTCTTTTCACCAGATAAGTCATGACTACATGTGATTTAGGTGTATCACATGACCAACCTAACTGGTTGCAGGTTTTATTTTGGAGTTTTCCTCCTAGACTAATTCATCTGTCGGTTTAGACTCCCAACTATTTCATCCATAGTTAGGAGGAAGAGATTGATTTGTACCTTTCCCAAGAGTATTAGTGAAATGGATACAATAATTCAGATAGCATTCAAACACAATATTGAGTTCAGTCTGCGATAGTAACTACTACACCACTTCCTGATATACAGGTTCTAATTTTACATCGCAATAACATGTCATTTGTTGCTGCCTTGATCATTTCCAACAATATTCAGTCAACTATGTTTTATTCTTCCTGATCTAATTTCCAATTTTTATTTTTTTTGGTTGTCATTCTATGGCCTCGACCAATTTTGATAACACTTAATACATAGTTAGGAGGAAGCAAGATTGATTCATAACTGATGAAAAGAGTGGGTTGTGTTCTCCATAATGAAGAAAAGGTTTGGTGAATAAGGATAGCGGCAAAGAGGACAAAGCCATGGTGGAAGCTGAGCAAGCTAGTTTCCAGATGTATTATAAAGGGGATGACCAGAAGAATGAAGTATTCAGGATAGCTAAACAGATGTGAAAGACAAATATGGATAGCTAAACTGATGCTATATTTTATCCTGAGACAAATGTAAGGAAAGTATCTTGGAAAGAAGAATCTGTATTTTGATTTTGTGGATTTGGGAGAAAACTTTTGACAGTGTCTCGTGGACTTTGCGTAAATTAAGGGCAAACAAGTGATTGGTGAACGTTGTTCAAGCAATGTTCAAAGTAGTGTTAGAATTCACAGCACATTTAATGACAGCTTTAATGTTGAAACGGGAATACATGAGGGATCTGTGCAGAGTCTGTTGCTTTTCATTTGTGTCTTAGAAGTGTTGTCCAGGGAGTTTTGTACGGGTTGTCCGCAAGAGATGCTTTATGCTGATGATTTAGTACTTGCCTGTGAAACAATGGATGACCTACTTGTTAAGTTCAAGATTTGAAGGAATGCTATAGAAAATAATGGTCTGAGGGTGAATATTACCAAGACCAAAGTGACCAGTTTGTGTGCCAGATGTGTAAGACAAGGAAGATGGATGAGAACTCAGATGTGGAGAAAGTATATATAGCAAGGCTATTGAAATTGTTAAGTTTTGTTACCTTGGTGATACCATTGGAACACAAGGAGGAGCTGGTGTTAGTGTGATTGCAAGCGTTAGGAGTAGATGGAATAAGTTCAGGTAATTTCTACCATTACTAACCAGCAGAGCATTACCATTGTCAACCAAAGGAAAAATCTATAAGACATGTGTACAGTGTGATGATGTATAGAAGTGAAACCTGGCTGAAGGAGGAGGGGGGGGGCATATGTGTTGCCTAGAGACATATGAGAATGATACAATAGATGTGTAATGTAAGTTTTAAAGAGATTCTTAGATATGATGACCTCAAAGGAATATTAAATCTGGACAGTATAGGGAGATGAGACTTTATTAGTTTGGTTGCATTGAAAGATTGGATAAGAGTTCTTTGGGTCAGTAGATGTAGAGCAGTTAAGGTAGCATGGTCAGTTGGCAGAAGAAGACCAAGGAAAACATGTGAGAAAGTGATAAGGATGGATTTGAGAGAAAGAGGGATAAATAAAAACCTGATCAGATAAATTAGTTTGGAAGTCAATTTCTAAAAGCTGTCTAATACAGGCCAGTTTGTAAAAGGATGTTACACCGATTATGATGAAAATTATTTACAAACTGTATTTGTTTGCAGCTAAAATATTATTTATCTACTTAATATGTTCAGGGATGAGAGTTTCCGCTTTTTTACTTCAAATTCAGAAAAGGTGGCTTCCGCCTTAATCTGCTTTTAAAAATTTTCTTTTTTTTTTAAATAAGACTGACTGCCAAATTGCTAGAGCTTTACAACCTTGATTTTCTTTTTCTCTATTTCTTCTTCTTTCTTTCTCTCTTTCTTCTTTCTTTCTCTCTTCTTTCTTTCTCTCTTTCTCTTTCTTCCTCTCTCTTTTTCTCTTTCTTTCTCCTTTCTTTCTTTCTCTTTTTCTCTCTTTTTCTCTTTTTCTTTCTTTCTTTTTCTTTTTCTTTCTTTCTTTTTCTTTCTTTTTCTTTCTTTTTCTTTCTTTTTCTTTCTTTCTTTTTCTTTCTTTTTCTTTCTTTTTCTTTCTTTTTCTTTCTTCCTCTTTCTCTCTTTTTCTTTCTTCCTTTCTTTTTTCTTTTTCTCTCTTCCTCTTCTCTTTGCATCTAGCAAATGATTCACGATGCTGATAGGGGGAGGTAAAAGATTTTTGTTTAGTCAAAACTTCTTGTCTCCTTCCTACATACAAACGTGTGGTCTTTCTCTTGCTAGCAATGTTTTTTGTTTTTTTTGTCATTTATTTCTTGGATCAAACATATTTTTAATGTTTGCAAATTTTATTACAGACAAAAACAATCTTTGAACATTCTTTTTATGCAGAAAGCTAATTTTAACGCAATTTAACAAAATTAAAAGGAAAAATGGAGTGAAAATATATCAGTCGATACTTTCGATATAAAAGAAAACAAAGCATTGTAGATTAACACCCTTCGTTAAATCACCTCCCCCACCCTAGAATAAAAAAAAGAATGAGATTCTACTCTGAAAAACTTTGTAGAAAGAAAAAACAATTTTTGAATTTAAAGTGAGAGATCAGTTTCACATATGAACTTAACGTAAAATGATCCCTCATTTTCAAGTCATTCTAGCGTCTTAAGGTTTTCACATCACTGCTGATATCATCTCTTCCCCAGTTTTTTAATGATTTGTAATTAAACTGTAGCATTCGAGACTAAATGTTTTTCTATCACCCTTCTGAAAAACAATTTTAATTATTTCAAATGATCTGACAAGAAATTTTTTTTTGGGGGGGGGGGGAGGTTTAATTAATAATTTCAAAACGAAATCAGTCACTTAATCAGAGTTCAATTAAGGAACTATATATATATATATATATATATATATATATATATATATTTAGATTCATGACAAAAGTTTTTTTTTTTTTCTTTCACAGCAAAGTTTGTTCGAAAGCATCACAATATCATGGCAGTAATTTAAAGAAATGTCATCAGAGTTAAATTTGTATTGTTTTTTCTAATGCCTGTAAAATGAAAGGATTTAATTTAACTCTGAGAAATGAAAAAATCAACACATTAAACGAAATTGTTAGAGTTACAGTGTAGGTTTCAGAAAAAAAAAGATAGGGTAAAGTGGGAATTAATTGGCTATGCGAAAATTTTCTTATTTTTAAAAGTATTTTTTTTGTTAGACAAAATAGTGCATGCCTTACACTGGGGAGTTTACTGCCTGCATTATCTTTCTGCATCAGGGATGCACAGGAGGCACGCACCTGGCATCATCTGTCTGTGTTTATGCATATTCAGACCATTGTTGCTAAAGAGGTGCAGGTTGTTTCTTTTTGATTTTTACCAGCAACAGATTTATATAAAAACCAAATGTAAACGTTTTGTTTTTATTTTCTTAGGGGATGAGCGTGGCCCAGTTCTGGAGGTGATAGTGTCTCGAACTAATTTTATTTCATCTCATACGGAGAAAAATGTCCGCATTGTTGGCCTGTCAACTGCTCTTGCGAACGCCCGTGATCTTGCAGACTGGCTGAACATCAAACAAGTACGTAAATTTAGAATTGAGCAAAAAAAAAAAAAAAAAAATTTAATTAATTTCTGTTTCATTTAATTTTTTTGCTGTACTATCTGGTCTTATTTTTTAAATTGTAGTTTATAGCTTTCTGTGAGTTAAGAACTCTACCCTTTATTGAATCTGCACGTGTAAACTGTTCTCGTGGGACATTCGATGAAATAAATGGTTGAGTTTGAAACTTGTGTAAGGGTTACCATCACCGACAACAGCAGCATCAGATTTACCAAGAGAACAGTTCTCAGCAAAAAAGACAAGCCTTATCTTTAGAAGATGAAACAACCTGAAAACCATTGAAAAGGAGGGATAGCAGAATTACCATTATCAACAACACTATTGTAGATTCTCTAAAATCACGAGAGTCAACCTTTTAGAATGAGATAGTCACAAATCCTCTGAGAATAGCTAGACTTAGCCTTAGGGATTTCCGTCTTGCAGGGATTGCTAGCTCTTCTGTAGGATTGTCTGGAAGCCTCAGAACCATCCCAACGATATTGATTAAAGTAATGGTCAAGATGAGCAATGGCAGAAATACAAGCAGATGAAAATCAGGGAGGAGAATGAGGTTTGGTTTGAAACTTCTGATGAGGAATGAAGGTGTCAATTCCAACAAGAGGCCAGTCAGTAACCTTCTTATAGCAGTACTACTAGGAGACATACCAAAGATAGGACCCCTTGATACTTCACAAAGGAAGCTGCGAAGTGCATCTCAATCAGCCTTAGTGTAGTTTTTATTTAAAAAAATTTTTTTTTTTAACATGGTTCACCCCAAACAAGGCAGGTAGCCACTGTAGACGTAAGGGGCTACTGAGAAAAAAGAGGGGAGAAGGTTGGGGGGGGGTTCAGCCTAAATTAGGATCTGCGCAGCAAGATGTCTGTTTACATTAGTTTTAAATTTCTGCATGTCAGTACTGTCGGGGAAACAGGGGGCAGGGAGGGAGTTCCAGAGGCCAGCAGCATGGGGAAAGAAGCTATTTGAGTAGAAGGCTCTCCGACATCTGGGGACCTCCACAGTGAATGAATGAGATTTAGTTGATTGTCGAGTTAGTCTAGAGAATTTACGTCGAGGGGGCACCAGAGTAGCCAATTCATCGGAGCATAATCCATTGAAGTATTTGTAAAACAAACATAAGGATGCTACATTGCGGCGATGGGACAGGGACTGGAGCTTGGTTGACAGTGAGGGACCTATTAGGTTGGCGACTCTTTTTTGGACCTTGTCAAGGAGGGAGAGACTAGTAGATGATGCACGAGCATCCTCTAGAAGAGACGTCACAGAAGAATCAATCTCAAAATCAACAACAGCATGATCAGAAGAACCCAATCGAAGAGAAGAAATAGAACATAAGTCAGGAACAGAAGTGAGAAAAAGATCAAGTAAGGATGGTTGATGAAGCGCATTATCAGGAAAGTGTGTGGGGAAAGATGACAACCTGGGACAAGTCAAGAGCTATAGAAAAATTAAGACAGATTTCACCAGCTTGATCTGTGCAATTTAGAGTGAGGGGAGACAGTCAGAATGATGACGTCACCAAAACAAAGATAGAGGTTTAGTTTTAACATTAGTCACAGATGCCAAATTTGATAATGTTACAATTAATTTTTACCAGATACATATCTTTATTCATTAAATTTGATAATGTTACAATTAATTTTTACCAGATACATATCTTTATTCATTAAATTTGATAATGTTACAATTAATTTTTACCCGATACATATCTTTATTCATTAAATTTGATAATGTTACAATTAATTTTTACCAGATACATATCTTTATTCATTAAATTTGATAATGTTACAATTAATTTTTACCAGATACATATCTTTATTCATTAAATTTGATAATGTTACAATTAATTTTTACCAGATACATATCTTTATTCATTAAATTTGATAATGTTACAATTAATTTTTACCAGATACATATCTTTATTCATTAAATTTGATAATGTTACAATTAATTTTTACCCGATACATATCTTTATTCATTAAATTTGATAATGTTACAATTAATTTTTACCTGATACATATCTTTATTCATTAAATTTGATAATGTTACAATTAATTTTTACCAGATACATATCTTTATTCATTAAATTTGATAATGTTACAATTAATTTTTACCCGATACATATCTTTATTCATTAAGCTCTTTATCTACTCACTCCACTGTTACCATTTTTTTCTAATATATTTTAACTTTCTTCATTTCAATCACCATGTCATCCTATATCTTGGAGGCCTGTTTGTCCACCTACATCGGGTCTGTTACCTTCAACAATGTATCCTTCAGCTTCTTCCACACTAGCTGAAGTGAATCTGGTAACCCAAAACTCAATCATTTAATCTCTAAACTCGCGTTTCACATGTTCTTCATTCAACCTCCATACCTTTCTCCTCGAGATAAACTCTCTTTCCCTAATGAGCTTTCAATTTAAAACCACAAATAATTGATTTCTTCTGTGTCGCAATTTCTTCATCAGATATTACATTCACATCATTCAAGAGCTTTCTGTCCTTTTTCCTTAACAACAGATAATCTACTTGAGTCTTTGCTGTGCTTGATTCATATATGACAAGATGGTTTTCCCTTTTCTTGAAAACCGTGTTGGCAACTATAATGTTGGTGGCATGACCAAATTCTAAGATTCTTTCTTCTGTATACTATCATCATGAACACTCTCAAAAGCACCAGAAGTTTTTCCAACATGACCATTCATGTAATAAACCTGACATAAAACTAATCTTTCGTATCTTCGTTGAACTACATTGTGTGCAGAAACAGAAATTGCTGTGAAAATTTTTTCTTCAACTTCAACAGTATGATTCAATTGCTTACACGATTAACTTCAATCACTTTATGTACCAATTTCTCTGCAATAAAAGTACTAACACCACCCGTTCCCTTCTCATTTCCTATCCAAAACAGCTTATATCTTGCATTCTTTTACACAATTATTTCGACAGATTTCCCTCTTTATATCTTCTCTCAAGAAACTTAACAATCTCACCTGAGCTTCCAACATGACAAACTGCACAGCCTAAAGTTCGACCATTTAAAAAAAAATTTTTTTTTTTTTTATTAAGGCATTTCTTTCGCGCACACTTTTTATAGGCCAGATGCCTTTCCTGATGCCAACCCAGTGAGGTGATGAAAGCCAGTATTTTTATTGATTGAGACACGATCTCTAGGTGATCTCTCCAAAGTTAAGGAGCGCTTTACCTGCCCTTTCTTTTTTTAATTAAAAAAAAAAAAAAAAAAATTCTTTTTTATTTATTTTTTTTTTTTAATGAAATAAAATAGAATCATTCACTGGTTCTGTGTTTTACCACCCATCACAGAGTTGAACTTCTGTTGAGAATATACCAAAGGGGGGGGGGGGGGGGGTTCCAATCCCCTTGGTTGAGATGGGGGTACACAACCAGTATACTCACACTGAATACTGTTTTGAGCTGCTGCTAGTTCCAGAGTTAGTATCCCAAAACTAATATCTATAAACATTAAGCAGTGATCATTTCCTCGACACCATTGCCCCCTAGACAGTCTTCTAGCATTAAAACTTTACAGAGGAAATGGATGTCTGATCAATGGAAGATCAGGTTTAATAGTACAATCGAGATTAACTTTTTATTTTTGGTTAAAGCATGTCGTGATTAGCTGCTTGATCGTATCAGGCCTCTCCAACCTCTCATCTAGACCAAGTAAGGGCCAAAGTCGAATGTTACGAATCACATAACCATTCTTTCTTATATAAATGGAATTACTGGTGAAAGTTTTTTTTCGTGACAATGGTGATACACCCTCTAACTATGTTTGAGATGCACCAGTATCCCTCGTCGGCCTGTAAGACTTCGTATCTACAGAAACCGACACATTAAATGAGAAAGATCTGTATGATTTCAATAGAACAGTTCTGTCTACACTCCTGATTAACACGATAAAAGGATGTGTTCTTAAATGTTTATGAACAAAGAAGAATTATAAATTTGATTGTTTCATTTTAATTTGAAATCCTCAGCCATGATTCTTCTTTTTACAGAATGCTTATATGACTGGGAAATTTAAATCTGAATTATGAAAACAACCAGTTCTTGCACTGCACATAGGATGCAAGTTTTGTTTGTGAAAGAAGAAACCGGATGAAACACTAATCGGCCCATCCATTTTTTTAATAATAATTTTCACTTGGTCGAATACTACTCACCTGGTGAATGTGTTTCTTGTTGATTAAAATACAGGAGTTGAAGATCACTGCAATCTCATTTGACTTGCAAATAGTTTTGTCATTATGGTGAGATTAGGAGTTATGCATTGTTGAAATCTTCGATAAGGATTAATTGTTAGAATTTCTCAAAATCACGGTCAATGACTTTAGCAACCGATCAAAAAATATTCTCCTTTTCTCTGGCGAATTCTACAAAGGTTTGATCTGTTTGTTTTTTTAATCCCTAAATTCTTGTCGATAAGCCTCTGGAACCAACTCGTACGCATTCGGTATAGCAGCTTTTATTTTTTAAATAGTCTGCTGAGTTTTCGATACTGAGTAATGAGTATACTTTGGCTTTAACTTTCTATTAAACTTGGGCAGTGCTCTCATGGCCACTTTAAATTCTATATCATTGCAGGGGAAAAATTTATGTACAGATTTTCTGGAGAATCCGGGAACCAGTTTAATATTTCTTCCTCCATTAAAGACGGGAACAGAAGGAATAGAATTATTTTGTGCTGGTTTGCTTTTAATTCTTAGCTTCTCTAAGTCTCGCTCAATATTGAATTATTCAAGTTCGATTTGTAGTCGAATATTATTTTGAGGTGAATTTCTGTTAAAATTATAACAATTTAGAATTTCATCCACAACCAATAGTTTCATAACAATCTTCAACGTAACATTTTTTTTCATAAGCCTATTGACACTTGAATGAAAATGTGTGGAAACTTCTAATAATTATCTTTTGTTAAAGATTCAAATTTGTCTCCGATATCTGGCAAGATCGAAAAATTTTCAATAGACATTTTTTTTTAACAAAATAGAAACTTAGCCAACAACGAAATAATTTTATAGCCTTTTATATATATATATATAAATAATCGAGAAATATCCTCAAATGAAAAATATAAAAAAAAATCTTTTTGCTTTGGCAACTCCCCAGCGTGTTAACAAAAGCACGACAAAACAACTGTTCGATCTCAGGCGAGCAGCCCATTTTATGTCACGACCTACAATGACATTCTGCGTGTTATAATTTCTAGATGAAAGAAATGGGTACAGAAACAGAATTTTAACGAATAAGATTTTATTTTCATTGCATTTATTTCAATGATTATGTAAGAATATATATCAACATAATAATACCAGCAAGAATTGAAATTAAAATACAGAGAGTAACTTGTCTCCCCACGAGAGCAGAGTTAGACACAGGGTCGGTTTTTAATGTGAGGAAATCCAGCTCTGCAAAATTACGACCAAAAATTTAAATTGCCTCGGTCTAAAAGGATTTCTTCATTGTGTGTTCTTAACGGTTCTTGAAAGTCATGTATACTAAATAGTATTTAATTCCCTTATTAGAGGAATATATATGCTATTAAATGTGAAGCAGGGCATATATAATGTAAAATGCATAGAATATAGAAATATTGTAGAGTATTGATTTACTCCTCTCCAGGAGTTAGGCACAAGACCAGTTTTTATCTTACTCTCACAAGTAAGATGTGACCCACGGTCGAATCAGGAAAGTGGGGTTTAAAATTGTAGGGGCACCTCAGGCAGTAAGCAATAAACTTACTCCTCCCCAAAGAGGGGAGGCGAAGCCTGGGAAGGTGGACCTCCCAGAACTGCACAGGACAGACCCATTGACCGGCTTGAATCAAGCCCCGAAGGCCAAGACAATACCAGTCTATGGGGTGCAGTATCCATCGGAACAGATACTACACTTTGATCTTAGCCAAAAGGCCAAGAGTAGCTCTATTTATATACTTCCAAAGAATATCATTAAATGTATATATAATTATATTCTTTAGTGTGTGAGAATGCCACAAGAACATTAATAAACGTAAAAAGTTAAGAAATTCTACATGTACACAAAAGGTATATATATATATATAATTATTAATGACAATATATGTATTAGCATATACTATCAGTGCCTTTTTATTATTTTGCAATCTCTTGAAAAGATTCAGCTTGATGATTGCCAATCAGTAACAAAAGAGCATATATGTCATATATATTTTTACTCTGTGTGAATTTTTATGATATATTTGTAGTGTTGCAGAGACGATGTTGACATAAAAATGTTGTTTGGCTCACGGCAAATGAAACAGAC
This sequence comes from Sepiola atlantica, assembly GCA_963556195.1. NCBI lineage: Eukaryota > Metazoa > Mollusca > Cephalopoda > Sepiida > Sepiolidae > Sepiola > Sepiola atlantica. The sequence continues at coordinate 120,260,932 of OY744528.1, read as the reverse complement.
TGTAAAAATACATCTCACAGAAATGTTATGTTTTTTTTGAAATTTGAACAAATAAAAATAATAAAATAAAAACATGATTATTGGAATATAAAATGAAATATTTTCATATATATATATATATATATATATATATATATATTAGCTGGCTTTGCCAGCTCGCTATCGCTTCGCAAAGTTGAAATGCTTGAAAGCAAAATTTTGAATAATAAACATTTCATTCAGAAGTTACTAGTAAACGCAAAACTAAAACTTCTGCATTTGTTCATATGAATAGACTAACATTAAAATTTTAGTAATTTTTATGCTAATTTATTTATCTTTTAAATAAGACCATAATGAAATCAAAAGAAAGAAGAACTCGATTCGCCTGAGTGATGGTGTGTGTTGGGGACTTTTTTTTTCGTTTTTTTCTTTTTGTTAACTTACAATTTAGTTGTTGAAAATCAAGCCAGTCCCCCTTAAGGCCAGAAATAAACATTTTAAACACAAGTGCGAAATGCTTTGTTTACAAGATTTCAAGTATCATTGAATTTTAATAAAGGAAGCAAGACAGTCGGCTAGCCAGCCACCCTCTCTCTCACTTACTGCCGGTAAGAATTCTAGCGAGCGATGTAAGTTTAAGAAAGGTTTTTAGTAAATTATCAAATTTTTAAAAATCAAATCACTTTAATTACTGTTAATATTGACAAAACTATTGCATATACATAGTAAAAATAGGACAATAAAATTACAAATTAATAACACCAAACGTTAATTTATTATGAACTGTTTAAGAATTGTTATACAAATTAGGCATTCAAAGAACTGTCTTTGAATCGTTTGTCTGTACTATATATACAGTATTTCAAAATAGTATGTTATATTATTGATTTAAATAACAGTAAGCGGTTTTGATTGTAATATAGGTGTGATAAATGAAAAAAACTTTTGTATTTATTCATTTATGATATATTTATATTTTTAACTGTGCGAAAATGTATAAGAACATTAATGCATAATAACTTTTAATGCAGTAAATATCTTGAATGTGAAATAGTACACATGAATGCATATGTTATTTTAAAAAGTAATACGTTTTGGTTTTTAGTCAAACATCAAAAATGGAGATATATTTTTCCTGAAAATTAAAAAAATGGAATAATTTTTGTTTCTGAGTTTACCAGTTCTATGATTTTGTGGAAAAACCCAAGATTTTCACACTTCTTGAATTTGGACATCATGCTTCTCCAATGATATTGTCGAAACTAAATTTTAAACTGCTCTCCTCTTCCTCATTGAGAGCGATGGGTAGGAGTTGTCACATGCCCAAAATTAATACCAAAATGTGTACTCTAAGTTGGGCTCTGAGTGTGTGATACACCGTCGTGGAAATGGGGCTCCAAGCGCTAGCGTTCACATCTTAGTTGAGTTTCAGAGTATCAGCCAAGACCCAACTGACAACGCATCTGTCGAGGCCACCACTGTCATTCGGCTCATCAGCTCATCTCATCTCTTGCTAAATCTTTTCCAAGTTCTGCATACCGATCTGTTCATCTCTGCTCTCTGCTCTCTGCTTAACTCTGACTCCTCAATCTCTTAAGTTCCAACCGGAAATCCTATGTCTGGTCTTTTGTCTTAATCAACACCCTTCCCTGGTCAATAAAAACCGACTACTTTTGCACCACTCCAAGTCGTCCTATTTCCGATCGCCTTTGTGTGAGTTGATCTATTTCTTCCCGTTATCTTTTTACCTATCTCACTTCCGACAACTCCTTCTTTTTGTGAATCATTTCCTATCATTGTTCGGGGTCTCGGCTCTGGGTGGGAGTGGGGTCCATAGTATCAGAAGACTACACAGTTAATTTACTTAAAAGTCTAAACCTCGTGCCAATTTCTTTCATTGTTTTCTACTGTTTAGATATGACCTCCCCAATTTCTTTGGTTGTTTTCTACTGTTTAGATATGACCTCCCCAATTTCTTCCGTTGTTTTCTACTGTTTAGATATGACCTCCCCAATTTCTTTCATTGTTTTCTACTGTTTAGATATGACCTCCCCAATTTCTTTGGTTGTTTTCTACTGTTTAGATATGACCTCCCCAATTTCTTCCGTTGTTTTCTACTGTTTAGATATGACCTCTCCAATTTCTTCCGTTGTTTTTCTACTGTTTAGATATGACCTCCCCAATTTCTTTCATTGTTTTCTACTGTTTAGATATGACCTCCCCAATTTCTTCCGTTGTTTTTCTACTGTTTAGATATGACCTCCCCAATTTCTTTCGTTGTTTTCTACTGTTTAGATATGACCTCCCCAATTTCTTTCGTTGTTTTCTACTGTTTAGATATGACCTCCCCAATTTCTTTCATTGTTTTCTACTGTTTAGATATGACCTCCCCAATTTCTTCCGTTGTTTTTCTACTGTTTAGATATGACCTCCCCAATTTCTTTCGTTGTTTTCTACTGTTTAGATATGACCTCCCCAATTTCTTTCGTTGTTTTTCTACTGTTTAGATATGACCTCCCCAATTTCTTTCATTGTTTTCTACTGTTTAGATATGACCTCCCCAATTTCTTTCATTGTTTTCTACTGTTTAGATATGACCTCCCCAATTTATTTCGTTGTTTTCTACTGTTTAGATATGACCTCCCCAATTTCTTTCGTTGTTTTCTACTGTTTAGATATGACCTCCCCAATTTCTTTCGTTGTTTTTCTACTGTTTAGATATAACCTCCCCAATTTCTTTCGTTGTTTTCTACTGTTTAGATATGATCTTCCCCCCCCCCTTAAAAAAAAAAAATCATACCAAAATAAAGTGGTTAAAGAATTAGAACAGAATGAAACTTCAATGTTTTGTTCTTCATAAATCTTTCATGAAATGTGACATCATGCTCAGTATTTTAAGAAGTTAACTGTCAAAAATGAAATAAATCAATAGTAGAATGGTTGTATGTCGACAGTTAACTACTTAATGATTGAGTGGGAAATTGAAATAATGGCATAATTCAACGAGATATGGAAATATAACTAATCAGCATCACATGAAATGTAAATGGGTTTCTTAGACGAAAATACTAAAAACAAACAAACCAAGTGGGGGGGGGGGCGATATGGAACTAAAATTGTCATACTGCACAACTTTGATATATCTGAAGCAACAATATATAAAATATAGTTACTTATCACGACACATGTTTTGTTGTCTACGATTCATCCGCGTAACTGATATATACATTTTTTTTTTCATTTTCCATCACGTTGGAACATTATTTCCATAATTTTCATCATATATTCTTCTCATATTCATTTAATATCACTTTTCCCTTGTTCAGGGGTCAGACGTTTTCTGATATTGCGCAAGCTCAATCTTAAACATTGGTGAAAATCACATGCTGTCACAAAAATTGTGCGGAAACGATACAAAAGAGCAACTTTGACTGTTCATAGAAGTTTTATTTTAACAGCTAACACATTGAAACTTGTTATTATGATTCATAACATTAAGTTAAATTTTTTTTTTTTCATCAGTACATCCATAAAAACCTCTTATTTCTAGCATGTAAACATGTCCCAAGGCGGCAGTTGGGCAGAAAAATGGGTCAAATGTACACCTTATCAAACTTTTTGTAAAAAGTTACTCATTAAAGATACAAATCTGAAACTTTTATACTTGACTAATTTTAAGATGAGGATTTAAAAGAAAAAAAAAGGTTGTTTTCTTTCTAATATTGGAAGATTTTACAGAGTTTTGGATGTAAAAAAAAATAAAAAGGGATTGCGATCGAAACCTGGAAATCTGTTATAGAAAAGAAATCAGCGGTCAATTTTTAAACAAAGGCTTATTATAAATTTCTTAAAGATTTATAACGATCAGTCGGACTTTGTCAGTGAAGCGATTGAAAATCTTGTTCCTGGTTATTGTGATTTTTCTTTCCTCTGATACAGGTTAAAATAAGTCATGAATTAGAGAGGCCTCATTCTTCAATTTTTCAATTTTTTTGCCAAACATACTTTTTCCTTGTTCAATTTTAGTCCCTTATTCTCCAAAAACTTTACTTTTTTTCTTAGTTCTTTATTTTCTGCAAATATTTTGCAATTATATTTTTCAAATTATTTTTTTTTTTGTACGTCTTGCTTTGAATGACATTTTTCTGTCTCTTAACTGATTTATTAAGTTTAGAAGCCTTGCTCTTGATATTTTGAGTTGAACATTTTCCTTGCTTCAAGTAGATATTTTCTGAGAAGCTATTTTATACTATTCTCTTGTTGTTTGGAAATTAACAGCCATGTTGAATAGCTGATCCTGGGATACTTTAAGGGATTGTTCAAGTGTTGTCATCATTTTGGCAGCAACGGATGGTTGTTCTGAAGAGGTTAAATTAGGAGGTTTATCCTGAGAAGGACAGTCTGGAGTTTTTTTCTTGAGATGCTCGCTCCTTAAATGGAGACATAAAAACTGTTCCAGTCTTTCAGGGTTTTTTATAGCCCTGTATTTTTTTTACTATAGCAAACAAAATTTTTCATTGTTATTTGCAGACAGAAGGTGATTCAAGCGAATTACCATTATGTTAAACATTAGTTGTTTTTTAGTTGAATAATAATAAAGTTGAAGAACTGACCCATTTGTCAGAGTGATGTCATTAGGAACACTTTTGAATAGTGCTGCATCTTCCAGTTTTTGCAATGAAATTCCGATTGCAGAGAGTTCTTCAGCTACAAAATAGACATCATATGAAGCATCTAAAAAGATTTTCAATTCAGCTTCTACTTTGGTAAATAAAATAACTTTAGCTTTCGTAAAGGTCCATTAAATTTGTCCAATCAACCTTGGCTGTTCCACCTTCATATCTGGAAAGAGTTTGCAGAACCAAGCAAAAACCTGAAATTAAAAAGTTTACAATTCTCTTATCAAAAAAGAAATATTAAAGAAATGTCAAAACGAATCTGAAAATATTTTATGAATTTTTTTAAAGAACTGTTCTATAAACCTGATATCTTGCCTAGGTAAATGATTTCGTTGTTTTCATTAGTGCCCATAAAACCATGGAGGTAATAAGTTGAACTCAAAATAGACAAAACCCAGACTTCATCAGAACTCTATCCAGATGACTTAGTATCTTATTACAAGGTCAATAACATTCCCAAGTTAAACTTTCATTAACTTTTTAAAACTTTCCCAAAAGGTTTCGCTAAATTTCTGAATAAATAAAAAGTATTGTAATTGTTATTTTAAAGAAAAGAATATTTTGTTAAACTTCTGAACAAATAAGAGAATTTACCGTTATTTTAAAAATTACAAAACAAAGCGTCATTTTTTACAGAACTTTTAGTTTTAACAAAAAAAAAAGTTTTATTAAAAGTATTTTTTTTCCTATTTAAAAGGGCAGAGTTGGACACAAGGTTGATTTTTTAATGTGTAGAAAATTCAGCCCCCCTTCCCCAAAACGGCACTCTAGATTGGGACAAAAATTTAAATTGCCTCAGTCTAGAAGGATTTCTCACCCACTGATCGAGGACAGAAAATACTAAGTGCAGCATCAGAACAGCTACTACACTTTGCTCCTAGCCAAAAAGCGAAGGAATTCTAACTATTGTTATTTATAAATAAAAAAAGTTTCGCTAAACTTCCGATTAACCATTGAACAAATTAAAAACAAGTCATTTTTACAGAACTTTTTACAAAAGAGTTTCGTTAAACTACCAAATAAAAAGTAGGTGCTTTTTCATAATGTTCAACCACCCGTTTTACAAATATTTAAAATTTTAAAGGGGGGATCAGTTTCCTATATAAATTTAATGTAAACTGATCCTCCACTTTCCGACCCTGGTGATACCAGATCAGGCTGCCCTGTGGCTCCCTGAGACGAAATTCACCTACATTGACGTTTTTTTTTTTTTTTTTTTTTTTTGTAAAACTTAATTATGTTCTACAAAACCAAAAACAAAAACAACAGCCCCTCTCCCTTTCTCCCTCCCCTTTTTTATTTTATTTTTAGAACTTGAAGCATAAATTTAATGCCGAATCTGGTCATTATAGTAAAATATAATGACCAGATTCGGCATTAAATAACCCAAAAAGGGTTGATATGCCGTAAAACAAAACTACCAAACCAAAAACGATGATTAAACATTTGAAGATATAAAGAACTTGAAGCATAAAAACTTTTACTATAATGACCAGATTCGGCATTAAATAACCCAAAAAGGGTTGATATGCCGTAAAACAAAACTACCAAACCAAACTTTCCGACCACGACAAATTTTTCCTAAAATTTCCAGATAACTCAGAATTCTTTTGCGACATTATAGGTAATTATACACAGAAAAAAGAAAAATTTGGTCCGTGAAAAAAATGGGTGAACAAACAACATGCAACATGGTCAAAAAGTGGGTGATCAGTTTATGTTAAATTTATATAGGAAATTGATCCCCTTTCCTAAAATCAAAAATATTTTCGAAAAATATCCAAAAAGCACCTGATAGGTAATTATACACCGAAACAATTTTTAAAAAATTGGTTAGTAAAAAAATTGAGAAAAACGAGTGGTGGAACATTACGAAAAGTGCTGAATCGTTTTTATAAACAAAGCAACACGTGGTCGCCGAAAGAATAATATTTTCGGAATTTTATTCCAAATATATATCTATTAAAAATACAGAATTGTACCAAGAAATGTTAAATGTTCATTATAGCTCATAGCTCACTGTTAATATTCATCTGGCAGGGTAGTTGAATTTCAGTTCGGCGAAATGACAAAAAGTTCAAAACACGGGCTCTTTAGATATTCAAGTCGTTTGCGATGTGTAAGGATTTTAAAATTATTTCTATTGATTATTATTGGGTCAACCCGGCTTTATATAATGGTATAAATGACAACTTTTTTTTAGTTAAATTTTTATATTTCATTCACTAAAGTTTTCAACTTAAAAATTTTTCATGAAAATTAATTTAAAATTCTCTACCTCGCCTACCAAATTGAAGAATAACCTTTCTTTTATAAGATGGAATGATTTTTCAAAGTTGAACAAGCAATATCGCAAACAGCACAGATGTTAAGATATAGGACTAAAAAATTGTTGTTGAAAAAACGCGGAACTAAACACATTTGTTGTTAAAATAGTTACATAATTCAAATCAACCTGCAAAAAAAAACTAATCATCATACAAGAAAATAAATGATATCATTAGAAAAAGGAAAGATTAAATTTAATTTATATACTAATTTCATATATATATAACCTGATGTGTTCTTCAGAATTATGTGATCAATTCCCTGCTTCTTTTGTTCCAGCTCGTTTGACTCGTTGGTCTAGTGGTTTCCATCAATTCGCTGTTTTGATACCTCATTGTAATACGGCTTCTTATTCCAGTAGCTTCTTTCCAAGAACTGCAGGCTTGTGGAACTCTCTTCCTGCTGACTTTTTTCCTCCTATCTATAATCTTGGTCTTTTAAAGACTAAGGTCAATAGGTATCTCGTGTCTTTGTGATAATCATCTTTCGTTCTTGTTAGCTCCTTACATCAAGTGGCTTCATGCCTTGTCTGGAACGATTTCCATAAAAAAAACAAGAAAATAGCCAAGATATCGTAAGTTAAATTTTACGTAAATTTCACTGTTTTTACCTGTTTTCGCAGCATAAACAGGCCAGTTTGGGATTCTTAGAATAAGTGTATGTTATAAAACAACAAATATATAGAAATAAAGATAATGAAATTTAAAAACATAAAAGATTATTTTACGAGTAGCGAAAAGGTATATTACATTATTCTTTGACATGTGAAGCATTCTCAGTTATTATGTTGAAATAATTACCATAAAATAATTCAAGTAAGAATTAAACCACAACAGAAACACTATCTGACCATTGTCTCTTAGGGATTTGAAACCCGGTTTAATCTTAGGACTTGCGTGTTGTAATTTTATATATCTCATGTAAATTTTCCCCTGTTTCCTTATTTGGGTATTTGAAACATTTGTAAAAAAAACATTTTAAGAGAAAACATTTTAATCAATCGTTGCTTTTATCTACAAGAATAAAATTCCTGCCAGATTTCTAATTTGTTGTTTTTCTTACCTCCCTTTGCAGATGGGGCTTTATAATTTCCGCCCTTCGGTGCGGCCAGTTCCTCTTGAAGTTCATGTTTCTGGATTTCCTGGCCAACACTACTGCCCACGAATGGCATCGATGAACAAACCTGCTTTCAATGGTATGTATCTTACTGCGACCATTTCTCATTTTTCTTTGATCTATTGATGCACACAGTGGTACTCATCAGACGATGTAACCTTCTTTTTATGTACTAATGAGTCACTGCTTATCAAGGCCCAAAAGCCACTCGAGGATAAGGGTTAATGAGTTGTTTAGGTCGATGGTGAGACAACATCGAGGGGATTAGTAACAATGGTTGTAACGGGTCAGAATGGTTATTTAAGAGGACGGCTCAACGAGACTTTGTTTACATTGGATTTGAAAACGACCATGTTGTAGTCGGCTGGGAAGCAGCCCCGTAGTACCGTGTTCCACAGACGGATAGTTCTTGAAAAATAACTTTGCTCATCGAAATTCAGTTTATATTTAGGTACAAAGCAGAAGAAAGAAAAAAATTATTTACAGTGGCTGTAACTAGACGAGTTTTTTGTTGTGAATGTTTTACATATTAATGTTTATAAAATAAATTTGAACATAATGGATCCCGGGCAACCCCAGGTCGGTACAGCTTGTTTACATTATTAATGAAATAGCAATATACAGATAAAATTCTGTTAAATATTTTATCTGATAGTCCCTAAAATTGCCCCTTTTTATTTATTTATTTACCACCGTTGGTGTATGATGGTTTATTTTGACAATGGTATACGCAACTTACATAAGAAATAGTGATACTCTCTTAAGTAATTTACCACTAAACACACCATGGTAGCTCAGCTTGATCAGACTGAAAAAGGATATAATCCTGACTCAGCAAGAAACTCGGATGAAGGAGAGAGAAACAATACCTATTGTAAACCATTCATTGTATATGATTAGTTGGAGGGTGGGGGAGGTCATACTTTTCCCACAGTGTCTAATAATGAATATAATACATCAGCAAGGTTAATTTTCATACATTTGACATTCATAACATATATATATAAATATAGTATAAATGTTTATTTATACAAACATTATTGGTTACATATGTGCATACATGTTCCGGTTGTACTCTTCACAGAACAACCGAAATATGTATGCACATATGTAACCAATGATGTTTGTATAAATGAAAATTTATAGTAAAGAACAGCTCTACTTGTTATTGAGCACTTTTTATAAACACTGGAATTTCAACGGATTAACATCTAATATAATACATGTGCTATATATATATATATATGAGGGTAAAATGCACGATATATTATACAAATGAAATGCTGTGAAAGACGAGATGTGTGAAAAAAGACAAACGGGGGGGAAAAAATTTAAACACAGGAAAAAAATCATCAAGAAACTGGAGATTTTACCAGTTTCATTCGGATCAACAAACGTTTTCAGAAAAGGTGAAGGTTTTAAATTTATTCGATACCGATAAAAACATAGAAAAAAGAACGCACAAAGAGACGTCATTGGCGCGTGTTTAACTATTTGAACAAAGAAAGAATAATAAAACGTGTGCAAATAGATGTTACAATGGGATAAAGGAGGAGGAGGGAAAAAGAAGATAGAAAATAAATGGAAAAAATATGGATGAAGTGTAGTAAAAAAAAAAAAAGAAAAAAAAAAGGTTACTTTAACCGAGATCGCAGTGGCGCAATATATTGCATTGTTTCAGTGCTGGTTGCAGAGACCTAAAACTGGACAGCAAAAAGAAAGCCAGGCGCTTTAGGAAGATATGGAAAGAAACCATCAGGCAAGATCGTAAACGATGACAAATCGACACAGTCAATCTGCACAATCATGATCACTGGAGACTTAGCATAAGGACAGCCAGACAACATCGAACTTCTTGTCAAAAGGAACATAAACGATAGATCTGGATAATGAGTGAATGAATACTAAATATTTATTACGTTTCATTTTGTTTGTTTTCTTTTTTACATCGAATGAAAAATCTTTTTCAACAAAATCATGTAATTTAAAACATGTCCCCTATAAAACAGATTTTATTTGTGATGAACGTAAGTAACTGGGGTTGGTTTTTCAATTTTTTTTCTAATACTAAAAATTTAAAAACATTAATTACTATTTCAGTTACCAAAATTAAGAGTGGAATGGGGTTTTGGCTTAGTTTACTAATTAAAAATTATTCGATTTTGTTCCGTTTTAATATGATGTTAGAAGTTCAGTTTAAAACCGTATGGTATCTATCGGTCATTTGGTACAAAAAATGAAACGAATAAAGTGAGACAAAATAATAGTTGTAAAATTATTTCAAAAATATATAACAAAAGGGTAACACATGGAAAATTAGTTCTGACCACTCCGTCTGATAAACAGTCTATCTCGGTGGAGACCCTAATCAATAATGGTACTTATTATTAATTTATACAAATGAGTGACTGGAGTTGAAGGTTGGCTAATTATATTTTGATTGCTTAGTTACTTACGCAAGTGCAAAACTATTTGATACAATTATAAAGGAAAACAAATCAGAACTGTAAAATTGCTTATAAGCAAAGAAGAGGACATTAAACATACACTATATACACATGGCATTGTGGGTTGGATAAGAAACAGATTTCTTATAAACCAGGTCAGATCATCCAGCCTGCTGTTTCTTTATTTTTCACAAGATGTGTCTCCTCGACATTGCCCGGGATTCTATTGCTTTTTTCTTTTTCAAATTAGTGAAGTCATTTCAGATCGATCTTTATTTATTTATTTTTTTTTTGATGGATAATTTTTCAAAGACACAGCAGGTTTACAATAACTGCAATCATGTAATCTCAGGCAACGCCAGATCGGGTCAGCTAGCATATCTATATCTATATATATATATATCTATATATATATATATCTATATATATATATATCTATCTATATATATATAAGCAAGCGTTGTTGAATATCACGGAACTTTCGCGTTTGTATATTTTCCTCGTGAGGTTCTCAAACCGTCGAGCCATCTTTCTGGTTTCGGGTGGCAATCTGTATAGTACTTCGCCGATAGTTTTTAATTCGGCCATTTTCTCGAGCGCTTTCGACTTCTGTAGTCGTCTTCAGGATTAGGGTTTTGTTTTTTTTAAATTTAAATAAGACTGGAGTTAGTGTTTTATAGTTATCGTTACGGGAGAATGAAAGAGAGAAGAGGGTGTGTGGTTGAGTTCATTTTATTCTATCGTTTGTGTGTTTGGTTTTATTGTTTACTTATTTATTTTATTAGTTCTTATTTTTGCTATTATTTATTTATGTATTATTATTTATTCCTATTACTATTGTTACTATTATTTATTTATTTATCAATTTATTTATTTATTTTGTTTTTATTTAATTTTCATTTAATTATGGAATACTTTTCACGAGGAAAATATACAAATGCGAAAGTTCCGTGATGTTCAAAAACGCTTGCTTAGATAATGACTTGCTGCCTAAATATACATCATCATCATCATCATCATCAACCGGTTTATTTGTTGAATCAGGCCACAATTAATCCTCTGATGAGGGTGGGGCCTGATTGTCTAGTCTCGAAATCTAAGTCTTCCTCTCCACTCCTGTCTTTGGCAAGGTTTGATGGAATCCATACCCATGGCCTTCCTATCACGTTTGACTACGTCCTCCCAAGTCAACTTGGGTCTGCCAGTGGTGATGTTCTCTGCTGGCACATTCAACTTTCGGACTTTAGCAATCCAGCCATCGCTACGCTCAATGTGACCCAACCAACGCAGTCTGTTCTTCCGCATGATGTCCGTAAGGCTTTTCAAGTCGACCTGTGAGAGCAGGGATTCAAAAGAAACGTACTGTTCAGGCCTCACCAAACAGATCCATCTGACCATTGCCCTGTCATTACGGTGCAGCTTCTTTAGTATGCCAGCAGAGACAGCCCAAGTTTCTGAGCCATACAACAGCACACTTCTGACACATGAGGAGTATACACGCCCTCTCGTAGTTGTTGGCAGGTGTTTGTTTGTCAGGATTGGTAGCAGCTCTCTAAATTTTTTCCAGGCACGCTTGCAACGTGTAGCTGCCGCGAGTTCACAGCCTCCACCTGATGACAGCACATCTCCAAGATAACAAAAGTCTGTCACTACTTCCAGCTTGTTGTCACCAGTATCCATCTCCGTCAGTGGTCTGCCATCTATTGGTCTTGCCGTGCCGGTGCAACGAAAGCACATAAAGTGAGGATCTGCTTTGAGAGAGCCCTTTATGCCACTGCACCTTTTGTGGACCCAACCTGAACAGTGAGTGCAGATGATTGAGTTGCTGCCAGTTCCTTTCAGACATACAGCACACAGGTATTTTCCTGTTTTCTGTAGTAAGCTGAGGTTTGGACCTGCGATCATGACCTTAGTTTTACCCATGTTGACTCTGAGACCTTATATATATATATATATATATATATATATATATATGAATAAATGCGAAAGGTTTTTTTTTCCACCTATATTAACATCAAAACGACTTATGCTTATTTAATTCTATGATGCACCATAAGATTTGAAATACCGTATATATAGTAATCTGCATACTCACATAAACAGCTTTGGGATTTCTTAATTTGCATATTTATTTCATAAACAGCTTCTAATGAATTAATATTCTGTAATATATAATTTTACTTTGCACTCATATTTTCTTATAGTATTCGCAATAATTGTGTCGATAGTATGTCTCATCGTTGGTATACTGAGAACAGATACTACACTTTGAATTATTTATTTGCAGAGAATATAAAAAAATACATTCAAAACAAAGTAGGCCATCAAAAGTGTGGGGAAATGGGTGTCGTTGGTCATCTATAGTGATAACAATGTCTATCCTACACTTAACTAGATCATCTCAGTCACCACAATACCACATTTACACTAGGGGTCGTCCTACTAAAGATATCCCCAAATTGATTGAAAATTTTATTGTTCATAAATATACATATATACAAAGATTTCCTTGAAATAAAACGGGGAGTGAGGAAAGAACAAAAAATTGGTTAGTAAGACCTTCCCAACCCTTTCTAAATAATAGACCACCCCCTGTTTTCTAGTTTGTTCAGAACCGAAAACAAGCAGGTTAATCTCTAAATGGGAGTGGAATCTAAGTGAGAGTAAAAAGGAAACAGTTTAGAGAGTGGGTGGTGTCCTTTCAAGATAATATCGTGGGTAACTGTACATGCCATGTCATGCATGGAAGGGGACCCTACAGTTATCCCCGGTGGGCTTTCTCGAAGCCACAACCCCCATGGATCAAGTCCAGACTAATGGTCTGGTTGTGTGAGCTTATTGGCACCAAATAAGCACCCACTTTGCCCTCCCCACTCGATCTAAAACCAAAATGACACTGCACAGGACGACCCCTTAAACTTTCACTCTAATTCTCAGTAGCCTCTTACATCTACAGTGGCAATTTGCCTTGTTTAAGATAAATTCAATTTGGGAGAAGCAGAGTACAAAAAATTGAAAGTGGGAGTCGTCATCTTGTAGGATTTCTATTACTAGGGGTGTGTGTGTGTGTGTGTGTGTGTGTGTGTGTGTGTGTGTGTGTGTGTGTGTGTGTGTGTGTGTGTGTGTGTGTGTGTGTGTGTGTGTGTGTGTAACTCATTCACTTGACTAGCTAAAAGGCTAAACTTACCCAAAGGACCAGGAACCGTGTGTGCCATCCTCGGGCATAGAACATGTACTCATACTCAACTCCTTTTCATACACACAAGCTCTCTACTTGTATCCACCTTTTTTCAAAAAAAACTGAGAAATTTAATTTTTTTTTCTATCGCATCTGATCTTGACCTTCAGCTGGTGCTTGAAGAAAGCAATCAGATCCTTATCCGCAAAAGATTCAACCCCTTTGTCATCTCTCAGACGCAACGTTCACACCACTATTCGCAATACGTCCAGGATCACTAGAAAGATCATTCATCTCTCCTTGTCCCACCGCGGCCTGACGTTGTTGATTACGTAAAATACGTTTAGCGACAGAGGATGCTCGAGATCGATACGAGCCGCCACCTCGTTGACATACTCCCAGAACTACTGGAGTTCGCGGCACTGGAAGAAAGCCTGACTGGGCGTTTCTTCTTCGAGCGTGCCACAGCGCAGACACTTGGGTGAGTCCTCCATTCCAGTGTTGTATGGCATTTAGGAGTAATGTTTTCCGGGCCAATTGCCAGGTAAGTGAACTCAGTTATTGAGATGACTCATATCTGGCGCCCAACTCCTCCGACCACCCTAACTGCTCGACGAATGGATCATCACCTGCCCCCCCCCCCTCACTAATCCCCTGTGAAGTTTCTTTTCTAGACGACAGAGAAAGGTCACTTGACCGTGGAAGCTTTTTGAGCGTGGCTCGGCACTCTGAAGAACTGCGATTCGCCCCTCGGCTTAGGACGGCCCTCAACCGAATACTACTTTGATCTTGTTCTTTTGAACAAGAAAGCATAAAAGAATGTTTTTAAGACTAGGCATTTTTAAACGAATGAAAAAAAACCTGATTTAATCTATTATTGTATTATCTTTTAATGAGGGTGGGTCGTGTAGTATTGGTTCTGTTGTCAAAAGATCATCCTCCCAGGAATTACATCCTCTGTTTTTCTGGAGGTGAAGTATTACATCCTTCTTTTGGGGAGAGGGGATAATATAATGCCTGTACTCTTGACATTAAACCATACTCACGGGCATTACCTTCTCCTTTTATGGTGGGATCCTCCCAGGTACTACCTCCTATTTTTTTTTTGGGGGGGGGGGTGTACTATCTATTCCGTTGTCATGATATCATTCTCTGTCATTACCTCCTCCTTTAAGGGTCAGTGTAGTATATATTCGTTCACCATGGTATTATCCTCCCAGGATAGCAATATATGTGACTGAAGGGAGCATATATTTGATAGTATATATATAAGTTGTGGATTTCTCACCAAAATTATTTAGAATAAAATTTCTTATGGGTTTAGCTGACTGCATAGTAAAAGAACATAAGTAAATTTTATTCTAAAATAATAATTTGTATATTAGTTTTCATTAAGAAAAGACAAAAAACTCCACTCTCCCCATCGTATAAATTTCATGCATGTGTATGTAATTATTATGTGGTTGCATATATGACGAAAAAATGATGTGTCGTTTTCATGTGGGAGTCTATTTAACGACGACATTTCACTAGACAAAATCGGACCCCAATCTCACCATAACATGCCATTGTTAAAAATATATCCCTTCATTTCCACAATGTCACCATGCCCACGTAAATATGAAAACGTAAAGAGCAGACACTTATTTTTCGACTTGAGCAAATCAAGCTTATCAAAGTTGCAGTTGAAACATGTCTTGATGTGTAGCCAATTGTTTGTACAAATAAAACTTTTATTATATATAAATAGCTCTATTTATTATTGAGCACTATTATATAAATGCAGAAAAGATTCTCCAGATTTTAACCTGTGGATACAAATCTTACATGGATTACTAATATATATATATATATATATATATATATATAATTATTTGCTTTTTTGTTGGTTTTGTTATAATGACAAATGAATGTATTCAAATGTTTTTTATGGAGAAGCATTACCTCATGCTAAGGGGCAGCTGTTGTTCCCTTTCACCAGTGTGATGCCCACATATGGGATGCGTCTATATTTTATAAAATATATATGTATAAGAAATGATTATAAAATGTACTTTAACTAACTTTTCTATTGATGCCAGTCTAGTAATACAGTGAAACGGCAATAAGTACATTTTATCATTTCTTATTTATATAGCTCTGTCTCATAAGATATTAAGCACTTTATTAGTTCAAGATCTGCTGTATATTTCTGTCCTGTTCCAGTTTTGAGATATCTATTTATATAAATCTCAATGTGTGTGTTCTCTATAGAAAGAAAAGTTAGAGAATCTACATAAAATCTAAAAGTGTATTCTCGTGTAACATTTACTGAGGAAGACAATAGAAGTGTACCCGTAAGGGGTCTATGAGAGCATACCCCCCCTTAAAACTTCAAATATATCCTATTTTTATGAAATTTAAATCATAAATAGAATTTTCTGGAGAAGACAATGAAAGTGGTCTCAAATCTCTAAGTGAGCTATGGAGGCTGAACCTCCTTCAAAACTTCAAGTATATCCTATTTTGATCAAATTTATATCATATGTATACATTTCTGCAGGGGAAGACAATGGTTCTGAATCTCTACGTTACTCTGTGCCGAATATCTATGTGCCCCACCTCTTAAGTGACCTATGGGGACAGAACCCCCTTAAAACTTGAAGTACATATATCTGATTTTTCTTATGAATGTTATTTTAAAAATCTACTTAACAAATGTCTGAATTGTTTAGTTGGGAAAGTATCAGACTGAAAACAGTGAAGAATTTTTCTATATTTAGTACTCTTTATTGCTCTCTATATACATAGATCTCTCTCTTTCTCTTTCACTCTTTCTCTTTCTCTCACTCTTTCTCTCTCTCTTTCTCTTTTTCTTTATTTCTCTCTTTCTCTTTTTCTTTCTTTCTCTTCTCTTTCTCTCTCTCTCTTTCTCTCACTCTTTTTCTCTCTCTTTCACTCTTTTTCTCTCTCTTTCACTCTTTTTCTCTCTCTTTCACTCTTTTTCTCTCTCTTTCACTCTTTCTCTCTCTCTTTCACTTTCTCTCTCTCTTTCACTTTCTCTCTCTCTTTCACTTTCTCTCTCTCTTTCACT
>OY744528.1:120181863-120243929 GCA_963556195.1 Sepiola atlantica | reverse complement strand
TACAGAAAGTATCATTTCAGGGCACATAATTGTCCCTTATTATTGTTAAGGTTAGTGCTTTTCTATCTTCCATATTCCCCTGTAGAAGTACAGAATAGTATGTTATAGAAAGACTGCTTCGAGACTTTGGTTGTAAGCTCTTCTTCCATGTGTCTAGAATAATCCATATAGTTACGAAATAGAAGTACAGAATAGTATGTTATCAGAAAGACTGCTTCGAGAACTTTGTTGTAAGCTCTTCTATACATAGTGTCTAGAAAATCATATAGTTCGAATAGATAGTGTCTAGACGGAAGTACAGAATAGTATGTATGCTTTCTATACATAGTGTCTAGAAAAATCATATAGTTAGGAAATAGAAGTACAGAATAGTATGTTATAAGAAAGACTGCTTCGAGACTTTGTTGTTAGCTCTTCTATACATAGTGTCTAGAAAAATCCATATAGTTACGAAATAGAAGTACAGAATAGTATGTTATAGAAAGACTGCTTCGAGACTTTGTTGTAAGCTCTTCTATACATAGTGTCTAGAAAAATCCATATAGTTACGAAATAGAAGTACAGAATAGTATGTATAGAAAGACTGCTTCGAGACTTTGTTGTAAGCTCTTCTATACATAGTGTCTAGAAAAATCCATATAGTTACGAAATAGAAGTACAGAATAGTATGTTATAGAAAGACTTGCTTCGAGACTTTGTGTAAGCTCTTCTATACATAGTGTCTAGAAAAATCCATATAGTTACGAAATAGAAGTACAGAATAGTATGTTATAGAAAGACTGCTTCGAGACTTTGTTGTAAGCTCCTCTATACATAGTGTCTAGAAAAATCCATATAGTTACGAAATAGAAGTACAGAATAGTATGTTATAAAAAGACTGCTTCGAGACTTTGTTGTAAGCTCTTCTATACATAGTGTCTAGAAAAATCCATATAGTTACGAAATAGAAGTACAGAATAGTATGTTATAGAAAGACTGCTTCGAGACTTTGTTGTAAGCTCTTCTATACATAGTGTCTAGAAAAATCCATATAGTTACGAAATAGAAGTACAGAATAGTATGTTATAGAAAGACTGCTTCGAGACTTTGTTGTAAGCTCCTCTATACATAGTGTCTAGAAAAATCCATATAGTTACGAAATAGAAGTACAGAATAGTATGTTATAGAAAGACTGCTTCGAGACTTTGTTGTAAGCTCTTCTATACATAGTGTCTAGAAAAATCCATATAGTTACGAAATAGAAGTACAGAATAGTATGTTACAGAAAGACTGCTTCGAGACTTTGTTGTAAGCTCCTCTATACATAGTGTCTAGAAAAATCCATATAGTTACGAAATAGAAGTACAGAATAGTATGTTATAGAAAGACTGCTTCGAGACTTTGTTGTAAGCTCTTCTATACATAGTGTCTAGAAAAATCCATATAGTTACGAAATAGAAGTACAGAATAGTATGTTATAGAAAGACTGCTTCGAGACTTTGTTGTAAGCTCCTCTATACATAGTGTCTAGAAAAATCCATATAGTTACGAAATAGAAGTACAGAATAGTATGTTATAGAAAGACTGCTTCGAGACTTTGTTGTAAGCTCTTCTATACATAGTGTCTAGAAAAATCCATATAGTTACGAAATAGAAGTACAGAATAGTATGTTATAGAAAGACTGCTTCGAGACTTTGTTGTAAGCTCCTCTATACATAGTGTCTAGAAAAATCCATATAGTTACGAAATAGAAGTACAGAATAGTATGTTATAGAAAGACTGCTTCGAGACTTTGTTGTAAGCTCTTCTATACATAGTGTCTAGAAAAATCCATATAGTTACGAAATAGAAGTACAGAATAGTATGTTATAGAAAGACTGCTTCGAGACTTTGTTGTAAGCTCTTCTATACATAGTGTCTAGAAAAATCCATATAGTTACGAAATAGAAGTACAGAATAGTATGTTATAGAAAGACTGCTTCGAGACTTTGTTGTAAGCTCTTCTATACATAGTGTCTAGAAAAATCCATATAGTTACGAAATAGAAGTACAGAATAGTATGTTATAGAAAGACTGCTTCGAGACTTTGTTGTAAGCTCTTCTATACATAGTGTCTAGAAAAATCCATATAGTTACGAAATAGAAGTACAGAATAGTATGTTATAGAAAGACTGCTTCGAGACTTTGTTGTAAGCTCTTCTATACATAGTGTCTAGAAAAATCCATATAGTTACGAAATAGAAGTACAGAATAGTATGTTATAGAAAGACTGCTTCGAGACTTTGTTGTAAGCTCTTCTATACATAGTGTCTAGAAAAATCCATATAGTTACGAAATAGAAGTACAGATTAGTATGTTACAGAAAGACTGCTTCGAGACTTTGTTGTAAGCTCTTCTATACATAGTGTCTAGAAAAATCCATATAGTTACGAAATAGAAGTACAGAATAGTATGTTATAGAAAGACTGCTTCGAGACTTTGTTGTAAGCTCTTCTATACATAGTGTCTAGAAAAATCCATATAGTTACGAAATAGAAGTACAGAATAGTATGTTATAGAAAGACTGCTTCGAGACTTTGTTGTAAGCTCCTCTATACATAGTGTCTAGAAAAATCCATATAGTTACGAAATAGAAGTACAGAATAGTATGTTATAGAAAGACTGCTTCGAGACTTTGTTGTAAGCTCCTCTATACATAGTGTCTAGAAAAATCCATATAGTTACGAAATAGAAGTACAGAATAGTATGTTATAAAAAGACTGCTTCGAGACTTTGTTGTAAGCTCTTCTATACATAGTGTCTAGAAAAATCCATATAGTTACGAAATAGAAGTACAGAATAGTATGTTATAGAAAGACTGCTTCGAGACTTTGTTGTAAGCTCTTCTATACATAGTGTCTAGAAAAATCCATATAGTTACGAAATAGAAGTACAGAATAGTATGTTATAGAAAGACTGCTTCGAGACTTTGTTGTAAGCTCTTCTATACATAGTGTCTAGAAAAATCCATATAGTTACGAAATAGAAGTACAGAATAGTATGTTATAGAAAGACTGCTTCGAGACTTTGTTATAAGCTCTTCTATACATAGTGTCTAGAAAAATCCATATAGTTACGAAATAGAAGTACAGAATAGTATGTTATAGAAAGACTGCTTCGAGACTTTGTTGTAAGCTCTTCTATACATAGTGTCTAGAAAAATCCATATAGTTACGAAATAGAAGTACAGAATAGTATGTTATAGAAAGACTGCTTCGAGACTTTGTTGTAAGCTCTTCTATACATAGTGTCTAGAAAAATCCATATAGTTACGAAATAGAAGTACAGAATAGTATGTTATAGAAAGACTGCTTCGAGACTTTGTTGTAAGCTCTTCTATACATAGTGTCTAGAAAAATCCATATAGTTACGAAATAGAAGTACAGAATAGTATGTTATAGAAAGACTGCTTCGAGACTTTGTTGTAAGCTCTTCTATACATAGTGTCTAGAAAAATCCATATAGTTACGAAATAGAAGTACAGAATAGTATGTTATAGAAAGACTGCTTCGAGACTTTGTTGTAAGCTCCTCTATACATAGTGTCTAGAAAAATCCATATAGTTACGAAATAGAAGTACAGAATAGTATGTTATAGAAAGACTGCTTCGAGACTTTGTTGTAAGCTCTTCTATACATAGTGTCTAGAAAAATCCATATAGTTACGAAATAGAAGTACAGAATAGTATGTTATAGAAAGACTGCTTCGAGACTTTGTTGTAAGCTCTTCTATACATAGTGTCTAGAAAAATCCATATAGTTACGAAATAGAAGTACAGAATAGTATGTTATAGAAAGACTGCTTCGAGACTTTGTTGTAAGCTCCTCTATACATAGTGTCTAGAAAAATCCATATAGTTACGAAATAGAAGTACAGAATAGTATGTTATAAAAAGACTGCTTCGAGACTTTGTTGTAAGCTCTTCTATACATAGTGTCTAGAAAAATCCATATAGTTACGAAATAGAAGTACAGAATAGTATGTTATAGAAAGACTGCTTCGAGACTTTGTTGTAAGCTCTTCTATACATAGTGTCTAGAAAAATCCATATAGTTACGAAATAGAAGTACAGAATAGTATGTTATAGAAAGACTGCTTCGAGACTTTGTTGTAAGCTCTTCTATACATAGTGTCTAGAAAAATCCATATAGTTACGAAATAGAAGTACAGAATAGTATGTTATAGAAAGACTGCTTCGAGACTTTGTTGTAAGCTCCTCTATACATAGTGTCTAGAAAAATCCATATAGTTACGAAATAGAAGTACAGAATAGTATGTTATAAAAAGACTGCTTCGAGACTTTGTTGTAAGCTCTTCTATACATAGTGTCTAGAAAAATCCATATAGTTACGAAATAGAAGTACAGAATAGTATGTTACAGAAAGACTGCTTCGAGACTTTGTTGTAAGCTCCTCTATACATAGTGTCTAGAAAAATCCATATAGTTACGAAATAGAAGTACAGAATAGTATGTTATAGAAAGACTGCTTCGAGACTTTGTTGTAAGCTCTTCTATACATAGTGTCTAGAAAAATCCATATAGTTACGAAATAGAAGTACAGAATAGTATGTTATAGAAAGACTGCTTCGAGACTTTGTTGTAAGCTCCTCTATACATAGTGTCTAGAAAAATCCATATAGTTACGAAATAGTAGTACAGAATAGTATGTTATAGAAAGACTGCTTCGAGACTTTGTTGTAAGCTCTTCTATACATAGTGTCTAGAAAAATCCATATAGTTACGAAATAGAAGTACAGAATAGTATGTTATAGAAAGACTGCTTCGAGACTTTGTTGTAAGCTCCTCTATACATAGTGTCTAGAAAAATCCATATAGTTACGAAATAGAAGTACAGAATAGTATGTTATAGAAAGACTGCTTCGAGACTTTGTTGTAAGCTCCTCTATACATAGTGTCTAGAAAAATCCATATAGTTACGAAATAGAAGTACAGAATAGTATGTTATAGAAAGACTGCTTCGAGACTTTGTTGTAAGCTCCTCTATACATAGTGTCTAGAAAAATCCATATAGTTACGAAATAGAAGTACAGAATAGTATGTTATAGAAAGACTGCTTCGAGACTTTGTTGTAAGCTCTTCTATACATAGTGTCTAGAAAAATCCATATAGTTACGAAATAGAAGTACAGAATAGTATGTTATAGAAAGACTGCTTCGAGACTTTGTTGTAAGCTCCTCTATACATAGTGTCTAGAAAAATCCATATAGTTACGAAATAGAAGTACAGAATAGTATGTTATAAAAAGACTGCTTCGAGACTTTGTTGTAAGCTCTTCTATACATAGTGTCTAGAAAAATCCATATAGTTACGAAATAGAAGTACAGAATAGTATGTTATAGAAAGACTGCTTCGAGACTTTGTTGTAAGCTCCTCTATACATAGTGTCTAGAAAAATCCATATAGTTACGAAATAGAAGTACAGAATAGTATGTTATAAAAAGACTGCTTCGAGACTTTGTTGTAAGCTCCTCTATACATAGTGTCTAGAAAAATCCATATAGTTACGAAATAGAAGTACAGAATAGTATGTTATAAAAAGACTGCTTCGAGACTTTGTTGTAAGCTCTTCTATACATAGTGTCTAGAAAAATCCATATAGTTACGAAATAGAAGTACAGAATAGTATGTTATAGAAAGACTGCTTCGAGACTTTGTTGTAAGCTCTTCTATACATAGTGTCTAGAAAAATCCATATAGTTACGAAATAGAAGTACAGAATAGTATGTTATAGAAAGACTGCTTCGAGACTTTGTTGTAAGCTCTTCTATACATAGTGTCTAGAAAAATCCATATAGTTACGAAATAGAAGTACAGAATAGTATGTTATAGAAAGACTGCTTCGAGACTTTGTTGTAAGCTCCTCTATACATAGTGTCTAGAAAAATCCATATAGTTACAAAATAGAAGTACAGAATAGTATGTTACAGAAAGACTGCTTCGAGACTTTGTTGTAAGCCCCTCTATACATAGTGTCTAGAAAAATCCATATAGTTACGAAATAAGGTAGATCATTATCACACCATAACATAAAACTTATTTAAGATTGAGCATGTGACAAGGTCGCCTTTTAAATTTGTTGCTCTTATCAATTGAGCATGAAACTGGACTTTGACAAAATAATAAGTGGTTTTGCTTCCACAAAAACTCACAAAGTCAAAATTCAATAAATGTGTTTATCAGTTAATTATAAAAAAAAATTTGGCTTGTTTTTCAAATTCATCGTTTTTCATTCAACATCATTATAAATCTTTAATTTCTTTTTGTCCTCCAAGAAAAAGGGGCATATTTTATGATACGCCACCGGGTGGGTTTATAGTTGCGCAGGTGATTACTTTTTATTGTGTGGCTGTGTTCTTTTGGGCGCTTTCGTTATTGGTATCAGAATCGAGAATTTAGAACGGAATCAGTAATTGTGTCAGAATCGGGAATTTAAAACAGAATTGGTAATTGTATCGGAATCATGGGAAAAAATTGGAATCGTCCCATCACTTGTCTATCTTCTATTCATTTAATGTCACTTTTCCCTTGTTCAAGAGTCAGATGTTTATTGATATCACGCAAGGTCTATCCTTTTAAAAAAATATTGTATTTCTTGATAGAGATGAATACGGAACTTTTATGACTGGACACCAGATACGTTTAAGATTCTTTTTTGCTTTTTGTTGTTTCATTATTGTTTTGTTTGCTTTTTAACTAAGAACAATGATTAAACTTTGATATTCTCATCTTTTCACCTGTTCATCTGCTCTACAGTGGAATATCAGAATTTCTCTCTTATTATATTGTCTTCACTTTACACACGCGTCTATCATGTTATTACAGTTATGTACAAGTAACGTTTTCATAGTTAAAATTAGATATTTCGCAGTCTGTAAAAAAAAAAAAATATATGCATTAAAAACACCAACATCCGCGTTCAGATCTGTTTTTTGTGTTTAGTTTTGATATTCATCTTGATTCTTTTTTGTTTGCATTCAATTTATTGAATCAAAAGAAATCTATTTAGTTTTTACTTTACTTATTACTTTATTCTTACGTATATGTGTATATGTTAGGTATAAATTTGTTTATTTATACAGATATTTGCAGACGTGTTTCCGTCAAAGCTTTAAATCAGCTAAACCTCTTCAGGCTTCCGTTCTCAATACACGTGAAAATCTAAATGAGCGAAATCTTTTAAGAGATGAACACGTGATTCATTTAAAATAGGATTAATTCAAATTGCAAAACTATTCAAAATAACTCGTTATATTATTTCAGTCTTTCTATGTTACTTTACACTAGTGATGGGACGATTCCAATTTTTTTTCTTAATCAGATACAATTACCTATTCTGTTTTAAATTCCTGATTCCGATACAATTACCGATTCTTTTGAAATCTCTAAATATTTAGCTATAGAGTTTTTTATTTTTTTATTTTAGGATTACTGTAAAATAAACCCCATGTAATATGTGCGTATATTTTCACAAACGTAAAAATACGCTTGTGGAGGGTGATCTATAAATTTTAGTTTGAAACCGATAAATATTTATTATTTTATTAAATTAAAATTAAGTTGTAAGCAAACAAAGAAAAAAAACAAAAAAAAACAATTAACAGAATCGTTTTTGGAATTGGAAAATAGGCACAATTTTTCCGATTCGGATACCTAAAAACGTTCCAGTGTTTCCGATTCCAATTCTGATAAATCGTCTCAACAGTACTTCAAGCGTTCTACTTTTTTTCTTTTAGTGATTTCAAACTTTAAAAGAATTATTTAAAAAATTCTCTCTATTGAGTCAGGTCACTAAGAGAATTCGGTTAACACGTTATGACTGTCTAAGAAAATCCACATTTCATTTTTCAACAGATTATGCTCAGAACCTGATCCCATTTGCTGTTTGGACAGGCGTGTATTCGCACACAGAAAAGCAACTACATATAAACGACGTACACAGATACACATAACACACTAACACACACACAAACATGCCAGTATCATCAGTATGTCCATATACATGTATAGATGGTCACACATGCATACTTAACACAAATACGCTACTGATACACACATATATATATATATATACACATACACATACAGAATCATAGACGCTTGCACACGCATGTTTAAAAGCAAAAATACGCTACTGGGGAAATAATTTTTAAAGATAAATAAAATAAACTTATACAAGGTAAAAAAAATATGACAGAAAGAAAATATGTTGTTTAAAAATAACAAATTTCAATCACTCGGCGAGCTACTCATATGCACACATATGTAATCTCTTATATAAAAATACATTGCACATATATAAAAATGGATAAATATTAACATATCTATGCACAAACATACATATATATATATATATATATATATATATATACTAACTGGCTTAGCCAGCTTGCTATTGTTCTGCAAAATTTGCTACTTGAAATAATAATAATAATAAACGTTTCATTGGTGAGTTCCTTGCAAACACATGGCTAAAACTTTAGCATTTATTCATGTAAATAGGTAGACATTAACATCTTGGTAATGTTGATAGAAGTTTATTTATTTTTTAAATAAGACCCTAATGAAATCAAAAGAAAGAAGAAATCAATTTGCCAGAGAGAGAGAGGGAAGGAGCATATATATATATTATATATATATATATATATATGCTCCCTTTTCTTCTTCTCTTCTCGCGTTTGCCTGTTGGGAAGAATTCTAGCAAGCGATCTTAGAAAAAAGGTTTTTAGTAAGTTATCCATTTGTTTTTATTAAATCATTTTAATTAATTATTGTTAATATCGACAAACCTATTGCATATATATAGACAAAATGGGACAATAAAATTACATATGTATAACACCAAACATTAATTTATTATTTACTGTTTTAAAAAATAGCTATGTTAATAAGCAAATAACAAATAATTGTATTTAGATTGTTTGTCAGTACTATATATAGATAGAGTATTTCAAGATATTATGTAGTATTATTCATTTAAATAAAAGTAATCCATTTTGATAGTAATATAGGAGTGATAAATTAAAAAAAAATTTTGCATTTATTATCTTAGATATATATATATATATATATATATATATACAAACATAAGCCCATACAGATGCTGCAACAAGCATGCATCTACAAATATAAAACTCAAATCTAGGTGCATTCATACATGTACAAATATATCCACATCCACACGCATAAATATATATACAAACATGCATATATATTAGTGATGGGACGATTCCAATATTTTCCCAGATTCCGATACAATTTCCGATTCTTTTAAAATCTCTAAATATTTAGCTATAGAGTTTTTGTATGTTTTTTTTTTTTTTTTTTGTAATTTCAGGATTACCGTAAAAATACACTTGTGGGGTATGATCTATAGATTTTAGTTTTATAGGTAATTGAAAATCAATAAATATTTATTATTGTAGAGTGGGTTTAAAACTATTGCATATATATATATATATATATATATATATATATATATATAGGACAATAAACAGTGAAATTACAAATGAATAACACCAAACATCTATTATAAACTGTTTTAAAATAGTTATGCTAATTAGGCATACAAAGAGCTGTGTTTAGATCTTAGCTCTCTACTATGTATACAGTATTTCAAAGTATTGTTATATTATTGATTTAAATAAGTGATGAATGAAAAACTTTTGCATTTATTAATTTATATATGTAATCTTTCTATTTCTTTCTTGTTGGTATCAACTAATCCCTATGGAACCTTGTTTTGTCATAGGCACCACACACACACACACATTCAGAGGTTGTAAATGTATCCAAGTCTAACGACATAGGCAGTCCTTTTTAGTTTTTGAGCAGTTGAGTTGTACTCGGTCAACATGAGGACACTGCTCGATGCGGACCAGCCACTCTGCAATCCACATTTAACGTATAAGGAATAAGTGATAAAGATATAAAACAACTTCAAATAATATCCGTGATTTGTTTTCAGCCATCAAGACTCATTCATCCACAAAACCTGTCCTGATTTTCGTATCATCTCGACGGCAAACACGTCTAACGGCTCAAGATTTGATTGGATTCCTTGCTGCTGAAGACAACCCCAAGCAGTGGCTTCACATGCCAGACCAAGAGGTAAGTGGTTTCATTATTGGTATATATATATATATATATATATATATATATATATTTATTTATTTTTGTTTTTGTTTTTCTTGTTTTTATTTTGTTTTTCTTGTTTTATTCCATTTAACTAAATGGTTCTTAAACTTTTTACTATCATGAACCAACCCTGTACTCAACAGTTAGACTTTTAGCCCCTGCCCCAAAAATTAGTTAATCAAAGCAAAACACTTTCTGAATTAGAAAAAAAACAACAAAACTTGAAAATTGCATATTTTTGTAATTTCATTAAAGAAACTAAAGTAAGTAAAGTAGTTGATCAATAGTTGAGGGCGACCCTAAGGCTCCCTTTTCATTAGTTACAATACCGAACTGTAGGGGTAAGCATCACTCCTTTCTCAGGATAACTCGACTCACCTTTAAATACCGAGTTTAGCAAGGGGGCATCAAGTACCATTTTTTAAAGTCTTCGGTATGACGACCGAGGATTGAACCCTGGTCTCCCAGCCCATTAGCAACCAATATGCCAAATGGGCTGGTTTATTGAAGAAACAAATGATGACAAAATATTTAATATATTATTTCTATCATGAGATTCATTAAATGCCATCCGATATATGATGGCCGACTTCCTGTTTTAGAACAACCAGTTTAGATGATAATTGATAATCTCGAAGGAAATTCATAAATTAATGAAAGTTTTGTCTGAAATGTTAAGAAAGGGCGATCACGTTCTGATGAATCATTCAGATTGCTTCTTGGTTTTGTGTTTCGACCTACACATCCTCCAGCAACCCTAAGATGTCAAATGCAATCGTCATGAAGAAGAAAAAATACCTTTTCTAGTTGGGAAAATGAAGCAAAAGACAAGCGCGACTCGTAAAATGAGTCATTTCCAGTCACAAATGAATCGATTGTTTATTTTAGAAAAGGGTGCTTGCACATATCAACCCTGACATTGAAATATTTAAAGAATGTATAAACTTTATTATGTACTTATGTGTTAGCTGAAAATAAGATTGTGCAGAAAAAATTACGCAAATTCATCCAGTAGTTATTAAATTATAAGAAAAAGAAAAAAAATGATTTTACGTACATTTTTGACATTTTTGTAAACAATGGAGACCCCAAACCCCGAAATCGTGAAAATATGAGTTATCGTCCTTGACCACTGGAAAATGGTGGAAATATCTACCGAGTGATAAAATCGTTTTTTATTTATAATTAAATAAATACTGGATGAATTTGCATAATTTTTAGTGTACAATCTTTTTTTCATCTACCACATAAGTACATAACAAAGTTTATACATTTCTTTAGCTATTTTATTTTTAAGAGCGGTCTAACATGCCAGGGTTGATATGCACAAGCACCTAGAAAAGTAATTATTATTATTTAAAAAAAGGTGCTTTAGATAATCAATAGATGTAGGAATGGTTACTGTTGTGGGCTCAGTGTACCATGTTCGATTTCTGTCAGGGTTAGTCGAACTTTTTCACGAAATAGCCTTGGGAAATGTATAAATCCATTTCTACCAGGTATGAGTGAAACAGTAAGGTAGGTTAAGTCTTATTTGTTGTTCAGGAAACTAGTATCAGAGAAAGAAAACTTTGAAATACCACCTACAACCAGGTACAAGGACTAGTTTGGGAAACATCAAACTCTATCCTCAAGCTGGCAGAAGAACTATTGGTGCTTATGCTGTTCAGCGGCCGTATGAAAAAATGTTTTTTTATAAGAACAATATTATATACTTATTCAGCGTTATATTCTTACTCACTGTACAAAAAATTATCCACTAGAACTTTAATTACAAGTATTTTTCCATTCTGCGTATCATAACAGCGATTCGTTCACTTCTTTCTTAAGAAGATTTCAAGGGCAGATAATTCGAAATCTTAAGAAAGAAGATGTAGGCTTAGTGAACGAATCGCTGTTATGATACGCAGAATGGAAAAATACTTGTAATTAAAGTTCTAGTGGATAATTTTTTCTACTTTTTTGTACAGTGAGTAAGAATATAACGCTGAATAAGTATATAATATTGTTTTTATAAAATAATAATTTTTTCATACGGCCGCTGAATAGCATAAGCACCGAACTGTTTCGTTGGTCAACACTGACTTGAGACTCCACAAGAAACCAGAAACCTTGGTTTTGGCTTCTATATTGCGATTGTATTCATTCTTTGGGTCTGGTATAACTATTATCGTCTTAATATACATCATGGTTCGTGAAGGAACGTGCTGGCCACTCTTTGTCTCTCTGACAGTAGGATGACGTGTTCGTATAGACAGCATATTTTAAATCGTTGTCGTCATGGTCGATCGAGAAAATAAATTTTAATGGAAAATTCTTACAGGTTTATTCTGCATATAATTTTCGAGACGGAAAAAGTGGTTTGCAGGATGAATTGATTGACATTGTTAATATTTCTATGTCTGTGTCTACATGAGCCATCTATCTATGCATAATAAATTGCACAATGGCTATGCAATTGCACATGTGTCTAGATAAAGCTACTAGACATGCACAAAGACCTATCCAAAATTATTTTGTTGATGACTCTGTTTTTTAAAGTCCAGTTTTCTATAATGCCTGACATTTTCACTATATGTAAATGGTCGACATGAAAAGATGAAAAAGTGACAGTTTACTGTTACTCGTCCTTCTGCTGATGAACTAGGTGATCTTAATATCTTTTCATTGTTGAACCATTTTTGATTTCTTTTGTCACTTCAGAATGTCAAAAAAAACAAAAAAACTTCATATTTTGATGAATTAAATCTATCATGGATTATTTTCTCTCCCTTTATTATCTTCAAAAGACAGATATTAAAACATCTTTGTTGTTATGTTGGACACTGCTTAAATATTTCAGATTTAACAATTGCAATTTGTACTTGTCTACTTTCCGTGAAATTCATGACAATTAACTTTAGTAATGCTTTCATAATAATTTTTTTATCTTTTTATTTTATACAAAAAAAAAGAAGTTTTTTTCTTTAAAAACTTATCCATTATTCGTCTGCATGTTTCATTAATGTCAAGGAAGTGTTTCTTAATTTCAACCTTTTTAATTAATGATTCAAATCAGTTTTTGTCATAAGATTGTATTTCCAATCTGTTGTCTGATTGAAAGTAAGGTAAGTATATCTAAATTAGTTCCATATTGACTTTCATATCATTAACATAGCATCTTATTTTTCATTTTAATCAATTCGGCTTTATTTTCAATTGAAATGAAAAATATTTGGTTGATTTGAGTGTTGGAGTGGGGCTATTTGAAAAAGATTTTCAGAATTAGACAATTGCAGCCAATTTACTCCTAACATTTGGAACTTAAAAAAATAAGGAGAAAAAAAGTGTTAACTTTCAAGGAGTAATCACAGTGAGAAAATATGGATCTACTCAATTACCAAAGAAAAGAACAAAAAACATACCAAGCAAGTGTTTAATAATTTGAAGTAAATAAAAAAAAACACACACACAAAAGGAAATCACAATTGCATTAAAACCACAAAAAGATGGCAGCACAATTTCCTGTACTAAAGTTCATCCCATTTCCTCATATCTGAATCTACCGTTGACAACGATGACATAACAAGAAGGAACCAAGGCTTTTGCTACAACTTCATCCATATATATATATGGTAAGTACATATATTATTTTTTATTTACTTTTTGATATTTTATTCTATTTATTTGATGACTTGAGCAAGATAAGAATCTTAATATCTTTTATTTATTTTCTTTGAATCGTTTATGAGCTTAGAAATAACTTTTTAAATATGGTTAGAAAAATTGAATTGTTTTGGACATAAATGATGTTAAGAATTTAATTTTTTCTATACTAGAAAAAATATGCTCTCGCCAGTTGCATATTTTTCCTAGGCTGGGAGGATTATATAAGTGTGAAAGAACTACATACAATACATAATCAAAGCAAAATAAACTGTTTTGGACTATTAAAATAATTAACAATGCCATTGATAATGTTGACCCATTTATTTTTTATTATTGCTTATGTTTGAATTCATGTTTTGAAACATGACGTAAATCATAAATCTATGACGTCACGCCAAATCTATAATTATTTTGTTACAGTAATATTTAAAGCTCTAATTATAAAAAGTGCAAATAGGTCAGTTTGTAAAACCTCAAACTGAAGATCTCAGTGTTTCAGTTTCGTTTTCCGGTCGTGGCATCTTTATTTGTTGGGAATTTATTTACTATTAATGCAATATTTTCCATTTCTAAAAGTAGTTACGATCTCTGATATTTTGAAATTCTGCCCAACCAGTGTTTTGCTTACTGTTTTTTTTTTACGAGGTTCTGATGCTTAGTTCGTCATTTATCCATCAGCAAGCTCAACTAGATGGGTCACCTCTGACCACCTAATTCAGCACTCGTCCGGCATCATATTCAAATAAAGACTCAACACATTATGTGTATGCATGTATATATGTATATATATATATATATATATGAAGAAAAGTAGGGATAAAATAATCAGACGTAATGTAAAATGAAAAATTCTCTGCTGGTTCACGTCAACAACCATGTCGAAGTCTGGACACTTTCTGACAAATCAAAATTAATATTCTGTATGATTTTTCTATATTGTTTTCTTCATTCTGAGGAAGTCTTTCAATAAAGACGAAACGTTGATGAATACATAAATCACATAGTTTTTGGCTTACCTTTTTTAATTTTACATTTTCCCGTTATAATAAAATCTCTGTGTGGGTTACTTTCGCCGAGGTGTTATGCACAAGACGTTATTTCGTCGAGATGTTAAGCACGTATGATTTAAATGTCTTATCTGGTGCATTACATGACTCATGTATTGGTAATTGAAGTAAAAATAAAACATATGGATATAAAAATATTAATAATTATATATAATTATTCATAAATATGTTTATATCCATAGACATATGTTTTGCAGTTTTATTACTTGTCAATATGGAATTATGTAACTGTATCGCTGGACGGACAATTCGAACCACGGATCCAAGTATTATGAACCCTGGGCGCGTAACCATTCGGCCAGCGCAACAATCACGCTTGGAAATGCGAGAGAAATACACTCTGTATCCTTTCAATGTAAACATAAGTACTGTGATTCTAAATAGACTTCTGATCTCCCAAGGGAGAGAACCTTGCAACATGGCTAATTTATGAATCATCAATTTTTTATCTCTTGAAATGGCTCAATTTTACAGGAGCTTAATCATTATTATTAATAAATAAATATTTTTATATTTTCTTTTCAGACATATTTGCTTTATATATATAAGAAAGATGTTTGTGTGTCTGTCTAAACATCTGTTGCCAATGGTTGATCTCCCAGGAAAAACCAATGGCATATTTGGAATCAGCAAGTTGTTTCAGATGTTTTCACCTCACTTTAAATCATTAAAAGTTGCATTATTTTTTGCATCTATTATAATAATCCAATATATGAAGTACAGTCGGTCTCTTTATCATTTCTTACGCCAATAACTTTCATCCGACAAAATCAATATTTTATTCTGGTCTGTCAGTTTTTCTTGTGTATCATTACAGCATGTTGTAAAGAGGAATAAAATATAATTCGATTGAATTCCTTCCAGAAAATGCTTTGTCCAGTTTGGAATTATTTTCTAATAGATTGACTATCTTAAGGAAAAAAAAAGGACGTAACTCTGTATTTATCCATACAGAGTGGAACAAAAAAAATATTTTGAAAAAAATTGCAAGTAAAAACACTACCAGGCAACACTGGGTTGGTTTATTGTGTTTAATGTCATATTAAAAACCTTTATAGTCATTTAATGCTAGAGACAATTTTCTTTTTTTTCTTTTAGACAAATGTTTTACTTTTATAAGCAAATTGTTAGCATGGTAGTTGATCTATTAAACTCATAAATGGGTGGAGTGAGGGGATTCTTTTTTTTTTCTCTTTCAAGTTTTATTATGTTCAACATATTTGCTACCCAGACAAAGCCGTGTAAGTTTGCTAGTAAGCCAGTGTCATTTTATTTTATGTTTTTTCATCAACTCTACAAATCAAGATTAAACTTAAACAAAATAAATAATTAGACTTAGTATAGTTTTATTAGTATTATTTAAGAAATATATTTTGACCCCCTTTAGTCTCCTGGTCCAATGTGTTCAACACCTTTGTAAATTCCATGATAAATGCCAGTATACTGAAATCATATGCCCTTAATAGTATGACTACATATCAACCAAACGATTTCATTATCACATCACTACAGTATAAATCTCTATGCATGAGTGGATGAAGTGTGTGAGGTGCGCTGAAGAAAAATTCCTACCAGTAAAATACATAGCCCTGTTGTGCTCGCATACCCTTAATGACAATAAAAGTGTAAAAATTTGGGAATTTCCTTGCTTTTGTACATTTAGTGTATATGAATTTTCATCTTAACCCTATTAAGGGCATATGATTTCAGTATACTGGCATTTATGGAATGTCACTACTTTTGTAAAGGCTATGCCTCAGTACAATGATCATTTTTAAGTTTTTTTTTAATTTTCTGGAAAACTAAGGTATATGGTAAACTGAAATTAAAATGCCATCAACTAGACCCTAGAACCTCTATCTCTGCCAAAAATCAGCTGCATCCATCAAATAGTTGATGAGATACAGGGTGGCACATACGTACGTACACACAGATAACATGATTTCATGATTGGACTTTCTGGATCTCTGGGTTGCCTTGACTAATGATGCTGAAATTCTACACACTTATAGAACCTATCAAATAAAAATTTTGTGCAAAGTTTTAACTAATTTGGTTTATTGGTTTTTGAGTTATGATTGATCAAAGAAATGAGATTTCTAGCATAGGCCATTTGTGGAGTGTATTAAGGGATAGAGCGCTCTCGCTCCTCCCTTGATTTGATACAAGTATGGGAGTCCCAATGTCCTGTTTATTGGACCCTTTCAAACGCTGTATAACTGGGGAAACACCGGGTGCCTGGCAGATGACCTTGAGGAATATGAATAAAGTTTTTCAGTGAAAATAAGGGTATTTTTAAGCCGTGACTGTAGGAGATTTAAAGGATATACTGGTTTCATTGCTTATTTTAGCTTTTTCACATCATCCAATCTTAACAAGTAAAAGCTGAAATTGCTTTGCTCAGAAATAAGCCTTCATTTTGAAAGCAATATACTTCGTAACTAAATGACAGAATTTTGGGTTTAAGATTAGGGAAACCAAAGTTTGGTCACTTGTGGTATTATTCCCGGCCCTGCATGTGAGTGTATCTCCCATTTTATCAAGGAGTACACTTGCATGTTATTCCCAATTTTCATTTTCAAGACATTTCAAGCTTTGGTGGATTTTAAGCCATACAGATTTTTGCTTGGAAACTCTCGTTTATTAGCTATTTATATCAACTCAAATAAAAACTAAACACATGCTGCACATGTGTATCCAAGCTAATATTGCACAAGTTGCAGATGTGCATTATGCAGCAATGAATGTTTTTATTTTTTTTATTTTTAGATTAACCAAAATAGAAGTTTTGTATAGTCTTAAAAGATATTTAATATGGAAAAATCTCTAACGAAGTGTGCAGAATGAAAGTAGCTTAAATCCATAACTTCGGAATTTATTCAGACAAGATTTAAAATTTTTGTAATCCATTAATATTCGCCTTTTTTTTTCTTTCTTTTTTAATCCAAAGAAATCTGTCAAATTAAAACTGCTGTTTTTTCTCATAGATTTATTTAAATTAATCTCATGTTAAAATATGAAGTTACATTTTAATTTCCAAGATATTGGCAGCAAGTGTTTTATGGTCGGAGGGGGGGGGTGAAGGGATATGTGTATTAGCTCCAACAAAAAACCTGTTTAATTTTGGTTTGTTAGTAGAATCATGCACAAACTACTCAATTAATATTCACCAACTTTAGTTAGAAGGTGGCACACAGGTTTCAAATGGACAAAATCGCATTTTTATTGTTGATTCTAATAACACAAATTGACCGAGTAATTTCTTTTTAGCTTTGCAAATACAGAATTTTTAGACATTTTTGCTCGTTTTCGAAGGAATACGGCATGGTTTATGATGGAAAAATTATGTCATATTTAAAATAGGGATATGTGTACATAGTTAGCTGTGTATACAAGAACATTTTGGATCAAACGGATTTAAATATGCTTTTATAGGGAGGAGTTTGTTTAGGATTTGTTACCTTTTCTTCTAAGGAGAACATGATTTTATCTGCATTGTTTTGTTGGCCTTTATAAATCCAGTCACCTTATCATATTAAAACGGTTATAGTTTGAATTTAGAGGTTTATTAATTAACATAGCCTCGGCAAGATCACCCTTGAATCAATGCTGCATGGCAGTGATCAACTCAAGTCCAAGATTTACCGGACTGTGATATGACATGTTTTGTACTGCTCCAAGTGTTGGCCATTAGACAGAAGGAAACAAAGAAAACTACCAGTTATGGAGACAAAGCTGTTGCGATGAACTTCTGGTTTGTAACTTAATTAACTTGGAGTGGGTTGAGCTGGCTCCAAATAAGTTCACAAGGTGGTCCACTCGCATGCCGATCGGTAGCTAAGTCCTCGATATATTTCAGCCATTCCTGGTTGCACCAATGAACATCGAAAACATGGGGGGGGGGGGGCAGCCACCAGCTCCATGTCTGTCTTCACCGTTCCAATCCATATCTTCAGTTGGCCACCTCTGCGCTTCCTCCAGCCAGCGAGTGCGATTGGGTCTACTAAGTTGCGGATGACAAAGAACGTGACCAAAACAACAAAGTCTCTTTTTTAGGAAACTCTGTGATGCCGGTGGTGTTGCATCTTGCACAGATGGTGCAGATGATGATTCTTCCGTTCATCGACTTCTGGTTCAACCAGACTTGACCATGTCTGGAATGTCGTTATTCGTCACCGTTATGATATTACACGAATCTCTGAAAAAATCAGGGGAAAATCGTCTGCACTAGTATTGACAAGTACTGCCCACAAACGACAACGTTATCGCAAAAACAGGATTCAAGATGGAGGCAAAGATGATAACTGAAACAATGGTGGTTCGATACCCTACACAAACATATCAAGACTGCAGGACTTCTTCCTGACCAAACCTTTGACTATATGGTGGAGGGAGAAATTCAGTCTCGTGCCTGCTGATCAGGATAATGATAAATTAAAAAGGGCTATTTGGTCTTGGTAATGATATTCTGGTTATTATTTTTTTTAAATTTGTATTCATTTTGATGAGACTGACAGCACATATTTTCAGGTGTGGGGAGTGAGGTTATGTGTATTATTTGTTATATTTTATGATTGTAAAAAATGAAATTCAAACCATGTCTATTTGGTCAGCGTCAGCATTTTAAAATTTGAATGTCTTTAGTATTTGTTAGCCTTTAGTAGATCATATTGATTTTGGAGCCGACATCAACAAAAGCCAACATCAACAAAAGCCAACATCAACAAAAGTCTATTAACAAAAAAATCGCAAAGTGCAACAAGCCATGTAAAAAGACAAGATATTTACATCTATATTGTCTAAATGTTTGTCGAAGGCCACTTTCGGATTTGGCAGGCTGTTTCACAGAGTAGAAACACGGACAAAGAAAGCTGCTTTTCTTCTGTTGTGACGATGGTATATCTTCTGTGGGTACCAGTGGAGACCATGCTTAGGTGATTGGGTTAAAAACTCCTCAAAAAGTAGATTTAAATTCCATTTATGCATCCAACTAAAGTGTTGTTTCTGCCTAACAGAAAATCAAGCCGTTTTCTTTGGTTATTGTATGGCAAAGTGCAACACCTATGGCGAATGATTCATTGTATGCAATGCTAAAGGATGAATTGTGGGTTCATACCTTTCCCAACCGTACAAGTGCTTAAATGATCACAATAGATCTGATTGCAATAGCCAATCTCATAGTTTTTTTTTTTCGGCCAATCAGTCTTTGGCTAGGGTGAACAAGTGTTGCCAAAATAAATTGACCGTAGATTGTACTTTCACGGGGTGGCATAGGAGGTTATTTTAAAAAAAAATGTTATGAATTCCCCTGTAAAGGGTGTCAAAAATGTTGTCAAAAGCATATAATGCTGGATGCAGCATAATGGTAACAGCGTTGGTGCTGAAATGTTTAATCAAAGAATATTTGAGAAGAAACTGGAGAGTTGATAGATTTCCTATTGAAGTTCAGTGACCATCGATTGTTGTCAACTCAAATCTGTTAATAAAGGAGATGTTATTCTAAAAAAGAATCGGACTAATGACAATAGCAATAAAACAAAAACAAACAGAAATAAACATTTATTAGCAAAGACATAAGAGTAGAGCGTGTGTCGTCAGCAAATATATCCATCTCAGACATAATTTTATCAGGGAGGTCATTTGTGAAAATAAAGGTTCAAGGATTGATCCCTGGGGTACACCCGCATTAATGTTATGTTATGTTTGGATATATGGCCATCGAAGACAATCTGAATATTTCTTTTGGATAGGAAGGATCTACTTATATTAAATATTCCACAGTAATACCGTACAAATTAATATTCATAAGACCATGTCAGACTGTTAAAGGCTTTGGATATATCAAGCGCTACCGCCCTAGCTTTACCTGCCTTATCTAGTATATGCATTCAGAGATTACCGTTGGGATATCCGCAGTAGAACATGCTTGTCTGAATCCATACTGATGGTCAGAAAGAAGGTTAGCATTAACGAAGTGACAGACTATCATTAGATTGATTAAGGATTCAAAGATTTTAGCAAAGAGTGGGGGTAGAGTAGACTGATAGGCGATAATTTTAAAGCTTCAGTTTTATCACCAGAATTCTTAAAGACTGATGTCACAGAAGCAATTTTCCAGCCATCAAGAAAGCAAGATTCGGCGAGGTTATTGTTGTAGAGGTTAGGGGCCAGCTCAGCAGAGCATTCTTTTATTACTATTACTGAGATAAGATCAGGCCCACATGCTTTGTAGGTGTCAAGGTTTTTTATGATATCCCAGACATGCGAAGGGGCGATAATCAAGTTATAAAGTGTGACTTAAGTCTCCAATGGAAAATTTGGGAGGGAGTGGAGTTTAAGGCGAACCGTTGGGTAAGTAGTTTTGCCTTATCAGTTGCTGTGCAAACGACATCATTGTGGTTGGATAGCAGGAATTGTTGATTGCCCATTATTTACCACACTTGTCATTAAATAACCCAGGAATGGTTTATTTGCAATAAAACAGACAAACTAAACCTAGACTCTGAAACCTTAGTCATGCAACTAAAATTTCAGAATATCACCAATCCTACTAATTCCACCTTATTATAGCTATTTGTTGTAAAAACTGCAGCGATATCACTGTGGATGTATACTCTTCTGAGGTCAGAGTTTTTTTGTTTTTTTTGTGAAACCAATAACCATTTGATCTCTAATTCCAAGCATGAAACACAAATTCCAGGTCATACTCTAAAATCCTATGAATTGTGCAGTGACTGATTAGAGCATCACTCCCCCCAAAGAAAATTTCCTATGAAATGGGTTAAGAGAAATCTAATTAAAGTGACAGTAATTGTTAGCATATAAAAATACTTAAAGGTAAAACCAAAATGATATTTTCTTTGTGTCTCGTGACATTTGAAAGGCTGTTCTCTTCTTGATCCATATTAATTCCACTTGCATTACATCAAATTGTGTTGACCTGCCAATCATTTTGACTTGGCCACAATAAAGATCAACATTCAATTATTTCAGTTTGATGAGTCAAATTAATCCTTAATCCTCATCTTTCAAATGTTATTAAGGATTTAATTCCAACATTCATGAAGATTATCGTGAATTATGAAATTATAAAATCAATTGCGTGCACCTTATCTTTTGACTTAACAAAGGAAATCATTAGAAAGACGACTTCTTCTTCTTCTTCGTTTGCATGTTGAGAATCCATGTTGAGACACCTAGATGTCTGCTTGCATGTGAATGGAGTTCTCTCTTCTATCTTTCACTCTGCCATCTAAACAGCCAGTTTTAATGGATCCTTTTGGAAACGGTAAAAGTTATTTGAAAGATAGATAATGCAACCCTTGTGCATCATAAAAATTTCTGTGTTAAAAGGTTCAATAAAAAAAAAAAGTTATTAATAATTTTTAAAAATGTTATTGAAATGTTCATATAAACAAAATTCAATGCCGGAAAGCATCATTTTTCTAATCAACACAAAACCGTATTATTGAAGGTTTCTTGAACTCCTTCAATATGAAAAACAAGAAAAAACTTATTAAGATGTTTTCATTCAATTTGCACTTTTTTTTTTCTTTGTTTTTTTTTTCAAACTGAAGGAAAAAAAACTAATGGTTGGATGGACAGAACCTTTTATAAAGATACTTTGGCGCATCTAAAAATGTGACTTCAAATTTAAGAATGAC
The DNA here is from genome assembly GCA_963556195.1 of Sepiola atlantica. Taxonomy (NCBI): domain Eukaryota; kingdom Metazoa; phylum Mollusca; class Cephalopoda; order Sepiida; family Sepiolidae; genus Sepiola; species Sepiola atlantica. The sequence continues at coordinate 120,221,375 of OY744528.1, read as the reverse complement.
TGACTGACAATGCCTCTCATAAAGATGCTTTGGCACATTTAAAAATTTTTTTTTATCTGTTCACTCTTTAAAAAAGGGTAAATATCAAATGCTAATAATTAACTGTCCCCTTTTTGTTTTTATAGTTGGTGCTACCAGATCAGGCTGTCTGAAGATATCGGCTTCCTGACCCAAAATGTACCAAACATTGATGTCTTATTGTTTTTTTTTTCGCTTTGCAAAACTCAATCATGTTCTGCAAAGCCAAAAACAAAAACTAATTTCCCTCCCTTTCCTCCCCCCTCTTCCTCCGTTCCCTAAAAACTCTTACCAAAATGATCGGATTTAGCATAAAATAACTCGAAAAGGGTTGATATGCCGTAAAGCAACCAAACCAAAACCTATGAATAAACATTTTTAAGATATAAAGAACTTGAAGCATAAAAACTTTTATCAAAATAACTGGATTCAACATTAAATAATCCGAAAAGGGTTGATATGCCGTAAAACAAAACAACCAATTTTGCTTTTATATAATTTGTCCTTTCTCTGTTTTATCCTCGGCATATCAATCATCATCATGTGGCATCTTTGGGATGATAATATTTATTTGTTTGATCCATGATTTATTATACCAAGAGGTCAATAGTTGTTACAGGCTCAAAAAACTAAATCAATCGCAGTACAGAATCAAACAAATCAGGGTTACTTGTTTCCTGACCTCCGCAGAGCCTGAAGTCAATGCTGACCAAAGGATGGTTCTTCCATCAGATTGAGTACTGAGTTTAGGGCTTCTTAGTCTGAAAGGCGCCAACCTGACTTGGCTGTTGGTTTGTTCAGGAGTATCATCATTATAATGTGCTGTCTTAGACATGAAGGTTTGCCAATCATGATCCTTGCAAAGGAGCATCTTCAGTCTTTCGCAGGTTTCGTATTTAATCCGAGGAGGTGAGGCAAACACATCCGTCGCAAAACAAGCCCAACGGTGAAATCAGTTTTGTCACTGACCACTCAACCTTGAAACAGGTGTAGTACCGGTTTACATGCATTACTAGTAGCAGGTGGTGCATACTAATGTGACTAACAAATGCTTTCCACTAATGATTCTTGGTCTACTTCGAATGTACTTGTCTGATTTGTTTCTTAGCATTACAACAATAACACAAATAAGAATACTAATAATATTTTTAAAAAAATGATAAATAATGATGATAATAATAATAAATAAAATTAGTGAAATATAATGATTAAGTAATAATAACATGAAATAAAAATAAATAAAATTAGTAAAATATAATGATTAAGTAATAACATGGAATAATAATAAATAAAATTAGTAAAATATAATTAAGTAATAACATGAAATAACAATAAATAAAATTAGTAAAATATAATGATTAAGTAATAACATGAAATAACAATAAATAAAATTAGTATAATTAAGTAATAACATGAAATAACAATAAATAAAATTAATATAATTAAGTAATAACATGAAATAACAATAAATAAAATTAATATAATTAAGTAATAACATGAAATAATAAATAAAATTAGTGAAATATAATGATTAAATAATAACATGAAATAATAATAAATAATAATAAATAAAATTAGTAAAATATAATGATTAAGTAATAATAACATGAAATAAAAATAAACAAAATCTGATAAGAATTTAAAAAAAAATTATTTTTAAGGATTTAAATCTTTCATTCATAAATAAAATAAAAAATTATAAAATTCTTTTTACAATAAAAAAATAAATAAATGCAAACCATCACCATCCGATTTATTTTTAACAGGTCTTTCATTAGTCCTCTATAAGGGGTGGGGCCTGTCTGTCAGTCTTGATTAAAGTCTTCCTCTCCAGGCTTGGCGGTCGTGAGGATCAAAGTTCGCAATCCCTAGGACCGCACGTTTGCATTTACACAGCTCATCTCAAAAGAGCTTTGGTCTTCCAACCTGCCGACTTGATGCGATGGATATGTCTCTTACCCAGGAGAGAAGAGTATTGAGAAGACAAATGGTTATAAGTAAAAAAAAAATATATATATATATATTTAAAAATAATAATAATAATAATAAATAAAATAATGGCATTAGGGATTTAATTTATTAAAATAATCTTATAAAATCTATCTCTGTATTAATAAAATTCTTAAACCAAATTACCTATGTAATAATGTTTCTATGTGATTATTTAAGTTAAAACCTATTGTAAACAATTATATGGAATTAATTTAATAATCAAACGTTAATAAAATTATTTTAACTTTCTCATTAAAAAATAAATAATTTGATAAACATAACCCCCATATACTTGGTTCTTAGCTTTCATTTTCACTAAAAATGACAGTTTAAAGGTTTCCAAATCACTTTGGATTTTTTTGACGATGACCTTGATGCCAATTATTTACCTTCCTTCTACAAGACGCAGGAGAATTTTATTTACGATTATTAATTTTAACAAAATAATATTTTCTACAACAAAATAATTGTAAATAAAAAAGACATCAACAATAAACACTAAACAGTAATAATAATGATAAATAAAATAATTGGTATTAAGGATAGAATCATTTTAAGCACAAACAATTAAGAATTAGAAAAACATGGTTATAGTTTTAGAAAAAAAAAATTAATGAAAATAATTATAATTGCAAAAAAAATGCTAATTGTAATATTATTACATAAAAAAAGAATAAATGAATAAGTAAATGTTATAATAAATAGTAAAATCATACGAAATAAGAAATAATGTTTTGGATTTAAATCCTTTGTTGATGCACGTAATAATTGATATTAAACATAATTTTGTAATTCAAAAATAATCATTCACGTGTTTTAGACTGAAGGAGATGTTTTACAGCAATGTCTTCAAAATAATTGGGTTTCTAAATATAGACACCGAGATGATCGCAGACTTGATAAATTATATCATAAACAAGCAAATATGTTCCATCCGGTCGCATATATGGTGAACGAACATATACTACACTGGACCCCCCCTCCCAAAGGAGGAGGTAATGTCTGAAAGGATGATATCGTGACAACAGACCGGATACTTCACTACCCCTACCCCCAAAAAAGAAGGTAGACTCTTGGAAGATGGTCAACAGAACAGATACTACACTACCTCCTTTCCCCAAAGGAGAATGTAATATCTTGAAGCATTACCCCCCACCTCCTTAAAAAAGGAGGAGGTAATTCCTCGGGGGATGATCTTATGACAACAGAATCTATACTACACTACTCCCCCCCCACCCACCTCCATTAAAAGATAATACAATAATAGATTAAATCATTTCTTGTTTTCATTTATTTAAAAATGTTTAGCTCTAATAAGACCTCATATAGAATACTGCACCCAGGCCTGGGCTTCAGCAACTAGACATGGAAATTGGAATGTCATATTGAAACTGGAAGGCGTACAAAGAAGGGCGACAAAACTAATAAGTAAAGTAAAGGAGTGCAGTTACAGGGAGAGATTGCGCAGATTAGGATTGACTACTTTGCTGGAGAGAAGAATGAGAGGTGATATGATTGAGACTTTCAAGATAATTAATGGCATTTCTAACTATTTCTCCTAGATCTGGAAGGTTATTGTCAAGGCAGTTTTCAAAAACTAGATCTGTTAACCAGGATTAAGAACAGCAATAGCGTGGATCAGTTTAAGATGAGGTTGGATGAATTCAGAGAAAGTGGTAGGAAGGAGAAATTTAGGGGGCACTTTTGGGAGTTGTCAAATGAAATATTTAACAGAATTTGATCTGGATATTGATACTGTACTAAGAGTTCACTTTTTTTTTCTTTTTTTTTTAACAGTTGAATTGAGAAGGTAGTTGAAGGGGAGATGCCCAAGGAGGCAAGGAGGCATAACAAATAATAATAATAATAAAAGCCATATTTTTATGGTTCCTTGTGCTTAAGATCAAAGTGTAGTATCTGTTCTCAGTATCACAGCGACATCAGACGTTTTACTATTGACGAAAATATTGCGCACATATACGAAAATATGACAGCACGCAATTACAACTGTATATTACAGAATATTAATTTATTAGAAGCTGTTTATTAAATAAGTATGCAAATTAAGAAGACCTAAATGTGTTTGAGCGTAATTTCAGTCTACTATATATATATATATATATATTCAGTATTTCAAAGTATTATGTTGTATCATAGAATTAAATGAGTACAACCCGTTTTGATGTTAATATAGTTAAGATATATGGAAAAAAACTTTTGCATTTATTCATTTAGAAGAAGAGGTTATCCCACCAAAAGACTGGAAACTTAGTACAATTGTGAATTGCTACAAGAGTAAAAAGGAGAGCACTTTCAGACTGTTGCCCTCATCTTTCTAATTGCTTCTATGAATTTGTTAGCATGTAAAACCTGTAAATAATGGTAATACATCAATACCTGGCTTGCCACCCCCTGTTCAAGGGGGGAAAACTATGCTAGCATTAAAAAGGAACTCATCTGTTTTCTTTCTGTTTTCTTTTTTTAGTGCCAGAAACCATGTGAAAAACTTCATCTTCATTTTTTTTTTTTCATTGATGGAACAATCTTAAAAATAACAAGCCGCGCATCCGTGGTCCCCCTCTGTATGTGACTCGATGTAGCGAGTGTAAAATGCAATAAATTGGGGCAATTTGGGGCATTTTTGACCCCCCTGGGGGCGAGAACCAGAATTTTTCTGAGGTCAAGGATGCTCATTTTATATCCAGAACAATGGCCTCTACATTTTGGCCAAGTTTCAGAAAAATTGAATGGATGGATCAAACGTTATGTGAGAAAAGGATAATTTTTTTGCCATTTTGGGGGCTTTTGACCCCCTGGGGGCGCGAACCGATATTTTTCCAAGGTCAGCGATACTTATTTTCTATTAGGAACAACTGTCTCCACATTTTGGCCAAGTTTCAGAGAAATTGAATGGATGGATGAAAAGTTATAGGGCAAAAAATGTCATTTTTTGCCATTTCGGGGCCTTTTGACCCTCTGGGGGGCTAACCAGATTTTTTTTCAAAAATCGTAGAATGTCACTTTCTAACCTGACCAAAGTTACAACTTCATGCAAAATTTCAGAGAAATTCAATGGATGGTTGCGGAGAAAAATCCGGACGGACGGAAATGCCTCAAAACATAGGTCTCCCGATTTTATAAATCTGGGTACCAAAAATAATATTAAGAACGCAGCAGTTTATACAACTATGCGGACATTGACAAAAGAAATATCTCGGAAATAGTATCTAATTTAATACGTCTTTGGAAATGATTAGAAAAATGGTGGCAACAATGTTAATAATGATAACGTCTCTCAGATTTATTTTTTTGGTCCCCCGATTTATAAATTCGGGGGACTTATGTTTTGAGGCATGTCCGTCCGTCCGTCCGGATTTTTCTCCGCAACCATCCATTGAATTTCTCTGAAATTTAGCATGAAGTTGTAACTTTGGTCAGGTTAGAAAGTGACATTCTCCGATTTGGTAAAAAAAATCTGGTTAGCCCCCCTAGGGTGTCAAAGGCCCCGAAATGGCAAAAAATGACATTTTTTGCCTCATAACTTTTCATCCATCCATTCAATTTCTCTGAAACTTGGCCAAAATGTGGAGGCAATTGTTCCTAATAGAAAATAAGTATCGCTGACCTTGGAAAAAATCTGGTTTGCGCCCCCAGGGGGTCAAAAGCCCCCAAAATGGCAAAAATTGACCCTTTTCCCCCATAACGCTTGATCCATCCATTCAATTTTTCTGAAACTTGGCCAAAATGTAGAGTCAATTGTTCTGGATATAAAATGAGCATCCTTGACCTCAGAAAAATTCTGGTTCGCGCCCCCAGGGGGTCAAAGGGGGGTCAAAAATGCCCCAAATTGCCCAAATTTATTGCATTTTACACTCACCACATCGAGTCACATACAGAGGGGGACCACATACGCGCAGCTTTTTTTTTTTTTAGTTCTCAATTGTTTTAAAGATTGGATGGAGTAAGTTCAGGGGACTTTTGCCATTACTAACCAGGAGAGCGTTAGCACTGTCGACCAAGAGAGGAATCTATCAGGCATATGCTCACAAGGGAAGGCGGCCAAGGAAAACAATGGAGGAAGTTATAAGGATAGACTTGAGAGAAAGAGGGATAAATAAAGACCTGGCCAAAGATAGGTTAGTTTGAAAGTTAATTTCTAAAACATATGCCAGAATGTAAAACGGACGTTAAACCGATGATGATGATGATGTTCGTGGTCATCTTAAAATTTAATGTCAACAAATACTTGTCAGTCATAAATAACCAAATTTTGTTCATTCCATTTATTATTTTCAATCTTCTCATAATATTCTTCATCATTCATCTAACGACAATCCGTCCATCTGATTAACCTTTCTCTTGGCCGTGATAATTAATAACTCATTAGTATTTAAAACAAAGTTATTTTATGAATGTCTCTGATTGGCCAAGAATGATTTTAATCTTGGCAGGTGGTAGGTTTTTGGCATGCATGAAATGCAATTTTGATGATCTTTTTGTGAAACGAAGTGTTTCAATTTCATCTATTTATTCTTGATTCCATTTTATCTGAGAAAATGAAAAATTGTTTAAATAAAGTGAATCACCGCAGCAGCATCTTTAGAATTTCAAAATAACATTTAACTTATTCTGATTTTTTTAAATTGTCTTTTTAAATGTATTTGATTCATGGAAGAATGAATTTAATCAAAACAATAAAAAGGACAAAAGATAAAGTATCCTTAATGAAGTGGAAAAAACGATCATTGTTTTCCTCAATTTAATGAATTAATAAATCTCAGCTGAATAATTGAAAAGGAAAACAAAGAACGAAATGAGAAATATTAATTTCTGTGTTGAAGACTTAAATGTCAATATTTATTTAAAAGTACAATGGAAGCTGCTTATCCTTATTAGACAATTTTGTGATTACATAACAATAAAGGCTTAATAACATTGAATAATTGATATGAAAGTCTGCATCCATGAAGATCATCATCTTCATCATCATCATCATAATATTCGGTTTAATTTTTGTTTTACATGCTGGCATGCGTTGGCTGGTTTTAAGAAATTGACTTCCAAACTAACCAATCTCTGACCTGGCCTTTTTTTATCCCTCTTTCTCTCAAGTTCATTCTTATCACTTCCTCTTAACTGAATCTGCTACCTCAACTGTTCTACATCTACTAGCCCAGAACTCTCAGCCATTCTTTCAACGTGGCCATACCATCAAAGTCTACTCTTCTGCACACATCTCCCTATAATGCCCAGATTTGATTTTCCTCTGGGGTCATCAGATCTAAGCCTGTCTTTAAGACTTGCATTACACATCCATCGTATCGTTTTCATATCATTTCTCTCCATGCAACGCATGTCCTCTACCCTCACTGGCCAGGTTTCACTTCCATACATCATCACGCTGCGTACACATGTCTGATAAACTCTTTCTTTGGTCAACAGTGACAATGCTCTGCTGGTTAGTAATGGCAAAAGTTTCCTGAACTTACTCCATCCACTCTTTACTCTTGCAATCACACTAGCACCTTCTCCATCCTTTGCTCCAATACTATCACCAAGGTAACAAATGTTATGGACAACCTCAATAGCTTTGCCATCCAGATATATTTTGTCCACATTGGACTTTTTATCCATCTCCATTGTCTTACACCTCTTGCACATAAACTGGTTACCTCTCTCAACCTATCAGTAATTCCACTCCTTTCCACAAACTGAGCAGGGGAACTTTTCTGTTTCCGATGGCTTTCCAAAACTACAACCACTGATTATCACTTTGGTCTTGGTAACATTCTCAGACCTTTACTTTCCATAGCATTCCTCCAAGTCTTTAAATTAATAAGTAGGTTTTCCCTTGTTTCACGAGCAAGTACTAAATCATCAGTATATAGCGTCTCTTACAGACACCCCATATTGAACTCTCTGACCAATGCTCCTAAGAAAAATGAAAAGCAATACAGAACCCTGATATACTTCTACTTTAACATTAAATCTTTCACTAAATGTGCTGTTAATTTTAACATGACTGTGAGCATTTCTGTATTTTGCTTGAACAACCTTCAATTGTTCATTTGGCTCTAGTTTACGCAAAGTTCACCAAACGACCTCTCTTGGCATTCTGCCAAAAGCTTATTCTAGATCCACAAAAGCAAAATATAGGTTTTTCTTTTTATTAAGGTACTTTTCTTGCATTTGTCTCAGGATAAATAGAGCACCAGTGGTACTTTGCCCCCCAGGCATAAAACCGAACTGCATTTCATCTATGCTTATCTGACTTATTTGCTGCTCAATTATTCTCTCCATCACTTCCAAGACCCGATTCACAAACTTCTGTAATTACCTCTATCAAGTGCTTTCCCTCAACCATTGTAACAATTCACAATTGTACTAACTTTGCAGTCTTTTGGGATAATCTCTTCTTTTATTATCTGATTTGTAAAATCTGTGATCATCTCGATGCCTGTTTTACCCGCAGTCTTCAACATTTCTGCAACAATGCCTGAGAGTCCTGCAGCCTTACCCGTCTTCATCTTACTCACAACTTTGCGTACCATTTCTTTCTTAATTATTGGACCGGATACCGCTCCTGCAACTTGTAGGATTTCACAATTCATGTGATGAGTTCAAATCAAAACAAAAAATTTGCTTCACATTCATAATAAAAATATTTAATTTAAATTTTCTTTTTAGATATTTCGAAAATGATTTTTAAATTTTCCTTATGCTGAACTGAATCGGAAAAAATATAGTTTTTGAATGATTCAATAAGTGATTTTTAGCGGACAGATTTCTCATCGATTTACTGTGGTTTTTCATAGAATATCTCATCACAGTTGTCTCCCTGTTTTGGTTTATGTACTGTCATAAACCCTATCAGAACAGTCGATATTTTTGATGATTTAATGTAGTTGGTGGTAGGAGGATTTAATGGACAAATATCCACTTTTCTCAAGGATTCTAATTATGGTCTTTATTTTTTGCTAGGATGCTTTGTTACTGAGATAATATATAGCCAAATCTTCTACAGTGTGACTGCTAGAAAAAGTGTAAAAATAAATTACTGTTTGACAAATTTCCCAAACAATAACTATTATAAAAACTAATATCATAATGTGTTCACAGATGCTCAAAATGTCGTCCGTACAAATCGAAGAAGTAAATAAGCCAGACGCAATAAAATTTAAACAAAATAAAATTTACAATCTCAAATTGCCGGCTTTTCTAGTGACCACCCTGTGTATATATATATATGTGATTTTTTTTAAAGCTTACCAAAGCATTCCGTTCAGGAGCCCAATCAACACCACAAAAGATTTTTTAATTCAAAAATTATTTATTTATCATTTTTCAAATGAAAGAGTTTTTTTACCTACACGTGTTTCACTACCAAGCAGGTACTTGCTTGCCAGATCATCAGGGAAATTAAGTACCTTGAATAAGAATTACAACAACCGGCAATACACAATGTGGTGTTGCTTTAATTGAGGTCATTTAAGAAGGGAAGAAAAAAATAAAATAGAAAATAATAAATAATGTGTCCATCTCGAAAAGGAGTTGAGTCAGCCCTGGAAATAAGGCCAGCATGACCGCATGCATTACAAACGGACATTTGTGTTGCCTTTCCTTTTGATGGAATAGATCTGGAATGCCAATACTATCAGTGGCTTGGAATGGTAACTTGGGAACAGTTTTGACTGTTTGGTCGTTATTTGGAGGGGGGATACTTTTCATAGTTGTGCCGTCCGTCGAGAAGGTGTATCCTCGCTCATTATTGCTGTTTCATTGGAGTGCTATTTGGGACTAATTTTTTTTGATGTTTTGGGACTAATTTTTTGCTGTTTCGCCTAGTAGCAACAATGTTGTGAAAATCGTGCGAGATATTTTTCTAAGACATTCTCTATTTTTTTCCTTTTTATTTTTTATTTATTCTATTTTATTTTATTTTTTTTCTTCCCTTCCTCAGTTACCTCAAGAAAAGCAACACCACATTGTGTATTGCCGGTTGTTGTAATTCTTATTCAAGGTACTTAATTTTCCTTGATAATCTGGCAAGCAAGTACCTGCTTGGTAGTGAAACACGTGTAGGTAAAAAACTCTGTAATTTGAAAAGTAATAAATAAATAATTTTTGAATGAAAAAATCTTTTGTGGTGTTGATTGGGCTCCTGAACGGAATGCTTTGTTAAGCTTTCAAAAAAATCACATATAAATGCTCTGTACCCTGTAATCGAGTATCATCGAGCTTGTTTTTATTGGACTAATCCCGGTCTTTACTGAATAATCTTTTTTTCTAAGTGAAAAATCCAAATCTATCTATCTATCTATCTATCTATCTATCTATCTATCTATCTATCTATCTATCTATCTATCTATCTATCTATATATATATATATACACAAAAGATCATTCGAATAAAAAAAAATTAAAAAAAAAAAAAAAAGATTTTGAAAGTTTATAGTGTCTATCTGTGTTTCTCGCCAGTACATAATTTTAATAGATGCAAATTTAATTTTTAATTAGTTTTACTGTTAACCGATTATTTCTTGAAATCTAAAGATAAATCAAAGCAAAACTAATACGATTTTTTTTTTTTTTACTGGATTATTTTTGGTATTACGCTGAGTAAATACATTTATATTGTTTTCATTAGATTTTTAAAAAAAATTAAAAAAAAGAATCATGTTTTCACCTTTATGCTAGAAAAATACCCCCCCCCCCCCAAAAAAAAAAAATAAAAATACCATTACTATCCGGGGCAACACCAGCTAGTTATACATATAGATTTTTTTCTATGTATTTGAGTTTGAAAATCTTGTAAACTTAAGTTCAATGACATTTTGAAATGCCAATCAAAAAAACCTTTTTGCCGTTTCAAAATAATGTTCGTTTTATTACTTAGCTTCGGACTGAAACATTCATTCAATTTTGTTTAATAAAACATAAAATGTTTGGCTGAAATAAAAATGTCACTTTTTAGACTTTCGCCGTTATATGACTGATGTTGAAAGACAATTGGACGAATAAACAGCTGTTGATCTTTTGTAGAAAATATTTTTTCTGAAAAGATCTGACCATTTGATATTAACAAGCATATTAGCATATTGTTTTGTTTTGTTGTTAAGCTCGAAGCAGATGGGGGTTCACAGAACATTGAGCAAAATACTTGAAGGACAGCATGTTCGTTAATCAGTCTCATCGCAGAGGTGGCCTCTTTACTGTACTATCAATATTTAAAAACAAACTTTTATCCACACCAAACAAGATACCTTACCAGTGAGACGTAAGGGGCAGCTGCGAATTAGAGGCCAGATTTATAGGGGCATCATTCTAAGTGGGGAGTTGTGCAGCGAGATGTTTGTTTACATTTAAATTTCTGTATGTGGGTACAGCCAGGGAAACGGGAAGCAGGGAGAGAATTCCAAAGGCTAGCAGTTTAAGGAAAGAAGCTGTTACAGTAGGGGTAGAAAGCCTTCCAGCATCCGGGGACCTCAACAGTGAAGGGGTAGGATTTTTGTGATTGTCGGGTTGTTTGGAGAGATGTTTACGTTGAGGGAACGCTAGGTCGGCAATTTCGTCGGAGCACATTCCATTGAAGTATTTGTAAAAGAAGCACAGGGATACAACATTGCGGTGAGCCATCAGCTTGGTAGATAGTGTTGGACCTATTAGATTAGTATCTCCTGTTAGTGAGCAACCTACTACTCATTGTTGGTGTGACGTTTGACAAATGGTTCCCAAGACAGACTATGGAATTGGGAAACAGTTAAAATCTAGTTAGATCCATTAAATTCAGATGAACCAGAGGTGGGAGTTGGTTGAAAAAAACTGAGTTCAAGCTCAATTTGAAGAAAAAACTGAGTTCAAGCTCAATTTGAAGAAAAAACTGAGTTCAAGCTCAATTTGAAGAAAAAACTGAGTTCAAGCTCAATTTGAAGAAAAAACTGAGTTCAAGCTCAATTAAAAAAAAAAACCAAAACTCCGGAGTCGATTAAAAAAAAAAAAAAAATAAATAAATAAATAAATAAATAAATAAATAAATTTTTTTTTAAAAAACATGAAAACAGACTCCGCAGTCGTTTGAAAAAATAAAACCAAATAAACAAAAACAAACACCAATCTTGCATTTTTGCACTAATATATTTTTTAATTTGCTATTGAGTCCCCACTTATCAAAGCCAAAAAGCCACTCGAGGATAAAGGTTAATGAGATATATGGATTATCGGTTTAATGATGAAGGATATTATGAGAGGATTGAAAACGATGAATGGAATGAACAAAATTTGGTTATTTAAGAGGACGGTTTATGAACTTTCCTTTCTTCTGTGTGACTAGCGCTATGTGGAATTTTCGTAAACAGTTTCTTTCCGTGAGCTTCCGTTTGTGGAACACATTACCACAGGATTGCTTCCCTGCAGACAACATGATTGTCTACAAATCCAATGTCAGTAAATACTTGCCATAAACTGTTTTCATAAGTAATCAAATTTTGTTCATTCCATTCATCATTTTCAATCCTCTCATAATATTCATCATCAATCTCATTAATCCTTATCCTTGAATGGCTTTTGGCCTTGATAAATGTTGACATTAGTAAAAAATACAACTATTTTCTTGTGTAACTTTTAGAAATCTAATAATTTTTCTTGTTCGTTTTTTTATTTATTAATGTCCATTCCAAGTGTGGAGAGCAAATACCTCCATCAATGCTCAAAACTGGTCCCGGCTGTCTTGAGTCAGCTCTTTGTTTTTAGACTTATTTGTATACAAATTTATGCATTTATTTTGAACCTCTAGAAATAAGGTTTATTCATTGGATCTGGATGAATCTCGTCATCTGGATTTGGATGCACTTTTTCGTCAGGCCGACTTGTGTGGAGTTAGGGTTATTTTTTTGTCTCTGAAATTTTAATTTTCACAAATACAGGCTTAAAAACTGCACTCTGCACCGACTTAAATCTTTAATCCAGGAATGGTTAATTGCACCTGCAGCCGATATGGCCAAGAGTAATTTTCTTTGGGTAAACTATAAAAGGTGTATTTCGGGGCTTGTTTGAAAAGTAATATGAATGGTGTCACAATTTCCTTTTTCAATTCCAAACAATAAGAAACTATTTTCCGCTTCGAATTGATCCATCTTGCATCTGATGCATTTTCCTGGCTGCACTTCTATGCACTGTTGAAAGGATTCTTTTGGGATTCCTTTCTGCGATTCCTCTCAACTCCATCCTTCTGGTCCTCTTAAAGGCTTTAATTAAAAAAAGTCTCCTTGATGATCCCCTTGATCTGTGAAAAAGTCACATGGAGCAAAATCAAGTGAATAGGGCGGTTGTTTCAGTACTATTATTTTCTTTTCGGACAGGAACTCCCGGATATGCAGTGCATGTGAACATGTTCATAATTTGTTTTGCCACAACTCTCATGTCCTCTCGTGCATTAAGTTAAGCAAATGCTACCGGATCTCTTTATAGTTTTGATGATTGATTGCATGGCCGTGTGTCAAGAACTCTTTGTGATCAATGCTCTTTACACTGAAGGGCGTACTCAACATGACTTTGTCTCACTTTGTATCCCATCACCAATGATGAGTGAAGCAAATCAAGTTTCGTCTGAAGATGCTCAGTAATCATCTGACACACTTGCATGCACTTTTGCATTCTGCATTCTGCAATTTGGACACCATTTTTGTGCAGACTTTCTGCGTGCTCAAATCTTTGCTTTCTGGTGCTACCAGATCCGTCTGAAAATACTGGTTTCCTGAAACAAACCAACCAAATCAAATGTTTGCTTATAATCTTCCAAATATTATCGCATTTTCATGTCCAGTTGATTCGCAATCATTTGAACAGTCAACTGATAATCGGCATGCACCACTTGCCTTACATGCTCGACATTGATATCAGCCCTCCTCGTTGAAGCTCTCCTCGCTTCTGGAGTCATCTTCCACCATCTCATGCCCTTCGTTGACATTTCATTTTGTGCTACTCAAACTACTCATTCTTGGCCTTTTGGCTAAGATCAAAGTGTAGTATCTGTTCCGATGGATACTGCACCCCATAGACGGGTATTGTCTTGGCCTTCGGGGCTTGATTTACGCCGGTCAATGGGTCTGTCCTGTGCAGTTCTAGGAGGTCCACCCTCCCAGGCTTCGCCTCCCCTCTTTGGGGAGGAGTAAGTTTATTGCTTACTGCCCGAGGCGCCCCTACAGGCAATTTTTAAACCCCACTTTCCCTGACCCGACCTTGGGTCACATCTTACTTGTGGGAGTAAGATAAAAACTGGCCTTGTGCCTAACTCCTGGAGAGGAGTAAATCAATACTCAAACTGAGGTGCCCGATATGGTGTTATCTCTGTAGACAGTTTTCCATAACCAGATCAAACATTCCCACTTATTCTTTGCTCAATGTTCACAACGGAATCACCTGAAAAAAATGTATAAACAAAAGAAGGCCGGAGAGTACAACAACCGAAATATTGTGAAGATGACGGCAACCAAGATGAGGACAGCATTCTGAAACATGCAAATGTAATTGCTATCATTTTAGGAGAGTAGAAAGTGGACCTTCGATTTACTTTAGGCAGCGTCGTAACTCCGGCTTCCCTTATTTTGTCCCTAAGTCCTCACCTACCATGAGCGATGTTTCTGACAAAGGGGGAAGAATTGCTGTTTTCTGGATTGGAATTTATCCATGTAGCACTTATCGTTGGATATTTTTTACCTTGAAGTAGTATTTTTTTTTTTAGCTCCTTATATCAAGTGGCTTCATGCCTTGTCTGGAGCGATTTCCATAAAATAAAAATACCTCAGTCATCGTCATCATCATCATCGGTTTAACATCTGTTTCATACACTCTCATCTGTTAGGTTAGTTTTCTAAAAGCCGTCTATTTCTTACCAGGTCTTTATTTATACTTCTTTCTATCACATCCATGCTTATTATTTCCTCCAACATTTTCCTTGGCCTTCCTCTGTCAACTAACCCTGCTACCTCAACTGTTTTACATCTACTGATCTAAGAACACTCATTCAGATTTTTAATGTGTTCAAAACCATGAAGTCTCCTGTTCTTTATATATCTCCCCCTATTTTCCAGATTTAATCTTCCTCTGAGGTCATCAGATCTAATCCTGTAATGTAGCATCATATCATTCTTATATCATTTCTCTCTATGCAACACATATCCTCAACCCCCACTTCGGTTGAGTCATTCCTTCCATTTTGAATGGAAGATCATAATGCATTCATTTTTAAACAGAACTTTTACAGTTAAAAGATGTTTCTGAATGATTCAGATTATAATTACAACCTTGTACCCACCACAGGCACATACTTTAACTAGTATGTTCATCATCATATTCTGTTCAACGTCTGTTTCACATACTGGCATGTGTTGGGCAGCTTTTAGAATTTGATTTCCAAACTAACCTATCTCTGTACAGGTATTGATTTATCCCTCTTTCTCTCAAATCCATTCTTATCACTTTCTCCTATCTTTTTCTTGGCCTTCCCTTGTCAACTGACCCTGTTACTTCAACTGTTCTACATCTACTAACCCAAGAACGCTCATTCTTTCGATGTGACAAAAGCAACAAAGTCTCCTGTTCTGCACATATCTCCGTATTTAATCTTCCTCTAAGGTCATCAGAACTAAGCCTTTCTTTAAGACTCGCATTGCACATCCATCGTATCATTCTTATATCATTTCTCCCCTTTGCAACACATGTCCTCAACCCCACTTGCTTGGTTTCACTTCCATACGTCATCACACTATGCACACATGCCAGACTCTTCCCTTGATCGACAATGGTAAGGCTTCTATCCTTTAGTAATAGTGAAAGTTCCCATAACTTACTCCTTCCCTTCCTAACTCTTAGAATCACACTAGCAACCGCCAATTCCCGTGCTCTAATTGTATCACCGAAATACTAGAAAATGTAACTGACGCATAAGTTTGCATGTGTTTTATTTGAATGAAATAAATGGCTTGTCATCCATTTATAGAGGTCAATGTGGATATGACCTTTAAGCTGATCGCTGCTGTCAAAATGATGGCACTAAGGACATGGATATTTCGAGAGAGTGATTATCACCATAGAACAAACCGACATCATATTCACTCCTGTTAAATACGCTTCCTCAGTCATTTGCGAATCTGCAGATAAATAAACACGCACATGCACAATTATAGTCCAATATCGGTAGGAATGATATGTATGCACACACCCCAGCTATAGGTAAAATAGCAAGTTGTTTTTAATTAGTAGTACACAATGAATCATCTTCTGTGTGTGTTTTTTTTTTTTCAGGTTTAATATTTCTAAAATACTTGATGTAAAAGCACCTATTTTTTTGTTTTTCCATTCCACTGTTATTGGCAAGAATATATTTTATTTAGAATCGGTTTCTTCCTGAAAATACTTTTTCTGGATAAGAAAACATTAAGAATGAATACTTTCTCCTTCGTTAATTATGAGCCAAGGGAAGTAACAAGATTTTTTTTCCTGAAGAGTGGCTTCCCTTGAAAGCATTTAAAATTCTTAGTAAATTCTCATGTATTTAAAGATTAAAGGTTTGTGAAGCTATTTAATCCAATAACTTTATAGAAATTAAAACAATCTTACCGTAATAATATTGATCATAGTTTTAAAACAAATTGGTTCAATCAATCAAATAATACTGTGATAATTAAATTTAATTTTAAAAATCTTATTTAAAAAATAAGTTATTTTTTTTTTATTTTATTTATTTTTTTTTGAAACAGTATAGTTTACAAAAATATGTGAAACAAAAGTAAAAGTACAAAGATTCCCGGGCATCGCCGGGTAAGTGAAATTAATATAGCATAAAGAAAAAAAAAAAAACACAAGAAAATAGTTGTATTTTTTACTAATGTCAACATTTATCAAGGCCAAAAGCCATTCAAGGATAAGGATTAATGAGATTGATAGATTGTGAGTTGAATGATGATGAATATTATGAGAGGATTGAAAATGATGAATGAACAAAATTTTATTATCTTGTTAACAATTCTTTCAAAATATTTGTTCAGTTTACTAAGAGTTATAAAAATGTTATTTAATAACTTTCATTATTTTTACAAGGGGGTCTCCTTTCCAATATTTATTGATTGTAAAATGAGCCCTTATTTACAGGCCGTGAAGAAAAGTGTAGTTTTCTACTTTCATCATTTTAACTGATTTCTTACAACTTCCAATTTTGAAAATTTTCACATGGACCCGTGACGCAATGGATAAGGGCATTGTGCAACAATCAATTGTAAGTAAGTTTTCCAGAGGTTGATGGTTCAATCCTCACTACAGACGATAATAACTAAGAATAAAATAAAAATTACTTAGAATTTCTACCCAGTCGTGGCTGACAGAACAAGAACAATCTCTATCCATGGTTTAAAGGGTTCCGCTTGAAATTCTGCATAAGTTTCCGAGTTCAACATGAAGATTCCCAAGTTCAAAAAAGATAAACCTGAAGAAGGCCAGAGGTTGCATCAGCCAGAACGTTGTGAAAATAGCAAATAAGATGAGAACCGTAGTCTGAATAATCTAAATATATAAATAGGGGTGGGACGTAATGGGTGAAAATTTCAGATTCATGCGAGTAGTAATTTTTTTGTGTTCATTTATACATAAATAACACTAAACAATCAAACATTTTGAAAATTTTGCAAAATTCAGAAGGTGCAGGCCAAAAATATCCGTTAGGGCTCCACGGGACTCAAAATCCATCATTTTTCGGTGAGAAAGTGGTTTCATGCGACATTGCCGGTCCTAAAACATCCTCAAAAGCTATGATGGTTAAATCTGATATAGTACGTCCCACCCCTAATATAAATAATTTTTTTAATTTTCTAACAAAATTTGATCTCGATAATGTGGATTATAACAAGATAATAGTGAGATGAACATTCAAGTCGCTTATCTGCAGCGAAAAGGTTCTGCTCCGCATGATTTTCAATTTGACCAAAATATATGCACAAGCTGTCATACCTTATATACTTCACAAGAGACAGACATGCAAATTCAAAATATACATAATGTGTATCAATTCCTACGTGGCTGAGTGTGGCTTTGACTGGCGTTGAAGTAAGAACACACTGACAAGGGTAGGGAGATTTTTGGAGGAAGAGGGGTTCGCCACATTGTTATTGTCTCATCAGAGAAGAATAAAATTAACTGTAATCAAATTTGACCTATTGTGGTTGCTTATTTTCTTGCACAAACATTGGATGGGTGTCTGATAAAATTTTCAAGAAGATCTGATCAGTGTTTATGTGACGCTGCTGACGAACAGACACAGACAAACGTGTGGCAGGTAAAACATTGCTTCCTTAGTAAAAAGCTAATGAAGCCGATGCTGCCAAATAAAAATAACTCCATTGATTCCTTGATGAAATGGTTTTTCGCACAATCTTTGTGATGAGATATCGAATGTGAGTTCCTGTGTTTGTCCTCGACTCAATTGTGAAGGGAAAGGAAATAGATTTTCAAAATTAATCCACGTAAGAGCCATCCCTTCTAAAAAAATCTGATCAAATGGAAAAGGCAGACATGACTTTGGAAAATCAATGAACAAATTCTGATTCATTGCATTTGCTTGTCAAAAATCTAATTTTTACAGATGAAATGTGTTTTTTTTTTTTTTTTTTTTTTTTTTTTTTGCTTTGCTTTGCTTTAATGAAGTAAAAGAAACCACTTCAATTTTCATGAAGAGATTCTTTTTCGATGAGGAGTTATCGTTATTTGTATGATTTGTTTTTGGACTATTACCCTCACTGTTCCCCTTTATTTTTTCAACAATGTTTTGACTAATATTCTCCATATCCTTCATGTGTTTTCATTGACACATATTTTTTTGTATCATTCAACTTAATTTTATTTTTAATCTAAATACATTTTGTCGGAACATTCTTGTCATGCCTCGCACGATTATTTACGGCAACTGTGTGAAATTTAACATCATCAACCACTATTATTATTCATCATCTTAGTTAATCAACGTTTGCTTTTTTTGCAATATACTTTAATCACATGAAATACGTGCTAAAATATTCCTCAACTTGGGGATTGAGTTGTTTGAAAAAAAAATCTGTTTAAATTGTTCTAATTAGCCGTAATTTGTAATTAACTGAACAAGTTACCTATCTCTCACTTAAGCTATCTATGTATTTCGTACACCCTTTCTCACTCTGTTGATTAAACCGCTCTCTAATATTTCTTAGTGACTCTTTTTCAACGATGCCATCTAATTCACATAATGTATGTACACATCACACACCCATATGTAAAAATAATAAGTCTCTTTCCTTCTACATTAGCCATACGGATACTATAAAAATAAAGACAGTAAATATTATTTTTAGTTATGCGAGAAGAATGTTTATGAATTTTTCGAATGAAATCAAAGAATAAATAATTGTAGCAATTTTGACCCCAACATATCATGGGTACGCCAAGTAGGATTTAAATGATGAATATTGAAATGTTATGAAATATCAGCCTATATAATGCACAAATAATCAACAACAATCCTATTTAAATATCGGAGTAAAAAACATGTTGATAAATGATAGACCTGACTCCGGCCAGACAACACATTGGCCGAAACAATCATATCAATTGTAACGATGAGCATAATAGTCTGATGAAAAACAGTGACAATAAAGATGTTGCAGAGATGTTAGAAATTGACTTCCAATCTCTGGCCAGGTCTTTATAGCTTTTTCTATCAAATCCATCCTTATTACTTCCATTTTTTTTCTTTGAACTTCCTCTGCCAACTGACCCTGCTACCTCAACTGTTCTACATCTACTAACTCGTGAACTATCATCCATTCTTTCAATGTGACCATACCATCGAAATCTCCTGTTCTGCACACGTATCCCTACACTGTCCTGATTTAGTCCTCCATCTGAGGTCATCAGATCTAAGCATGTTTTTAAGACTCACATTACGCATTCATTGTATCAGTCTCGTATCATTTCTCTCCATGCAATACATATCCTCAACCTATGCATCGTCACACTACGCACACACGCCTGATAGACTCT
Organism: Sepiola atlantica; assembly: GCA_963556195.1. Lineage (NCBI taxonomy): Eukaryota > Metazoa > Mollusca > Cephalopoda > Sepiida > Sepiolidae > Sepiola > Sepiola atlantica. The sequence continues at coordinate 120,201,306 of OY744528.1, read as the reverse complement.
TCTCTTGCTGCTACGTAATATGTAACAGTAAGATACCGTTGCAGAAGGGAGAACGTGTAAATGTTTGAAACTAGTGTATCCTTGTCGACACCAATTATGAAATATTCAAATCGGTGAAACTTCAAATCTGGGTGGGTATGTGTTTCGCTCGCTTTTGCATCAGTACTGATCAGAAAGGCGTGAACTCTTCCCTCCCCTCTTTTACTCTGGGTCAAAAAGGAGTTTCACTTCAATGTATCATTTAAAAATAAGAAAGGTTTTCAATTTCTATCGTATCTTGAAATTAAGTATGAAACAACATTTACTTGTATCCCTATAGATTTTCAAACTGTTCACTCGATGCGAGTGGTGTAATAAAAGGCGTGTGATGTTTAATGATACCAACCCTGATATTTCCATTCTCAAAATTGTTTGATTGAAATGTTAAATCTGCACAACAACTGATATTTCTTTATGCTAAAATATCTACTTACAATTTAAGAGCTTTTAAGTGGTTTAGCAGTTAGCATCATAGACTATGGAATCAGTGAGCTGAGTTCGAATCTAGTCTAAATCTGCATAAAATATTAGGTATGGTGTTTTAGTATAAAGTAACCCACAAAAAGTATATGGTGTTTACCAAACAACACGGAGACAATCGATCACATGTACTTAACCGTGTTCGGGCTTCAATGAGTAAAACAATAAAAAATCATTAAATCTGCATATCTAGCAATGATAAATTCCATTTTAAACTTTAGCGTGACGGGCACAAAGAAAATGACATTAAAAAGTTTAGCGTGGCAGACAGGTAAAAAAATAAAAAATAAAAAAAAAAAAATAAAAAAAAATTGAACAAATAATTTCGATCACGCTTGCCAATACACAATTTATTTCTGTTGGGGATATTTCAAACCTGCCCTTAATGACTGGCAGACTTTCATGATTGTCTTTAGAATTCAGGAAAATTTGTGGAACCTATGATAGTATTAAAATAATTAAGAAACACTATAACTAGATATGTTTACCCTCTGAAGTGTCTGATTTATAAATTAACATAACAGCCGATTCAGTTATCGGAGATGATAATCGCAGTTACTGAAACAATGCACCATAAAATTGCAGTTACCGAAACTATGTACGATAAAAACTGCAGAATTCTAAATAATTCAAAATATACCCTTTTCAGCCCCTAAAAAATTGCAGAAATGGCATTAACTAGAACTCTGTAAATGGTGAAACTATTCTGACCTAACACTGTGTCATTTTGATGTTTTCTTCATTTCTCTGTCCTTAGATATCGTTGCCCTGGCAGAGGAAAGATTAATCATATTGTTAATTTGATCAATTTCTATTTATCCGCGATCCGTCTGCCTTTTAATCTCTCTGCAAAATCACAACGATGTTCACCTTTAACTGAAACATGAAATCAATCTGGCTTTCGTGTCCTGAGATATGAAAGATATTTTGCTGCAAAAATTGCAAACGTCTATAAAAATCTGGTTCAGGTGAATTGTTCGAGCTAGATCGGCAGACAGCGTTCACAAAATGAGCACCTTTGACGAAATCTTTTAGAGAGCGACAGACTTAAATGGAATTAATCACTTTTTGTGTTATGGGGCAGGCTTAAAGACATAAGGTCCCTCATTAAACACTGGGCAACACCAGTTCTTTATTGTAGTATATAATAATGATATGTATCATAAAATAGTGATATATATATATATAGGATCAAATATAAACCAAAGTGAAAACTTTTAGTAGATGAAACCTATTGTGAGGAGGATTAGCTCAATATACGAGATAGAGCAATTGTTTAAGTGCGTCTGGACTTACCTATATTTTGAGCACTTTCTCCACACTACTCCCACACAAAGAGTTTATCTTCACATTCTACAATTCATCGGACTTCTTTTCAACAGAAATTTACCACCCGGACAATTTGCATATCTTTTTCACGGAACTTTTCTTTTCATTCACTGCGTTTTTTTAACAAAAATTCTTTTAATAATAATTTTCATATTTTTCAAATATTTGAACTTTGGTTTTTTCGAAAGCCAACTTATCCATCTGTATTTCTCCTCTGATGATAAGATCTCGATCTTTGAAAAGCCTTGGCTTAAGGAAAGAATAATAAACACTAGTTTATTACTGAATACACCTTGCATTGAACAATTGAAATTTGAAATAAATTTGGACAATCGTCGCATATTTATCACTCTTTTTTTCTTCTATCTCTCTCTCTCTCTATATATATATATATATACATACATCCTATAATAGTGAGATATATATCATATGATAATGTTCTTGCACTTTATAATAAAGACTAATGTTCATTTATTTATTTATTTATATATATATATATATATATATATATATATATATAAGTGGTGTACTAAAAGCGAACTTTTAGGAAAAGTAAAACCTATTGTGAAGAGTATACAGCTCAATATCCAGGATAGAGCAGGTAGATATGAAGAAGAATGGAAAGGAATTAGAGAAGCAAAAGCCAAATCATAATTCAATTCAATTGCTCAGAGCAAGGTATATTCCACAAAAAAGGCAATTGAATTGAATTATGATTTGGCTTTTGCTTCTCTAATTCCTTTCCATTCTTCTTCATATATATATATATATATATATATAAAATTTATAAATAAATATTAAATCATTAATACCTACAGACGCTAGCGTTTCAAGCTTATTGCTCTCATCAGTGCAGGAAAGTAACACTTTCAGACGGTCGGGAGACGCAAACCCGGTTCAGAGTCAGCCTAAAATCTGCAAGCAGTCGCCTTATCCACTCGGCCAACGGAAACTGTCATGTGATTAAGGAAAATTAAGATCTATATGTACCTAGAAGCGGGCACAGACAAAAGACTAGTCGAGAGTGTTCTACGAACGTATTCGGAACTTTGCATTAGAGCTTTTTGACAGTCTATTTTTAACGTCCCCGAGAGTGCTCAACTTTAATTTCTTAAAGGGGCTTCTTGCTCTGAGCAATTGAATTGAATTATGATTTGGCTTTTGCTTCTCTAATTCCTTTCCATTCTTCTTCATATATATATATATATATATATATATATATATATATATATCAACATTAATCGTCGATAACATCAAGACGAATTTCAACTTGACTGCGATAAATGTCTCGATCAAGAAGGATTAAACGAAAAAAGAAGAGGAAAAAAAAATATGCTTATACTTTTGACAAGGGTGTATATCACCGAAAGTGCTCAAGTTTTTAAAGTAAATAAATCATTTATTTTAAAAAACATAAAGCCATGCGTTGTCTAGGTTTTTCTAAATATTTTTTCAAAATATTCTCCTTATTATTGCCATTTCATCAACGCTTCCAAGTGTGACTTTTCATTCTATATATATATATATATATATATATATATATATATATCTCCATCCTGTCACGCAAAAGTTAGCAAGTTACAAAAAAGAAAAACTGACAGACAAAACCATTTAAAGTGCTTAGGGGGAAAGAGAAAAAACAAAAGCAAGTTAGACCCCTACCCTGAAATGAATTTGGAGAGAAATACTTTACTCTGTTTCTATAATGAGACGTTTTCTTTATATTTTTTTTTCCATTTCTTCTTTCTATACTGATTGATACGTTTTTTCTTTTTTACAAACTTTTCCATTTGAGACATTTTCTTAATTCTTTTTTGTTTAACATCACCAATTAAGTATGATTTTGTTTTCAGTCATTTTTGGTTGGTTGTGTGTGTGTGTGTATCATGTCATTTGTTTTGTTTTCAATGCTTTTTGAACGAATTCATTTATGTATATGAAAGTACATATAATCTTGATATGTATTTTGTATTTGATTAGTCAGGGGAAGGAGCTTACCTTCACACTCTGAAGTCCTCACACTGTCACCCATAGTACCTAGAACAAATTTAATAACAGACAATATTTCGATATTCGCTGGTAGTAAATCATATTTACATTGTCTAATTTAAGGTGGATTCCGGTAAGAAACATTTTTTAATAATAACCTATTTTTATTTTTTTCCTGATTAAATCCTCAAGCTGCGCATGGAAAATAAAATACTCTAATATTCATTCACTTCAGGTCTTCATGGCCCAATTTAGTTCATGTGGGTGTGAGAAAAAATGATTGGCTTTCATTATCACTGGTAAATGTTAGAAAAACAACACTGAAACTATGTTTAACCGTCAGCTGTTGATTACCTTTCCTTTTTCTTTCTTTCTTGGATTATATTTAAGCCGTTTGCAAAATTTCTACAAGGAATTAGAAAGAGAAGCATTTGGAGAAAGAGGTGTGTTTAAAAGGTAACATGAGAGAGTGGTTTTAAAAGAGATATGACCCACACTTTTTTAACTATTCTATCGTCTTTTCCAACACCCCAGGTAACGCCGGGTAGCCCTGTTAGTTTTATATTGTATATATATATATATATATATATATTATATAAGCGCACTTGTTCGTTTTTATTTATATTACATTTTGTTTTTGCATAAGTAATTTAAAGATTACATTGGTACAAGAATTCACTGCCATACACATTTTTGTGTAAAAATTACGAATGTTCAGTTTTTATTTTATTTATTATTTTTTATTTATTTATTTTTTTTTTTGAGGCCACACTGGCTACAAGATAAAAATTAATTTAAGTAAAGCAAGAGAGAAGACATAGAAAGCAGACATTTTGGATTGGAAAAATAATCTGAAAAGCTAGATTTTCACAGTGTTTATTGTTCTTGTTTTCTGAAACATACTTTTCAAATATTTGAGTGCATTGTTTAAACATCTAAAATTACATCAGATTTCTCAGCCAACTCGAATGTTGGAGTTTTGCATTTAATTTTTTCTATTTACAATCGTTTACACAGGGTTAGTAATGTTATAGTTTTTGCACTGTGTAAAAAAAAAAAAAAGGAAGTGTCTCGTTTTATACACATGTGGGGTTTATTGTTTTTGTTTTTACAGTAGAATATTTTGACAGGATTAGAAATGAAAAAAGAATCGAAGTACTTTTAAGGATTAAAATAACACGAATCAAAAGTTAATAGTTGCTTGGATCTTGAAAGAAAAAAACATCAGGTCTGTTTTTATTTTTTTAATTTTCTTAAATGATTCATTTGTCTCAATCTATACTGTCTGTTTATAGCAGACTTTAAAAGCAAACATTTATTTTGTGATATTTTACACGTATACATTATTAAAAGCTCTCTATTCATTTAAAAGACTTCTTTTTTTTTAGGGGATGGGGGGGGATAATTTTTTTTTTAAATTACCTTGTGACACTTCGAAATTTTAAAGGAACGTGGAAGCATTTAAACTGATTTTTAAATTCTTAGCAAATCCACATGTATTCAAAGATTGAAAGTTTTGGAAACTATTTACACTCAATAATTTCAAAGATGTTATGACAACATTAACTGAAAATTATTTATAGTTTTATAACGATTTAATAATAATAATAATTTAATAACCAAATGATAACGTAATGATTAAATTTAACTTTCCAAAATCCTATTCAAAAAAATTACTTGCTAAAAAGAAAATTTTTTTTTTTTTTTTTTTTTTTTTTTTTAAGTGAAACAAAAATGAAAGTAAAAAGACAATTCTGGGTGGGTACCTATATACAAGATAATAACACGATAAATACCTGATAAGATGAGAGTCCATCTTGAGAGTGAAAAGTTAATTAGTTGTGATTTCTATTAAAAAAAAAAAAACTTCTCAGGTATGATTGTCTTTATTTAGTGATTTTACAACAAAGATGCGTAAGTATTAAATTATCAATACCACAAAAAAAAACAGTATTATATACTTACGCAGCAGATTTAAATAAGTATCCTCAACAAAAAGTAGGAAAAATTATCGAGTAGAATTTTAATTAAAAATAAACATCAGTTTGATCATATTTTGATGACTGCCATTGATTTATTACTTGTTAATGACAGATTGAGTTATCTCTGCCTGAATTTCGTGTTTTTTGCTCAAATCAATGACAAAACCGGAAAAAAACGATATGACATTTTATTTTTAATTAAAATTCTACTCGATAGTTTTTTGCTAATTTTTGGTGTACTTACCTATTTTTGCTTGATACATAAGTATATCAAAGAGTTTTCCGGTTAATTTAATTGGAACTACATTTTTCTTATGTACCCTCATCTGTAGAAGCACCAATAAATTTTCTGTATTTTTTCTCTCTAGATGTTCCTTTTATAGTCTCAAACAAATATTGAAATAGGGCATCTTAATCTATATAAGTATAAAGTTTCATTCTTGTACAACTTTAAAAAAAAAAAAAATAGCAAACCATTTTTTTTCCAATGTCATTTCTACAGATGATATTCTTGATTTGGAGTTTTGTTTCTATTAATGCAAAAGTCATTAAATATTTTTCTCACTTGAAAGTAGGATGAGGGTATCCGCTTAAGATAGATATTAAACAAAAAACCTTAACGGAAATATTCTCTGATAAAGCTTACAAATTGTAATGCTGTATTTTGATGTGTATAATGTACTACTTCTATCTACTCGGCATTATCCGGAATGCAGTAAAATCATTTAAGTTTTTAAATTTTATTTGTTTGTACATAAGGTAGACAACTTCCATTATATTTTCCAATCAAATAATCAGTTATCCCCCTTGCTGATTTTTATTTTTAGGCGATTATTTAAAAATGCTTCATATTAAGTCATCTCGGCCAGACAAATTAATTTTTAAAATACGCTGTAGCGAAGTACGTTATTATATTGCGAAAAACACGGTACAATAATAACAAATAAAAATTGGCTAGTTAGAAGCAAAGTTTTATTTATAAGCTTAAATACTATTTGGGTCTGACTTTGAAAATCTGACAAGATAGCTTTATATGTTAGATGTTTTTTTTTCTTATTTGAAAATAGGATTTCGGTATCGTTCACAAAATGGATATTCAACAAAACAGTGTTGCCAGAAATATTTATTGATAAAGTTCACAAATTGTAAAGTTGTATTTTGCTGTGTAAGATGTATAATAAAGGGTTGGGGTATTTTCTGTAATGGCATATCAACCTCTATTTGATGCTGGAAACCATTTTTTGAAAGAATTCTTTTTTCTTTTCTTTTATAAACCAATGGTTGTACCATTTAACATTTAAATGAGCAGAATGATAGAATTCATACCTTTCACAACTATTATTCGTTATGTTCAACATGTTTGGTACCCAGACAACACCGGGTAAATCTGCGAAGTTTTATTAAAAGTTGCAGAAATCAGTCGATAATATATTTAATCAAAACTTTAAAGTAAAGACATTTTTCTAGAAAATATTAAACGTTTCTATCCATATATTTGCAATTTATGTTTAACACTTGCAGATTTTTATACGACGACACAAATTTAGTAGCGCAAATGTTTGAGGCAAATTGGAGTATACTTTTTATGAAACCAGTTTTTACATATTCATCTATTTGTTTGGTATACTTCTTTCGACATCTTTATACCTCATTTAAACTTTTCTAAAAATGTTTTTAATGTTTTGTTTTTTTTGCACAGACATTTAATATTATGTCACTATATCGATGAAATTATATTAAATGTTTCCTTCTATAATTCTCCAAAATACCCACTTAATTTATATTTTTCTTTTTAACCATTATTTCTGAATTCATCAAGTTATTTATCTACCCCCCACAGCGGTAAGATGTGATACAAGGTCGGAAAGTGGGATTTGAAAAGCCAGCGCCCGAGAATTTGAGCACTCTGGCCTACAAAAAATACCCGGGGCACCTCAGGCGATTAGCAATAAACTAACCCCTTCTCAAAGGGTAAGAAGGCAAAGCCTGGGAGGGTGGACCTCCTAGAACTGCACAGGACAGACCCATAGACAGGCGTAAATCAAGCCCCGAAGGCCAAGACAATACCGGTCTATGGGGTGCAGTATCCACCGAAACAGATACTACACTTTTTTCCTGGCCAAAAAGCCGCAAATTCCATCTTAAAATGTTCTACGTAATTCCTGTTCTGAATCTGATCTGGCAGCTTGTTCCAAAAAAATCTATTACTCTATTAGCAAAAAAAAAATCAATTGGTTAATAGATTTAGTTTTTGAAATCTACCTTCCACATTGAGGAGAAATATTTTTTTTATGTCGGCCATATTTAAAAATGCTATTAATTATTTTGAAAGTTTCAATTAAATCACATCTCATTCTTCTTTCTAATAAAGTAATTCATCCTAATGTTTCCAATTTTTTCTCTGCAATTGTAATCTTATTTTTTTAATTATTTTTATCATTCTTTGTATAGATTACAATATCAATATTACATTCTGATTTTTGGAGCCCACGACTGAGTGCAATATTTTATGAGCTTTTTTTGTTGTTTTGAAAGAGATTATTTATTTTATTATTTCATCGTCAACAAAACCTTGTTTAGTGGAGTAGAATATAAATTTGATGTAAATGATTTTTTTTTTGTCTACTCAAACTTTATCTCCCAGAGTTAATTAAAAGTCCTACATTTTTTTTTTTTTTTTGCTGTTAACTTTCTTTTTAGGATATTGAAGTAATTTTTCAATTATGTTCAGGTTTGGAAACTCTTAGATCATTTTTGTTCTTAAAGTAAAGCAAATTTATTCTAATTTAATGTTTGAATTAAATAAATCTTAGAATTTGTGAATACTTGTTCTGCATCGATTTTGGAATTAAAAACAGATTTTTTATTAAGTTCACATTAATATTAATTTATTATTTTTGAATGTAAGTATCAAAAAAAGAATTTTTTTTTTTTGTTTTAGAGTAAATTCAGTTTTATATAATCCATTTATTATAAAATGGACACTGACATTGTAACTCATGTAATAATTACTAAGTACTTCATTAAAATTATATTTTACCAAACGTACAACATGACCTGTGAGAAAGACGCAGGCAATTTGAAACTTTCTAAGAACAAATATCCAAAATAGTTTTATATTAAATATTCTTGGTGTCCAAACATTTTCATTACAAATTGAGAATCTAAATTGTGCTTGTAAAAAAAAAAAAAAAATCATTTGTGGTACAGGGGGTCTTTCTTGATTTTATTAAATGCTATTTTTAAGGCTTGAGTTTTTTATTTGAATTGTAAAATAATATAATATAAAATAAAAAACAAAGCTTTTAATTGTCATGCTGGGTATGACTTTAAAGTATGAACGTGCATCTGTGTGCATTCACTGCACAGAGCGTGATCATCGACTCGTGCTGATCTAAGGTCGTTGTTTGATTCTGACACCGGTCACAGTGTCAATTGGGTGGTCTCAGTCAGTGCTCCAACAGAAGAATTCTCCTTCCAAATAAAATTACAACTCCAGTTTAACATGAGTAACAAAGGTTTATTTTTTGGACGTTACAATGGTACTCGTTTTCTTCTACTGAACAACAAACTTGCAAATGAGAATTGTTAGCCTGACCAAATCAAAACACAAGCCCAATCGAACACAATCCATTCACCAATAGCACCAGATCCCATCTGTCTGTGAGAGGCATACCAACCCCAACTGACCATGAGATGCTCAGCAAACCAACTGCCTAACCCTATCTGCTGAAATATATACAGATATCCCTGGGACCACACCAGAAAAGACAACTTGAGGTAATCAGCTGCCAATCTATGAATATAAAAAAAAAACTACTGTCTAGGGGGTCCCCCGTATCTAGCCGACCATTATTTTTAGAAAAACTGAAGTATGTCATAACCACAGCAGAGAACCTCATGTCTGTAAACATTATGTTTCCAATTGGACAAATCAAATCCGGGGTGGCCAAACTCAAAATCAGAGATATTTCCCATATCTTGGGTGATTTCTCTTTTCTTTGTTAAGTATGTATTACTCAATTGCAGCAAGCCTGTTATTCACATGCATTGCAACTATGCAACCCACTAAACATGCAACTGCATCAATTTTGGAATAAAAAAAAAAAGATTTTTTATTATGTTCACATTAATATTAATTTATTATTTTTGAACGTAAGTTTCAAAACACTTTTCTTTTTTTTCTTTTTTTAAATTTTTTTTTTTTAGTTTTAGAGTAAATTCAGTTTTATATGCACGTTTACAAAAGTACATGAGGTGGTTCGACCCAAATTTGTGAGGTTTAGTTAGCACTTCTTTAAGGTCATCTCTAACCTAGTGTGACCGTACTTGTCAGTGTTCCATTTATGGGTGAAATAGAATCTATCATTTGCAGACTATTTATAAAAGATATGCTTACAGAACAAAGTAATCAAACAAAAGAATCTTATTCTATTAATCTATGAATAAAAATTTTGACTAAAATAACTGAATAACTGAAAAAAAGTTGATATGCCATATGATAAAACAAACTACCCCCCCCCCCCCCCCAAAAAAAAATTGCAAAACTTAACTCAGAATTTTTAAATTGTTACATTGGTTGCATTGTTAGTTACACTGGTTGTAACACTGGTTGCATTGCTTGTAAAACTGGTTGCATTGCTTGTAACACTGGTTGCATTGTTTGTAACACTGGTTGCATAGTTTGTAACAATGGTTGCATTGCTTGTAACACTGGTTGCATTGTTTGTAACGCTGGTTGCATTGTTTGTAACGCTGGTTGCATAGTTTGTAACACTGGTTGCATTGTTTGTAACGCTGGTTGCATTGTTTGTAACGCTGGTTGCATTGTTTGTAACGCTGGTTACATTGTTTGTAACACTGGTTGCATTGTTTGTAACACTGGTTGCATAGTTTGTAACACTGGTTGCATTGCTTGTAACACTGGTTGCATTGTTTGTAACACTGGTTGCATAGTTTGTAACACTGGTTGCATTGCTTGTAACACTGGTTGCATTGCTTGTAACGCTGGTTGCATTGTTTGTAACACTGGTTGCATTGTTTGTAACGCTGGTTGCATAGTTTGTAACGCTGGTTGCATAGTTTGTAACGCTGGTTGCATAGTTTGTAACGCTGGTTGCATAGTTTGTAACGCTGGTTGCATTGTTTGTAACGCTGGTTGCATTGTTTGTAACGCTGGTTGCATTGTTTGTAACGCTGGTTGCATTGTTTGTAACGCTGGTTGCATTGTTTGTAACGCTGGTTGCATAGTTTGTAACGCTGGTTGCATAGTTTGTAACGCTGGTTGCATTGTTTGTAACACTGGTTGCATTGTTTGTAACACTGGTTACATTGCTTGTAACACTGGTTGCATTGCTTGTAACGCTGGTTGCATTGTTTGTAACGCTGGTTGCATTGTTTGTAACGCTGGTTGCATAGTTTGTAACGCTGGTTGCATAGTTTGTAACGCTGGTTGCATTGTTTGTAACGCTGGTTGCATTGTTTGTAACACTGGTTACATTGCTTGTAACACTGGTTGCATTGCTTGTAACGCTGGTTGCATTGTTTGTAACGCTGGTTGCATTGTTTGTAACGCTGGTTGCATTGTTTGTAACGCTGGTTGCATTGTTTGTAACGCTGGTTGCATTGTTTGTAACGCTGGTTGCATAGTTTGTAACACTGGTTGCATAGTTTGTAACACTGGTTGCATTGCTTGTAACACTGGTTGCATTGCTTGTAACACTGGTTGCATTGTTTGTAACACTGGTTGCATAGTTTGTAACGCTGGTCGCATTGTTAGTTACATTGGTAGTGAATGTATAATAGCAAACTAAATTATCCTTTGAAAATCAAGTAAAAATAATGTATTTTGAAGGATAATTGTGTTTTAAAAATTTCTGATCAATAGACATCCTAGGCAGTAATATGCTTTTAACTAGTTGAATGGCTGCTAGGTGCTTGCAGGTTATTAGGTGTGATTGATATGGGGTCAAATGTGGGCCCATATCGAAGGTAGATATATGATTAGTTGGTTTGATCATGTGACAAAGGGAGAGATTTGAAGTGAGATTTCAGTTTCGGCTTCCAGAAAACCTTGCTTCTAGAATGATTGAGTCATGATTGAACACTTTGTAGGATTCACTCGGGGTCACACCTTCATATTAAGATTAACTGTATCATATCCCCTCCACATGGGAGGCAGATTTAGCTGCAGCGTAGATTTTAGTTCAGAATCATGTAATGTAAAATCCCGGTAGATTGGGTTGCTTCTACTTTGGTGGGGGTGGCAATGCTAGGGAGTGGATATCTTGTAGTTATGGTGAATAAAGGATATTTTAGGTTGTAATTATTGTTTTTCTTCATGGATGTACCAGTCTAGGAAAGGATCTTCAAGAACATCATCACCCCTGGTCACAGAAGGTTGATAAGATCCATAATCCCCATTGAAGGGATGTGAAACAATAGAAATGTGAACTTTTATCCAAGTATTGTGTGTGTGCGTGTGAAGCCTATTTTGATAAATAACTGCTGTGTCTGTTTTTAATTTTATTGTATCATTTTGCTCCGTATAAGCAATAGTTTTAATTTAAGTAATTGAACACAAGTTTATTTAGTTATAATTCATTAGACATTTTTTATTCAATTAAAGGTTAATGTTCAAGGGAGCTAATTCAAATTAAAACATTTCCCATTTTAAAAAAAAAAAACTTTTCTTTTTTTAATTTGTATTGATTTATGCAAATCCATATTTATCAAAATATGTGTGCATGTATAAATCTACAACTGTTTACCTTCTTGCTTTGAATAATTGCAGCGTTCGGGCATGCTACGTAAACACCCGAGAGATGACGAGCCGAATGGTGGCAGTCGATACCTTCGATATGTTGCTGCGTCATATTTTTTTCTCAGTTTTATTTTCAAGAAAGATTGCAAAAAACGAACAAAACATATCAAAATTACTGTTAATAAATAAATTTTTGGTTTTTATTTTTGTAACAAAACAATGCTAAACAACTGTTAATAAATAATAATAATAATAATAATAATAATAATAATACCTTTTCTTTCGATCAAGCGGTACATGTAATAGCATTTTAGACATTTTTTTTCTTTTTGCCAACAACTTTTTTTCTTGGCAGAATGAAATGACTCTTTCGCAAGATTCAACTCTGCTGCACAGCTCTTTGTAATTAAGTTTTTTTTTGTTTTTTTTTGCAATTTAACAGGAAATTAACATGCACTGGCTTTGATCAATTGCTTCTGACTTTAATCAATTTCAGTACTGATTAGAAAAATTGTCGTCTGGTTACTGACAGCCGATTGGCTAATCGCTCGGCATCTCTCGGGTGTTTACGTAGTATGCCCGAACGCTGCCGACGCGAAGTTCAGAGATTGGGTCAGGATCGATATAAGTACCCAAAGTTCATCTATAGAAATGTTTCCTTATGTAAAATTTTTAGGTTACCAACATTTTACATGAAGGTTTCTACTCTCAAAGTTCCGCAGCACGTTGACCAGATGGCATTTTTCATTCTATGCATCACCCCCACCCATTAACCCACTCATTTTTATCCTAGATTTCATTTTTTTTTTTTTTTTTTTTTTCATTTTTTTTTTTTTATAGATGTTAGTGACACCTCAGTACTTTCTGTGTCCATGTCCTTTGCTATTTTTTTCCCATCTATCATCCTCTAATCGGCTATGGTTCTTTCTTGCCCTTTCTAAACCTTATACGTTACAGGTAGGAAAATCGTTAATTATTGTTAAGGTGCCCTACTCTCTCTCTCGATATATATCGTCTACGATTTCGTTCTTTGATATTTAACTCTTCTTGTCAATGGCTGTTTGGTAAATCAATTCTCATCACAATGGAATTGGATTAACATTCTAAAGAATATTAAACCTAAGCCGTGCGAGCTGTGGTTGGATTCCGTTTATTTAGGAGCTAGCACATATATTTTATATATTTATACCTCCGTGGGTATCACACTGAAAATACTATAAAAAAATGCACATACTCATTTCAACGTATATATATATATACGTTGAAATGAGTATGTGCATTTTTTATTGCTGAATTGTTTGAACTGTCTTTTGAACTTGTTTTCTTTTTTTTCTTAAATGATTTCAACTGGATTAAACCCCTGTGGAGTATTGCCAGTTGTTGAGGTCAATATCTTAGATTTGTATCTCCCTGATGAACTGCCTAGCAAGGTGCTTGCTAGGTAGTGAAACACGTGTAGGGAACTATAGCTTTACAAAATAAATAAATAATAAAATAAAAGATCTTTTCTGTTGTGATGAATCCTCTCTGGAAGAAAGGGAAAAAAATATCTTGGTAAACTCTCCAAATATACTTATATATATATAAGTTGGATTACTCGCTAATAGACCTAAATAGCATTCGATTTACCAAATCAATATTTCAGTGCTTCTGTGGAATGAAGTACAGAATTTTTCCATCAATGTTATTCACATAATTAAAAAAGAATTCAACTATTTTTCATTGAATACATATTCTATCCAGACCGATAATCTACTATATAAAGTTGTAAGATTTAAAAAAGTTGGACCTAAATAGCATTTAGAATTGTTCGATTTATTCCTTGCTTCCTTTGTTCAAGCTCGTTTGTCTAGTGATCTTCATCAATTCACTGTTCAGATACCTCGTTATATCTTCCTACTCTAGTAGTTTCTTTCCAATAACTTCAGGCTTGTGGAACTCTTCCTGCTGACTGTTTTCCTCCTATCTATAGGCTTGGTGTTTTCAAGATTATGGTCAATAACCATGTCCTGTCTTTGTGTTAATCATCTTCTGTTCTTTTTAGCTCCTTATATCAAGTGGCTTCATGCCTTGTCTTCAGCGATTTCCATAAAAAAAATTTAAACTGACATATCAAACTTTGATTTAGACTAGCAAATTACCATGTTTTATTGTTGTACCATGTTATTGGCACTTCACTACAGTTTATTTAAAAAATTATGTTTTGCCAGTTGTCCAATATTGGACAACTAGGAAAATTAAAACATTTTTCAATTACGATCGTAAAAATAAAAAATCATCAAGAGGAATAACCTATATGTTTTATTGAAGAATATAAAAACGGTTTTCTCCTTTACAACTAAAATTTTACTTGGTTTTCTGTATAAGTTTAAAACATATGCTAACGAATAAAAATTAAAATCTAAAATGACTTCACTGCATCCCAGGAAGTGTCGGCTAGGAACAGCTAGTATATATATAAATTTTTGTTCTAATTTATTTTTTTATTATTTTAAAGTTTTAGCTTTTCTTTTGTTTGTCTTTGCTTTTTTCTTTAACACATCAGTATAACTTTCAGTGAGTTCATATTCTTTTAAATATCTCACCCAAAAGCTCCTAATACTGTCCATGTAATCCATTCTTTATATCATAATCATGAAATTATTTAAGAAAAAAAACTATACAATTTACATTCTTGACATGCTCCAGCAACTTGTGTCAGTAATTAATTTCTATCTGTAAATAAATCCAAATGTTTCTTGAGGGTGAGCGATCAAGTTCCTTGTCCTATTTTAAAATATTTCTGAAATAGATTGTTGTTGGCCATGGGTGTTATGTCCATTTAAAATTTGAAAGGATTCAAAATAAAATCCCCCCCCCCCCATATTCTGAAAGTTTTGTGAGATCTGAGTTTGCCTGCCGACCTCTTTTTATAACTCAAATGTTCTACACCTTTAATAATCCGTGTGAATTTTCCTTGTGCCCATTCCATATCCACAATAATATTCCGGTTCCCATATCCGTCTTAGAAGTAGTTGATCTCTATGGAAATATTTAAAGATCTGACAAATTAAAAAAACAAACAAAAAAAAGCACAAATCTTATCAAAGAATTTAAATACAAGTTAATATTTGAAAATGGCTGCATGAACGAAATTCTGCAGAAATAAAACCATCTATATATTAATACGCTAGCGTGTGCTTACCTACCTGTGTCACACTCTGACACCCCTTTTTACGAAGATGGGATCGCCCGATCGTCAGAGATTTATTTATTTATTTTTTTTTTTTTTTAACGTTGAGCTAAATATACAGCGAGGTGGGGGGGGGGGTGTAAGGCAGAGTTAGTACCTACTTTTGCCCCAACGAGGGGGAGGGAAGGGAGAGAGAGAAACACTGGAATTTCAACTGGGTCCCACTAGCGTGAATAAATATTTGAAGATGTTAAGGTGGCATTTGGTTATAAGTGACGAAAAAAAGTAAAATCACTGGATTCTGCATTAAATAGCCCGAAAAGGGTTGATATGCTGGAAAACAAAACAGCTTAACCAGTTTCCATGACAATCTCTTGGTGTCCATAATTAATAACAGCATTCAAGGTGGTGCCTTATATATGCCTTAGAAGCTGTTATCATGACACATAAGTTTGTAGGCATCACGTTTCGCAATAGTCATGTCGTAGTTGATTTAGTTTTTGCTATTGAAGAGTATATTTAAAAAAAAAATGTGTTTTTGTCTATGAAATTAATAAAAAGAAATGGCCAACCAATAATTTTGTAGATGCTTTACTTTTTATTTTTTTTTTATTTTATATTAGAAATTGCTCGTCTTACACTATAAATCTAATAAAAAAAATAAACATTTTTATATATGAAAATTCAGTTTTTTTTTTTACAAACGGTTTGAATGATTTAGAATTTAATTTCAGTATATATTCTAAAGTTATTAGATTAGAAAAGATATGCATCGTCCAAATGCAAATCTCTATATTAATAAAATTATAAGACAACTTGCCAGGTTTGTGTTTTTGCTCCAACTACTTTGATAATTACATATTCATTTTTTTTTTTACTATTAATCATTTATTGAAATCAAAAATGCAAAACAAAATTTTTAAAAATCTTATTTAAAAAAAAAAAAACGAATTACGAAATTCAATTCACCAGAATGCATTTTGGTTTCTCCATGAAAAAGTGTTAAAAGCTGAAAAAAACAAAAAACAAACAGATAAATTTGTGATTCTTCAAATTTTAAAGGAATTTGGAAGATTTAAATTGTCGACTAGAAAGTAATTTCTGGCTTTAAAATTCTTAGCATATTTTCAGTTTTTGAAAGTTTCGGAAGTTATTTAAATCCAATCATTTTTTAGAGATTAAAACACTATCTTAACAATGTTATAGTTTCATAACAATTCGATTCAATTAATAATTTAATGACCAAATTATAACATCATAATTAAATTTAACTTTCAAAATCCTATTTTTAAAAAATTCTTAAAAGAACAAGCAGCCTATTTAAAGGGCGGGCGTGGGTGAACAAAATAAAAAAAAAAAAAAAAGATTCTGGGCAACGCCGATTAGGACATCTAGTATTTAATCATTTGTTAATTGATGACAAAAGATCATTTCCTTCCTTCTCTTTTTTTATGTCCTTCTAAAAAAAAATGTGTACACAAAAATGTTGCTTATATGTATTCTAATATAGTTAGAAATCAATTTTTTTTTTTTCCTTTTCTGTTTTCTTATTTTCCTTTCTTTTTTTTACTAATTTTTTCACAATTTTAGATCTTGCTTAATTTTTGCTTCCTAAAGAGTCACCACTTATAAAGGCTTAAAGCCACTTGAGAAAAAGGGTTAATGATTGTCAGTTGAACGATGAAAAATATTATGAGCGGATTGAAAATGATGAATGGAAAGGAGAAAATATTATTACTTATGAAGACGTTTTATGACAAGTATTCGTTGACATTGGGTTTGAAGATGACCATCTTGTAGCTTGCAGGGAAGCAGTTTCATCGTAATGTATTCCACAGATAAGTTCTTGAAAAGAAACTTAGTTCATAGAAATTCCGTTTGATGTTAGGCACGCGGAAGAAAAGAAAACTTTTTGCGGTTGTGGTAGTTAAAAGAGTCTTTGCTGTGAATATCTGACAGGGTAGAATCAGATTTATTAAGAACTGCTTTTTAAAATTATTATAAAATTAGACATCCTATTTACTCTGTTAACCATAATTTTTTTCTACATGTATTAATGAATGTTTTGAATGAAATCGTAAGGTGTATGTTGATAGTAACACAAGTACCAACTGATGTAAAAAAAAAAATTTAAAAAAAAAAAAAAAGTTTAATTTTCTGACTAAAAATAACATGTAATTTTGCACAGGGGATCTTTTATTAATTTTATATATAATGTAAAGTCGATCCCCCCTCCCCCTCATAATTTTATGATTAATAGCCTTTTTAGTATAAACTACATAAAAATATCTGTTTAATCAGTGATTTGCAGCAAATGTTGGTCCGTGTTCTTAAAAACTTTTATTTTGAATCAATTTTTATATTTAATCCTGATTAATATTTTATTTTAGTCATAAATAAAGAAAGGTGGGAGAGTTCTTACCCTCACTGTCAGAAGTCCTGATACTGCCACCTAAATCACCAACTACAGTCTCTGGCTGCTTGCGCGCCACACCAATCAACCAACTACCGATTATCGCTGGCATTGCACCACCAACCCTGCGGCGTGAGGCAGCTGTCCTTGCACTGTCAAGAAAGGCCACTATCGATGAGGACCACCTTCTCCAAAAGCTCGCCACAGAGACCCCTCCACGAGCTCGCCTGAAGTCACGACACCCATTCTCGGAGCATGCCCACCAGCTCCTGCTTTCAACACCCGGTGACGTCACAAAACGAATCTGGCTGAAACGTTGCTGGATGGAGGAATCGCAGGCAGATGATCAATCAAGGTTGCACAGATTTGTGGAGGACCCGGATAACCTACCAGGCGTGGAAAATGCTCAACCGCCTCAGGACAGGTGTCGGCCATTTCGCCGTGACCATAAAAGGATGGGGACTCAGGGACTCGGCTGTCTGCGACTGTGGTCACTCTGAACAGACAGTAGACCACATCATCGAGTCATGCTTTAAACATCGACCACCCAACGGCGAAGCCGGCATAGCTGTGCTAGACAACAAAACATTAGCATGGCTTTTCTCAACCGAGCTGGTGATCTAACAGTGAGATTTTGTGAAGCAAACGAAAGAAGACCAACTACTATTAACAGATTTTTTTCTGGTGAAAAGTGGAAATGAAGTCTTAATGCGTCCTTTTCACTTTCTTTTTTTCTTTTGTTGCCTTTAGCTGACATTCGACTCTAAGGAGACAGTCTGGTTAATTTGTATGATTTTGGTTATTCCGACTACATTTCTCATCTTGAATGTTATCATCACAACGTTTTGGACGCTGTAACCTCCGGCCTTTTTCAGGTGTATCTCTTCAAACTCGGGAATATTTCTGATGAACTCAGGAATCTGAATGGAATTTCGAACTGAACCCTTTATTTAATCCATGGGGGTAGCATGCTCTTGTTCCGTCAGCCATGACTGGGAGAAGTCTTCAGTAATTCGCAATTCTTCGTATCGAAGAAGGCCAGAGATTACAGCGGCCGAAACGTTGTGATAACACTCAAGATTAGAAATGTAGTCTGAATAACCCAAATTATACAAATTATCAATCCTCATCTCAAAAATTCAGAAATATAGTTTGGTTAATGTATTTAATTGTGTCAATATTTCGTACTTGCCTCCATGGGTTAGTCGGTTACCGCGCTATACTTAGTGACAGAGGTTGTAAGTTCGAATCTCACCTTTTTTCTGTAATTTATGGA
>OY744528.1:120171863-120176863 GCA_963556195.1 Sepiola atlantica | reverse complement strand
CTATATAAAAATAAGTATACATTGGTCATTATATTTTGTGTAGGGTTGAAATGGTGTGAGACAAATTCCAAGATGGCGACCTGGTATTTTTTTGTTGAGTAATGTGTCATTTGTGCTGCACAGCTGGTCTTATCGAATTAGTATACATGAGATAGACCAACGGAATACGAATAAATTACAAAGATGAATAAATTGAATTAAATGGGTGACTTAAATAAAGCAAAACGTATTAAAGCTCACACCCTGATCAACATGAAGTCCACGAAGAGTAAATTTGAAGACACCTTTGACAGATGACTGAAAATAGTGTGAGAAAATCGCAAATTTGTTTATGGATGCGAGTCCGCCGGATATTAACATGAACACATTTTTTTTTCTTTGGAAACAGGAAAAAAGCTGATTTCTCTTACTATAGTTGTCAGCTTAAAAAATGTTTGATAAATAAAATCTTGGCCTTTGGAATGCAACAAGATCTTGTTTATTTATATATATGAAATCATATAATCTTAGTTCAAAAACCATTTTATTCACAAACAATTGTTTCTGTCCATTTTTGTATGGTATACAAAATTTACCAAACATTCACAAAGAGGCTTCATCCGTGCATAACACATCACAATCTGAAAAAAACAAGGTGCCCAATATTCATTTAATCAATAAGAACATGTTTAATTTATATTCCTTTTTCGTTTTATCACTCCAATCAAAAGGGAAAACCTTTCTTAGACTCTGTTTTTTTGCATTTAAGATATTTATATATAAATAAAGGAAATAAATTGAACACACATTAGGGCTGTCTCTGCATTATAAATTTTTTCGATTCAGATGGGTCTCATCAGACACGTGCACAGCCACATTTAGGAACTGAATTTGGCTGTGCACGCATCTGATGAGACCTATCTAGGTCGAAATAATTTATAATGAGGACAGCCCTAATGTGTGTTTAGTTTATTTCCTTTAAATTTATTCCTACTCTGTTAACAAGTACATTGAGCCCTCTTACTCGGATTCCCACCGAAACTATTCAACTTTGCACACACACACTATATATATATATATATATATATATATCTTAGTGTTTATTGATTTTAAAAATATATTCAATTCAAATTGCAAAAACAAATGTCCATTTGAGAGTCCTTTACGTGTTTTCAAGGCTTGATCGGAGCAACAAGTTATCAGTTCTTTTGCACTCTTCGTCCATTCCAAGCAAACAAAGTATACCATCGGCAGATTTTCCAAAATAATGAACACATACCATACTTTTATTCTGCGATAAGAGTGGGTGAGTTATATTATTCTCATCCTTACACTTCAAACTTTTTTTAATGTTTTCTTCGAAAATAATGTAGACATGATGGTGGAGAGAATGTAGTGGCATCAAGTGTTTAATCAAAGAAAGCTTACCCACCCGCTTCCCTACTCTCTCTCTGTTTTCCTTCTCACTCACCGATCGCCTTTGTACTAGTAATGTTTACTTTGTTGATTGGAATTGGTTGAAAAATCTGATGAATGTGATCCGTATTCTTGGAATCCTGACGAGACCAAGTGAACTTGTCACACAACCACTTCTAATCATCATCATCATCATCATCAGTTTAATATCCATTTTACATAGTGGCATGCGTTGGACGGCTTTTAGACATTGACTTCCAAACTTCCTATCTTTGGCCAAATGTTTATTTATCTCCTTTTCACTCAAATCCATTCTTATCACTTCCTCCCATGTTTTCCTTGGGTTTCTCCAGTGATCTGACCCTGCTACCTCAACTGTTCTGAGTCTACTGACCCATATTGATTTTTTTTCTTCCTTTTAATGCATATGAAAATCTGTAAATTTATTTCGTGGTTCAATTTTATTTCTGCACAATTTAAAGTAAAAAGATTAAACTTAACAAATGCGCCTGACTACCACATTGACTGATGAATGTTTCAACTCTCCAAATTCAAACTATGTTGAAAATTAGCTTCTTCATCCAAAAATTCAGACAACCATTTCCGGTAACTGCTGTAAATATGATTATAACTTTGTTATGGAGATTTGTTATTGCATACAAAGTAATATGTCAAGTTTACTGACGATTGTTATTTAAACAAATACACAACTTTATTTAGTTAGTAAGAATATATTATTTATATTCAAATTTTATAATCTATTACGATATTCTATATTAAATTAAAAATATTTAAAAATCCAGTAGTTTTTAAATCTTGATATTTTGGAATCTCTCTCTTTTTCTCTCTATTGTTGATTCTTACAAATATGCAAACATTTCTTTTTCCTTTTAAGTCTCTACAGGCCATTTTTGTCTGTCCTCTTTCTGCCATTTCTGAGTTCCAAATCGTTTTATTTTTGTGATTTAGTGAAATCTTTACTTTTTTTAGTGACATATCAAAGGCAAATAAGGTAAGATAGTGTCTCAATCATTTTGACTGGAAAAGATGGCTTGTGTATGTTTTATTTTTGTTTTTTAAGTCTCAAAATAGATTGAAAATGATTTTTATATCATTAGACGTTCTCTTTCAATTCCTCTCTCTCCCCCTCAATTCCTCTCTCTCTCTCCCCCTCGATTCCTCTCTCTCTCTCTCCCTCGATTCCTCTCTCTCTCCCTCCCCCTCAATTCCTCTCTCTCTCCCTCCCCCTCAATTCCTCTCTCTCTCTCTCTCTCTCCCTCGATTTCTCTCTCTCTCTCTCCCTCGATTCCTCTCTCTCTCTCCCTCGATTCCTCTCTCTCTCTCCCTCGATTCCTCTCTCTCTCTCCCTCGATTCCTCTCTCTCTCTCCCTCGATTCCTCTCTCTCTCTCCCTCGATTCCTCTCTCTCTCTCCCTCGATTCCTCTCTCTCTCTCTCTCCCTTGATTTCTCTCTCTCTCTCTCCCTTGATTCTCTCTCTCTCTCTCCCTCGATTTCTCTCTCTCTCTCTCCCTCGATTCCTCTCTCTCTCTCTCCCTCGATTTCTCTCTCTCTCTCTCCCTCGATTTCTCTCTCTCTCTCTCCCTCGATTCCTCTCTCTCTCTCTCCCTCGATTCCTCTCTCTCTCTCTCCCTCGATTCCTCTCTCTCTCTCTCTCCCTCGATTCCTCTCTCTCTCTCTCTCCCTCGATTCCTCTCTCTCCCTCGATTCCTCTCTCTCTCCTCGATTCTCTCTCTCTCTCCCTCGATTCCTCTCTCTCTCTCTCCCTCGATTCCTCTCTCTCTCTCTCCCTCGATTCCTCTCTCTCTCTCTCTCCCTCGATTCCTCTCTCTCTCTCTCCCTCGATTTCTCTCTCTCTCTCTCTCCCTCGATTTCTCTCTCTCTCCCTCGATTTCTCTCTCTCTCCCTCGATTTCTCTCTCTCTCTCTCTCCCTCGATTCCTCTCTCTCTCTCTCCCTCGATTCCTCTCTCTCTCTCTCCTCGATTTCTCTCTCTCTCTCTCTCCCTCGATTTCTCTCTCTCTCTCTCTCCCTCGATTTCTCTCTCTCTCTCTCTCCTCGATTTCTCTCTCTCTCTCTCTCCCTCGATTTCTCTCTCTCTCTCTCTCCCTCGATTCCTCTCTCTCTCTCTCTCCCTCGATTCCTCTCTCTCTCTCTCTCCCTCGATTCCTCTCTCTCTCTCTCTCCCTCGATTCCTCTCTCTCTCTCTCTCCTCGATTCCTCTCTCTCTCTCTCCCTCGATTCCTCTCTCTCTCTCTCTCCCTCGATTCCTCTCTCTCTCTCTCCCTCGATTCCTCTCTCTCTCTCTCCCTCGATTCCTCTCTCCCTCTCTCTCCCTCGATTCCTCTCTCTCTCTCTCCTCGATTCCTCTCTCTCTCTCCCTCGATTCCTCTCTCTCTCTCCTCGATTCCTCTCTCCTCTCTCTCCCTCGATTCCCCTCTCTCTCTCTCCCTCGATTCCCTCTCTCTCTCTCCCTCGATTCCTCTCTCCCTCTCTCTCTCTCTCCCTCGATTCCTCTCTCTCTCTCTCTCTCTCTCCCTCGATTCCTCTCTCTCTCTCCCTCGATTCCCTCTCTCTCTCTCTCCTCGATTCCCTCTCTCTCTCTCCCTCGATTCCTCTCTCTCTCTCTCCCTCGATTCCCTCTCTCTCTCTCTCCCTCGATTCCCTCTCTCTCTCTCTCCCTCGATTCCTCTCTCTCTCTCTCCCTCGATTCCTCTCTCTCTCTCTCCCTCGATTCCTCTCTCTCTCTCTCTCCCTCGATTCCTCTCTCTCTCTCTCCCTCGATTCCTCTCTCTCTCTCTCTCCCTCGATTCCTCTCTCTCTCTCTCCCTCGATTCCTCTCTCTCTCTCTCCCTCGATTCCTCTCTCTCTCTCTCTCCCTCGATTCCTCTCTCTCTCTCTCTCCCTCGATTCCTCTCTCTCTCTCTCTCCCTCGATTCCTCTCTCTCTCTCTCCCTCGATTCCTCTCTCTCTCTCTCTCCCTCGATTCCTCTCTCTCTCTCTCCCTCGATTCCTCTCTCCTCTCTCTCTCTCCCTCGATTCCTCTCTCTCTCTCTCCCTCGATTCCTCTCTCTCTCTCTCTCCCTCGATTCCTCTCTCTCTCTCTCTCCCTCGATTCCTCTCTCTCTCTCTCCCTCGATTCCTCTCTCTCTCTCTCCCTCGATTCCTCTCTCTCTCTCCCTCGATTCCTCTCTCTCCCTCGATTCCTCTCTCTCTCTCTCTCCCTCGATTCCTCTCTCTCTCTCTCTCCCTCGATTCCTCTCTCTCTCTCCCTCGATTCCTCTCTCTCTCTCTCCCTCGATTCCTCTCTCTCTCTCTCTCCCTCGATTCCTCTCTCTCTCTCTCTCCCTCGATTCCTCTCTCTCTCTCTCCCTCGATTCCTCTCTCTCTCTCTCTCCCTCGATTCCTCTCTCTCTCTCTCTCCCTCGATTCCTCTCTCTCTCTCTCCCTCGATTCCTCTCTCTCTCTCTCCCTCGATTCCTCTCTCTCTCTCCCTCGATTCCTCTCTCTCTCCCTCGATTCCTCTCTCTCCTCGATTCTGCTACTCTCTCTCCTCGATTCCTCTCTCTTCCTCTCCCTCGATTCCTC